>JANKKI010000216.1:3600000-4200000 GCA_025175665.1 Cinchona pubescens | reverse complement strand
CAGTCGGGTCACTCAACACTTATACCTACGAGTGTTAGTTTGTCTCAATTCCAACAAAAAAGATTCCATTTAGAGTGTATGTGGAAAAAGAGCTGACGCGAAGAGGAGAAGGAGAAAAAGGATACCTTATAGAGGGAACCAGGAAGGCACAATTCACTTATGTTGAAATTCAATTCCTCGGAGACTTCGGAGAAGCTAAACATTGGAGCAAGCCTACAAAGGGCTATTACATTGGTGGAAAGTCTCTTTATTATTAAGGGAGTGTTTCATTCCCTTTTATTTATTATGCTTTATTTTTGTTTCCTTTCTTTAGTCTAAGTACCCCATGGGTAGTAAAGTTTTGTAGCCTTGTGCTTAGTTTAATTTATGTTTTGATGTTGTTGGTTGGTTTTTGACTTTCTTTGTTTTATGGATAAATTTGGTTGTTAATGATAATGTTGATGATAATCTATAACATGTTCTAATTTGTGAATGATATACATGCTGTTGGCCCAAGAGCAACCTAAGAGGGGGGGTCTGAATTAGGTTTCATAAAAATTACTTTACAAAATATGCACTTATAAAATCTTTTGTGCTAACAAGTAATTTGATAGAGATAAAATCAATTAAGCTTAAGAAGTATAAAAAAGGTAAAGAAAGAGATTAAACAAACAACACTTCCAAGCTACCAAGCCTGAAGTGTTTATCCACCAAAAATGCTTTTTCAAATTTGGTGAGCCAATAATCTCACACTAATTCTCTTTAGTTGAGCCAAGCATTTTACTCTCAACCTCACTTTTGTACAAGATTATCACTCTACTCAATAATTTTTGAATAACACTTTTAAAGTACACACTAATGCAGTATTGCTCAATAGCTAATTTGCACTCAAATTGTATTTCTATTTGCTTGTATTTAATGTGTAAGTTGTTTTTTCTATATTATACACGGGAGTTGGTATTTATAGGTGCAATAAATTGATTTCTAACCACTTCCAAGTGGTTCAATAATAAATGATCAAAAACTAGCCGTTATAGGTTTCGTACATCCGGTAAAATTGTTATGCGTCCGTTCCATCGTTCGTTCTCAAATATCAGAAAGTAAAGGACATCGTTCGAACAGCCGATCTTGTGTCTGTTCCATCGTCCGAACCATGTATGCTTGAAGAGTTCACACATCGAATGGAATAATGTGTCCGAAAGGTTTAAAGCAAAACTGGAAATGTTTTTCTTTCAGACAGTTAGCTTCGTCCGGTGTAAGCTTCTTTCAGATGGTTAGATGCATCCGTTGCTTTTTCGGACGGAAAAATATGTCCGAGGAAAATTCCTTCGGATGGGCTTGTGCGTCTGTTGTAGATGCTCCAAAATTTTGCTTTCTGTCTGATCGGTCGGATATTGCATTGCGTCTGTGATAATCTTGTCCGGACAAGAATGTGTGTCTGATGAAATACAGTGCTGTTAGGACGTTGTACATCGTCCGAAAGCCCTGCTTCAGGCAAATATCCTAGCAGTCCTGCACACCTTAGGTAAAATGGTTAAATCATTTTGTCATCATCAAAATAAGATTTGTAGATCATCAATCTCCCCCTTTTGATGATGACAAACCATGAGGTAAAATAACTTGCATCAACTAAGTTTACACAATATAATTAGTTCAAACAAGCATAATCAATGCAACACTTACTGCACCTTTTGGCATCATCAAAGAAAAAATAAGGTCCCCTTGGAGTATGCTCCCCTTAAGCAGGAAATATAAAAGCAATCCCGAAAAGGCAAAAACAAGACTTCATAGAGAAGTTTAATAGATACAACTTAGAGAAGTCAATCAAATATAAGAAAAGCTTAAAAGAGAAAAGGAAACTATCAATTTAAAATTTTAAGTGGAGTCGTTTTTCTTCTTGGAATGTTCTTCTAGTTTGCGCTTCTTGGTAGGTACATCGTCATCGGTGGTACCTCACTGTCGTGATCATCAGGATCTCGGAGTTGCATGATATAGTTGAAGGTGTCATCAACGTCTTCGTCATAGTCATCATCAGCACCAGTAGCAGTAAATTTGGCAGGAATGGCTGTATCAATTGGATCCTCACGGTCGGCTTAGAACGACCACCTATGGTATTGGTACTATCATCACTATCAGAGGAAGACTCAAGAATGTATTGGGACTGGATATTAGCAAACTAGACCTGAGCTGAGGCAGAAATTCCTAAATTGAGTGCTTCTTGAAGAATGGTTTGTCGGATTTCCAGCCTCTTTAGCTTCCGAGTGGTGCGGCGTTGGAAGGTTCTAATTTGATTACTCAAGGAGGTAACAAGGGTACATAGATGGGATAAGGAGGGTTCAGAAGATGGAGGGTGGGGGTCAGGCAATAGTGGAAGTATAGAAGATGATGGTTGAGGAGGAGGGGAATGCGGAGGTAGACGCCTGAGATTTGGACTTTTCAAGTTCAAAGGCAGCCTGTTGTGGTAAACCATTGATCATTAAAAAACCTTAGATCTTTGTGTTCAATGTATGATTTATTAAAATAGGGAGGAAATTGTTTTTTGCCAGTAAAGGGGACATCAACGTGATCAAAAACTTTAGTGAGAAATTTGCCAAAAGGAATGTTTCTGCATGTATCAGTTAAAAATAGCTCCCATAGAGAGCCAAATAGATAGCCAAAGTCAAGTGGAATACCTTTAAACATACAATAAAACAAATACAACTGCATTTTGCTGGGCTCAGTGCGATGCCCATCAGTCGAAAGCAGTAAATTAGTGACTAAAGTATATAAAATGTTGAGTTCAGGTGTAAGCAGGAGGGGTTTTGGCTTCTGAAGCCTGTTTAAAATTGATGTTAAAAATATGTCAGATCTCGTCAATATCGAAACCAGTGTCTAAGGCAGGCCATTTATCCAAAGAAAAGAAATAGGAATGTCATTAGGGGAGGCAACTTCACATTCGAAAATAGAATGGATAATATTCGAAGAAACCTTCAAGATTGACATGATTGACACGAGAGACTACTGTACGAATATTTAAAGCCCTTTCTAAGATTAGCAGTAAACTGTAATACCACATCATGATAAACGGGCAAGTCCAAGTGAACAAATTTACCCCAAGATTGTTTTTCAAAGCAAGTTTTAACAAGAGGCAAATTTAATTCATCAAAAAGACCATTAGAAACGGGTCATTGAACAATGATTGATTTGCTAAAAAGTGAGGTATACCTCTAGGATGCCTTGGCATCAATAAACGTGGGTGAGAGAGATTGGGGATGGATTGAGGATTTGTGGATGTTTGTCCATTTACCAGAGCCTTGCCCTTCGATTTTCTGCATTTGGAAGCAGTTGAGGATCCTCCACGCGATTGTACCACTATGAATTTAAAAAAGAAGAAAAAGAGGGAAAATAGAGTTTGAGAAAATTTGTGGGAAGTTGCAAGAAATGAGATGGTAGAAAGGTGAAATGAGGTGCAATTGAGAGGGGTGAGGGTTTTGTCAGGAATAGAAATTCATTAACCAATTTTAGAGGATAAGGGATAGACTGAGAGAATTTTGACAGCGAGCTTGAGTCGCCAGAGATAGGGTTCGGTGGATTGTAAGTGTCCGAAGAGAGGAAAATGAAGGGATTTAAATGGGTAGAGCAATTGTTCGGACGGCCAAATGATTCATATGCGTTCTATCGTGCGTCCGAACGTAGATGAACGGATGACCGAATGTCTATGTTATGCGTCCGAGGAAGTGTTGGACGGTGATACTCGTCTGTTAGAAATTTCAGAGAGTTTGAGGAATGAGTAGGAAAGTTCGGATAATTATAAGCGTTCGAAATAGAAATGAGGAGTTCGGACATTTGTGTTCGTCTGATAGAGCAGAAAGTTTAGACATTTATGTGCGTCCGAATGCAGAGTTCATACAGATTTGAAATTAATGATGCCCAAACGAGTTCTTAGAGATTCAAAGCGATCTACAAGCAAGGGTTTAGTAAAAATATCAACAGGTTGATCTTTTTTGTAGAGCACGCATAAATTCAACACAAATTTCCTTTTTTCTCACAAGATCCCTAATAAAGTGGTGCTTGACATCAATGTGTTTGGTTCTAGAATGCATGATGGGATTTTTTGTGAGATTAATTTCACTAGTGTTATCACATCTTATAGGCACATAATCAAAGATAACATCAAAGTCTTTTAATGTATGTTTCATCCACAGAAGTTGAGCACAACAGTTTCCAGCAGCAATATATTCAGCTTCTGCCGTAGAAAATGAAATAGAATTTTGCTTCTTGCTAAACCAGGACACCAGACAATTACCCAAGAAGTGACACATACATCCAGTACTTTTTCTATCAATTTTACAACCAGCAAAGTCAGCATCAGAATAACTAATTAAACCAAAAGCCAAGGATTTTGAATACCAAAGACCAAAATCCATTGTACCTTTTAAGTATCTAAAAATTCTTTTTACTGAAATCAAATGTGATTCTTTAGGACAAGATTGAAATCGAGAACACAGACAAACAGAAAACTGCATAATATCTGGTCTGCTAACTGTTAAGTAAAGTAGGCTTCCGATCATACCTCTATAGTGTTTTTCATCAACACTATTACCTTCTTCATCTTTGTCAAGTTTGGTTGAAGTACACATTGGTGTTCCCACTTGTTTGCAATCTTCCATTCCAAATCGCTTGAGTAGCTCCTTTGTGTACTTGATTTGTATAATGAACGTTCCTTCCTTTGTTTGGTGAACTTGGAGTCCAAGGAAGAATTGTAATTCTCCCATCATACTCACTTCAAATTCTTTTTGCATCAAGCAATAGAATTCCTTGCACAAGTTTTCATTAGTTGCTCCAAAAATAATATTATCAACATAAATTTGAACAATTAACAAAATATTAGAATTAGTTTTGGTGAAAAGAGTGGTATCAACAACACATCTTTTAAAACCATTCTCAATTAAGAAGCCACTTAGCCTTTCATACCAAGCTCTGGGAGCTTGTTTCAAACCATATAAGGCTTTAGAAAGTTTGAAAAACATGATTTGGAAAATTTTTATTTTCAAAATTGGGGGGTTGTTCAACGAAAACTTTTTGATCAATAAAGCCATTTAAAAATGCACTTTTGATGTCCATTTGGAATAAGTTGAAACCGTTAAAGCATGCATATGCAAGAAACATGCGAATAGATTCTAAACGAGCAACAGGTGCAAAGGTTTTATCAAAATCAATACCTTCTTCTTGAGCATAACCCTTTGCAACAAGTCTAGCTTTGCTCCTAATAATTTCACCTTTATCATTTAATGTGTTTCTAAAAACCCATTTTGTTCCTATCACGGGATGAGTTGATGGTCTTTCAACTAAGGTTCATACATTGTTTTTCTCGAATTGATTAAGTTCATCTTGCATAGCAAAGACCCAAGATCCATCATTCAATGCATCATCCACACGTTTAGGTTCAATATGAGAAATTAATGCACAATTACTATTTAAAGGTTTATGAGATCGAGTTTTTACCCCGTCGGATGGATCATCTATGACCAAATCTTGAGGGTGAATAGAGACAAATCTCCATGCTCTTGGGAGATCTTTTCAAGTATCTTCATTCCTTTCTTCTTCTTCATCCAAGTAATGAGTGTTCTCCTCATTGCTTGTTAAGATCTCTTGACGATCTTCTTGTATAGTGAGCTTCTTAAGTTCCTTTTGAATGCCTACATCTTCATCCTCACACACATTCTTTGAAATAATATCATTAGCCTCATCAAACGTAACATGCACAACTTCTTCAATCAAAAGAGTTCTTCTATTGTATACTCGGTATGCTTTCTTGTCACTAGAGTAACCCAAGAAAATTCCTTCATCCGATTTTTTGTCAAATTTTCCAAGATTTTCTTTGATTTTTAAAATAAAACATTTGCAACCAAAAACTTTGAAATAGCTCTCAATGGGTTTTTTGCAAAACAAGAGTTCATAAGGAGTTTTATTTAAAATGGGCCTCAAGAGAACTCGATTCATAATAACAAGCCGTGTTAACGGCTTCTACCTGAATAAAAATATTTTGGTAAATCACATTCACTAATCATGGTTCTAGCGGCCTCTTGAAGTGTTCTATTTTTCCTTTCAACCACACCATTTTGTTGAGGCGCTCTAACCAACGAGAATTCATGCGAAATACTATTGTGATCACAAAATTCTAGAAAACCTCCAAATTTAAATTCGGCTCCATTATCACTTCTCAAACGGATGATTTTCAAATTCAACAAATTTTGTATTTTGGAAAACAATTTTACAAAATTTTCAAAAGCTTCATTTTTGTGAACAAGAAATAGTACCCAAGTATACCTAGAATAGTCATCAACAATCACAAATGCATATTTACTACCACCGAGACTAGCATGTTGAGTTGGACCAATCAAGTCCAAATGTAATAATTCTAAGGGTTTGGAAGTAGACACACAATTCTTTCGTTTAAAAGACACTTTAACTTGTTTACCAAATTGGCATGCATCACAAATTTTGTTTTTCGAAAACTTCAATTTTGGCAAGGTTAGGATTCAATTAAATCCATGTTGAAGTGACAAAACCTTCTATGCCAAAGCCAAGGATCATCTATAGAAGCGGTTAGACATTTTACATTTCTACTACCAATATTGTCAAGATAAATCACATAAACATCATTGTGCCTAGTACCTTTAAATAAAACAACACAATTTTTATCAAGAATTAAACATTCATGTTTGGTAAATAACACATATAGATATTTATCACGTAGTTGACTCACACTTAATAGATTGTAATTCAAATTATCAACAAGAAGCACAGTTTTAATCAAAGTCTCACCATTTTTACCTACATCACCGAGACCAATTGATTTTGCTTTAATGTTATCCCCAAAAGTCACCTTTCCACTACTTTTGGATATGAGCTTGGTGAAGAGAGATGCATCACCCGTCATATGTCTTGAGCACCCACTATCTATGAACCATTTGACATTATTGGTTATGTTCATTATCTACACAAGAAATTAAGTGATAACTTTTGGTACCCACATTTTTCATACTTGGGTCCATATGAGTTAGTAAAATGACTACAAATCCATACGGTATTCATACCAAGTTTTTCATTTCTCTTCAAATAGCAATTATTTTTCACATGTCCATTTTTTTGGCAATAATTGCAAATAACATTTTTATTTCCATATAAAGAAAATTTTGATTTTACAAAGCATAAATCATTCCTTCTAAAAGTGACAAAGTTCTTGTTGATCAATATATTTCTATTCCTTTTCAAATCAACAATATTTTCCTTTTTTCTATGCAAGAGAATATTCAAGTCATCCAATCTTTTCTTAAATGAGGCTTGTTCTTCCTTGATCCTTGTTTTCACATGCATTCTTTTCTTCAAATCACTGTTTTCTTGTGATAACCTATTATTTTCATTCACAAGTTTAGAGTTAGCATTCAATAAAGCATTTGATTTCTTTACTAACTCCTTATTTCTAGCATATGATTCTTTTAAGCTATCATGCAATTTTAAAATGAAAGCTTCAAGATCATTGTCATGGCTCATTTTCATCGTTCAAATCATAAGTGGAGGTTACCTCATCATCACCAATGGCCATAAAGGCCATTTGTGCCGATTCAACTTCTTCCTCAACTTCTCCTTCAGAGTTGCAATCATCCCAAGTGATTTGGAAGCTGTTGAAGCGGGGGCTTTCTTCCTTCTTTTTCTTCCTGAAAGGACACTCATTTGCAAAGTGTCTGGGTTGACCACATTCAAAGAACTTTTCATTTTGCTTTTGCGTTTCTAGCTTGGTCTTTCCTTTGAAGTTATTGAGTTGATAGCTCCACCTCTTCTCATTTTTCATTTATTGATGGAGTGTTTGAAAAATCCTTTGGTGATGAGTGCAAGATCTCCTTCATCAAGATCTTCATCTTCTAGATTGATGGAGTAATTTTCATCTTCTTCTTGAGAGGTCTTCAAGGTTATGCTTCTTTTTGGCCTTGCTTCTTCATCATCCACAACTTTGGCTTTAAGCTTCAATTCGTATGAAGTGAGATGGGTATGAAGAAGAATTTAAGTTCTTTGCTTCCTCTATAACAATAGGTTTTGGCTTCCCATTCTTTGGAGAGGTCATTCAAGATTTTTCTATTTTTCTCAGCCAAAGAGTATTCCTTTCCCAAGGCTTCAAGATCCTTGATGATATCATTGAATCTACAATAGATTTTATCAATGTTTTCATGTGGCTCCATCTTGAAGGACTCATACTTGGCAACAAGTAAGGATTTCTTTTGTTCTCGAACATCATCGCTCCCTTCATGAATTTCTTTCAATTTGTCCCAAATTTCTTTAGCGGAAACGCATCCTTTGACTCGAGTTGATTCATTGGCATTCAAGGCATTGTATAACACGTTCATAGCCTTGGCATTTAAGGTCAAATTTTTCTTGTCTTGTGGAGTAGGCTCATCCCTTGTCTTTTCTCTTCTTCTATTTGTATGATCATCAATAATGGTAGCTTCAAAAGAACCTTCATTTACAACATACCACAAGTCAATATCAATGGATTGCAAAATATTATACTTTCATTCTATCTTTCCAACTAATAAAGTTTACCCCATAAAACATAGGGGTTCTTGTGATAGATTGACCTCAAAAATTAAAGCATTATTGGTTTTCGTAGGGGATCTTTACTCAAATGCAATTTAAACAAAATAAAGAGAGCCCCTCTGATACCAATTGTTGGCCCAAGAGCAACCTAAGAAGGGGGGTGAATTAGGTTTCTTAAAAATTACTATGCAAAATATTCACTTATAAAATCTTTTATGCTAACAAGTAATTTGATAGAGATAAAATCAATTAAGCTTAAGAAGTATAGAAAAAGGTAAAGAAAGAGATGAAACAAACAACACTTCCAAGCTACCAAGCTTGAAGTGTTTATCCACTAAAAATGCTTCTTCAAATTTGGCGAGCCAATAATCTCAAATGTACACAAAGTAGGACAATCCTTGCTCACACTAATTCTCTTTAGTTGAGCCAGGGATTTTACTCTCAACCTCACTTTTGTACAAGATTATCACTCCAAATGACAGAAACTCTTACTCAATAATTTTTGAATAGCACTTTTAAAGTACACACTAATACAATATTGCTCAATAGCTTATTTGCACTCAAATTGGTTTTCTACTTACTTGTATTTAATGTGTAAGTTGTTTTTACATTATACATAGGAGTTGGTATTTATAGGTGCAATAAATTGAGTTCTAACCACTTTCTAACGGCTCAATAATAAATGCTCAAAAACTACCAGTTATAGGTTTCAGACGTCCTGTAAAATTGTTATGCCTCCGATCCGTCGTCCGTTCTCAAATATCAAAAAGTAAAGGACATCGTTCGGACAACCGATCTTGCGTCTGTTCCATCGTCCGAACCAGGTATGCTTGAAGAGTTCACACGTCGGATGGAATAATGTGTCCGAAAGGTTTAAAGCAAAACTGGGAATGTTATTCTTTCGGACAGTTAGCTTTATCCGATGTAAGCTTCTTTCGGACGGTTAGATGCGTCTGTGGCAAGTGCCTTAAGACTTTTGATTTTTCCTTGCTTAGCTTTCGGACGAAAAAATATATCGGAGGAGAATTTCTTCGGACGGGCTTGTGTGTCCATTGTAGATGCTCCAAAATCTTGCTTTCTGTCTGATCGTTCGGATAGTGAATTGCGTCCATGATAATCTTGTTTAGACGAGTTTGTGTGTTCGAGAAATACAGTGCTGTTCAGATGGTGTACATCGTCCAAAAGCCCTACTTCAGGCAAATATCCTAGCAGTCCTACACAGCTTAGGTAAAATGGTTAAATCATTTTGTCATCATCAAAATAAGATTTGTAGATCATCACATGCCTTATGGAATGACTTTGGACTTGCTTTTTACTTTATACTTGTGGACATTCATGTTGTTGGACACTTTATGTGCTAAATATTCGAGCTTATTTTGAGGAATTCAGGAATGTATAGTTTGAGAGTATTCTTTGTAATTGAATATCTCTTTGAAACCCATTATGTGTGAAACTTAGTTTGGAGAGGGGATGAATTGGGCATTTAGATAATCTATTGTTGTACAGTTAAACCTTATTACCCTTGTGTATTTTTTTTCTTTTCCTTTAATTGTTTGAACCCCGTGAATCTCCAAGGACACTTTCTTAGTGTAGCCATGATTTGTTGTTAGAGAAATCAATTTTCAAGACTCGTGAACTTAATTGATTTACATGATCTACTTGAAACTGGTCATTGCTTAGTATTATTGATTAGTGTTGTGCTTACTACTGGTGAATTCCATAATTAAGCGTTAAATTCTTGTTTCCAAGTTACATTTGTGCTTAATTGCTTACATTCGTATTCATTTGGTTAATTTGTTGCCATCTTCTTTATGAGCTTTTTGACTGTCCAAGTTATGTTTAGCTAGTTATGTGTCTTTATGCTTTCTAGTAGTATTTTTATTATTTGTGATATGGATAAGTGGTAAGATGAGTTGTGCTCAACATTGAATATTACGAAAAGGGTGGTGGTGTCTATTATCTTATTCATTGGGAATGGTTTCATTTTTGTTATTTGTGAAAGTTGAAATTTGGGGTGTTGAACATAGGTGCACTTCATGTGAAAAATGGGATTTAACCCTTGAAACTCAACTATGTTTTCATCTACTTCCATAAATTGTTTTTCTTAACTACTTTTGGCCTTAAACTTTACTTTTTCGGTAAGTATTTGTCCAATGCCAATTTCAATTGATTGTTGATTTAGTTTACATGCTTCAAAATTTTTGGAAATTGATTTTGAGTACAGAAAGAAATGAATTAAGCATCTTTGGTCATATTGCATGGACTTGCATTTTCTGATATTTTGTGAGTTTTGTGAGGTTTGGCTTAGTACATTGATTTGGGTAGTGTAAATCCCCTGTTATTGCCAAATAGCCGGATTTTGTAAATGATCTAGGCATTTCTTGGACCGTTTCTGCCAAAAAGCCTACCTTAAAATTGAAATTATCTCAAGTGTCCCCATTGAGCTTTGTAGCCTAATTTCTTTGTTAACTACATAACCTAGCTACTCTACTTTGTTTATTTATCCTCTCTTTATCCCATCACCTTAGTCGTTATGGATCTATCTTAGTTCTCTAATGTAATAGTTAGAACTTATATGATGGTCGGAAAAAAATTTGTATAATTGCTTTGGGGATTGAAGTCAAAATGTCCAATGCAAATTGTATCCCTTATTGTAATTGGTTGATTTATGTAATTGTTGTTTTCGACGAAATCCTTATCTTAAAAAATATTGAAAAAAAAAGAGAAAAGAAAAGAAAATTGCAAGTGTTATATTATTATTGAACAAAGAAGGTTCATTTGACCTTCAAAAGTTAATTTAGTGAGAAATAATGTTTTTGTCTTTCAAGTGTTGGTTGGTTCTGGGACTTGCATGTATGGGATAATAGTCCAAGAATTTGTATTGAATAACCAAGGTGATTTGAGTCACTTTTATTCATATTTATCCTATCCTATTACCTTAGCCTACTTTACAAGCCTTAAAAGTCTTAAATGCTCCTTATTTGGGCTATTAGATATTAAAGAGTCGGGGGTGAAGCATTGCTTTTGATTGATGTTCTTTGCTAAACCTTAGTACCAATAAATATTCTTGTGTATTCATTTACATCAATTTGTGCTTCCCAAAACAAGTCTTAATGATCTTTCTACACTTGCAAATTTTTAAGAAACTTGTTTGTCTTACATCAACTTGCATTTGGCATTTTAGGAGCACTCCATTAGTCAAAGTAATGTTTGTACCTAAAATTAGTTTGCACTTTTGTCAATGGATGAGTAAATGACAATATTGAGTTTGTTGAGTCAAAACCTCATTTTCACTTTTGACTAGTATACTAGAGTTCAACATTTGAATTTTGTTTGGTAGTGTTATGTCATTTGTGTTAGTCGTTTTTGTTGTTCCTTTATTTTCTTTATTTTTCTCCAGACAAGAAAAAACTTAACATTCGGGTGTGATAACACTTGGAAACTATAAATTTGAGTAATTTTACCTTTGTTTCGAATATTTTTAGGATTTAAGTGTTGTTTTTGTTTGTTTTTGCTTTTACATTATAAGAAAATGTGGTACTTTTGGTTAATTTAGTGTTTCAATGTTCTTTTAGTGTTTTTATATAATTAATAGAGTGTATTTATTTGTAGGGTTTGATCGGAAAAAATAGTACAACAATCGGATGAGAAACAAACCAACTCAAGCCATATTTGGATGATGAAGGCAAGTCAAATTATGGCCAGAAAACCTAAGAATTGGTGACTCCGGTCTCTAGATTCCCTTCTTTAATCTTGTGACTACAATCACTGCTACTTAGAAAAATTTTCAAGTGAACAACTAGTCATCGCAGTCACTAGGGTGCAATTGAATTTCCAAAGGTGAGCTTTTGCTAGTGACCGCAGTCATAAATTTGAAGAAGGAGAATTGGTCACTATGGTTATCAAGAGAATTCAATGTGAGCATCAGTGACTGTAGTCACCCGAACAAAGAAGGAATTCCAGTGAACGCATCACCAAGCTATCTGTGATTATGATTAGCAAGAGCGGTTCGAGCAATTTGAGGGGAATTTCCGAAATCTTCGAGTCAGTGGCAAATTGTTGCTGCAACCTTCTTTCTCAACCCTAGTACTATAAATACACCCTTTAAATCTCTTAGGAGGCAAAGTAGATGTAATGTAGGAGGAGGAGTAGATTAGATAGAAAGATTGTAGTCTAGTTCCATCCTCTTCCTCTCTATTTGGGGAGGATTTTTTTAGATTAGATGTAGTTTAGGTTAATTGCTAAGCTCCTAGATGTAGATTTAAGACTTCTAGTACAAAACTTCTTTAATTTATGAATTTCATTTGCTTTGTCTTAATTTAGTGTAGTTTAATTTAATTTCTTTATTTACTTGTGGTTTCTTAGATTAATTGGTAGATTAGTTTGTTGCCTTCTTTTAAATATACTTTCATAGTAGTAAATTGTAGTTAGTAAATTTAAATGCTTTCTTGAATGCTTCTTTAAAAATACTTTCTTAGTGAAAAATTGTAGGTTAGATTAGTTAATTATGATGGATTATTTTATGGGCTTTCCATGAGTAATTACATTCTTTACTTGAATTCTTAGTGTAATTGTTCAATTAGTTTATGAGCTTTCTCTAAAAACTACTTTCTCAGTGATAATTAGTAGCCCAGATTAGTTAATTGTTCATTAAATTTCTTTTTTACTTGTTTTCTATAATTATTCTCTAAAAATGCTTCCTTTTACATGCATTCTTGAAAATGCTTTCTTCAATTTAATGCTCAATTATAAATATCTTTGTTAGCTAATTTTTAAATTGCTTTCTGTGTCTTTTAAATTCAAGTTTTAATTTAATCGCTTTAAAATTGATTTCTTTAATCAATAATATAACAAAATAATCGATAATAAGTGACCAATCCTTGTGAATTTGATCCCTAATTCTCTTTACTACTAGTTGACAACTATAAACTTGTGCAATACTGCCTAGTTAGTAGTAGGATTTCAGAGTTTTATAAACAATATAACTAGGTGTTTTGATAAAAAGGCATAGTGTCCCTTCCAAATAGCAAGAAATACACTGTATTAGACGCTGATGAGGTGCGAGAAGCTACTGGGTCCCAAGACCTACCATGGGCAGCTTGGATTGTTCATCGCCTTGTTACTGGGCCAAGCACAAGTTTAGCCCAGATTGGGACTTGGACAAAAACTACCAGACTCAATATGCAAGAGCTGCTCGATAAATTATTAGGGGTGTTGTCCTTCTGATGAGATGTATATCACAGTGATGAAGGTAGAGAAAAACCTTGCCATGATTTTTATCATCTTTGTTATGAAAGAATCCCTCTACTGTGTAATTATTAACATTAACCTTTGTATTGCGTATAATGTCATATATGCAGGACCTCAAGAATAACAAGGCAAAACATCATCAATCAATAAGGGAGTTGAAGATCAAAAATGCATAGCTAAAGCAAAATGTCGGCACATTAATAAAGCCTCCTATTGACAAAGTAGTGCATGCAAAGGAGCTGGCCTGCAATGCATAGTTATTAAACCTGACCCAATCTGCAGTTGAATAGTTGAACCTGCCTACATGGGACAGAGCTGGTTTGTTTTAATGATGGGACAAGGAAGGAACCTGTTCGATTTTGTTCAACCAATCAGTTCACCGGTAAACCCGAAAAACCCTGCAAGTCTAAACAAACCCAGTAGGTTCTTTTCCTTGGGAAAAAATTTTTAGTTGCCAAGTTTTGAATATAAGACCTCTTTTTAATAGATTAAAAAAAAAAAAAAAGAGTATTACCACCTAGCAATGTTAACTTTTGTTTATTAAATGCCTATTTTTTAATTATTTAGTATTCAAACAATTCTTTAAGCATTGACTCCTCTTTGACTTTTCACGTGCATTACTTAAATATTAACTAGTAGCATATACATTGTCACATTTTTTAATCCATAAAGCTTTTCACAAATAAAATTAAAAAGTATAACAAAGAAAGTTACATTTTAAAAAACTTTTGTTAGACTTTAGTTAACAACAAAATATCATATTATTTTCCACAAGGACTAATTCATTTCCAATATCATTTTACATTTCAAAGGAGTGCCAAAGAATTCAAAATAAATATGAAAATATATTACTAGAATAAATAATAGTCTAATTTAAACTAATGAGATCAAATATTGCACATTTGATTGAATATATTCACATATCTATCCAAAACATAACGAAATATCATTATACTACCAAGTAACCATCTAAAAAATAATTAAAATTTATATATACACACACAAACACAGGAAAAAAAGGTTCACTTTCATTTTATTTTATTAAATTTATTTAGAGAAACGATTTATTTAAACTTATTTCTACTTAAAAATTTAATAAAACATGTTTTATCAATATTTTTACCGTATGGCTTGTATTTAATAATTTTTATGTATTATATATTAATAAGAAAGCCAATTGAGTGACCCACTGTTGAACCAATAACCCAATGATCCACCTTCCTTACTGGATTCCTTCTCGGATCATGTTTAATAACTATGCTACAATGAACATATTTCACACGAATATGATAAGTGGCAAAAATAACTCACAAGGAACTCGTGAAGATCTTCATCAATCCAAGATGCTTCACGATACTCTCAAGGACCTTGAGACCAAGAAGGCCCTTATTGCCAAAGCCAAGAAAGAAGTTGAAGTTGCTCAGATCTCCTTTTCCGAGGCTAAGAAAGAATTGGCAAGGCAAGCCATCCATGTGAAGGTCACTAGTCCAAATGAATTCCTAGCTTCAGATTAAGTGAAGCTGAAGCTCTAAGAGGTCACAAGAACTGCTTTTCTATATGGAGTTCACTACTGCCTTTGACAACATTATTAAAAGGTCTTGGCCTGATATAGATGTGAGCAAGTATAGTGCATACAAGCCAAGCTGCAATGCCCCAATGGTATATTCCTTGGAGGAAAGTTTACAACCTCTAATTCCAGTCCCTGAGCTGATTGATGAGGCCAACCCGAGCAACGCTTGAGCCGAAGTTGTTGCAGAGATGCAAGAGTCTCAGAATATCAAAGAGGGTTTGTGCATTCCTCCCTTAGACTTCAAAGATATAGTTCTCCTGTATTAATCAAATATTTGATTCTGAGTTTAACATAATTTTTTTATTCAGGAAACTAAAGTAATTGCCTCGAGGTTGATGAAGTTTCTTTTGATCTTTAGAATAGGATCAACAAGATCAATGTAATAGATGACAAGATCATTGTATACCTATTTTTTCGAATGCTAATGAAAAATTTTTGATTCTTTGATCCACTATTTTTGTCTATTAATGCTTTATGTTCATACTTCATGGATTGAGTAACTGGAAAAAATTATTCCAAGTATATTACTTCTGTGTTCAAGCCCATCAATGTGAGCAATTGCCTCAACTGAGAACATTAATCTTTTCTTTGCTTTATACTATTTCCCAACTTCTTCAATTATCGGATCCATGGACGTTCAACCTCTTTTTCTTCTCTTTAATTTTGTTTTCTGTCACGTCTCAAAACCGGGTTGCAACACGCCGTGCCCTCATTTTCCCATGAGAACATCAGGCTCAATACCTCTTTTCTCCACAGATAAAGTACGAGCAGCTGCAAAATAATATTATGTAATGGGGTAAGCAAATATTTGCCTAGTAAGTAGTCGAGGTCCTCTTTCAACGAATTGAGCATGTTACATAGATATAACTTTGCAAATCATGTTTCACACATTAAAGCATGCATATACATGTATAGGTACAATTTTATAAAATTCACAAGTTCCAAATAATTACATATATATATATAAGTAGCAAATAAAGTGAACGTTTTATATCTATAACATAGAGCAAAATTGAATAATAACAATACACATCCATTGTACGTACTTATATCGTTGGGCTCAAGGGTTTCCTAAGTTTTAATCAAAAGCCTGGATATCCAATACTAACTATTATACTGTTAGACAAGGGCCAAACATAGGCCAGCTACCCTCCACTGGGTGAAAAAATTCGAGATTAGCTCCCACCCACATCACCAAAGTTATTTCAAGAGGCAAATCATTCTCCATATCAAAATAAGAAATCATACATCACACACAAAAGACTCATCATATTCAGTCAACGCGGCACTTACTAAATTCGTATTAAAAAAATTAATTTAACCATACTGAATTCGAATTTCATACATAACATAATATTTTTCACAAATATAATTTTCATAAAAAAAAATTTTAAAACATGAAAGAGGCTCGAACCACTTATATTCCAATAACCCAAAACACGTGAGTTTAGCTTAAATAATTTGAAACACATGAATCCTTGCCAATAAAACAACCAAAATATCTCAATTCTATCTTCTCTAAACCTTTTAGGGCCTATGTAATATAACTATAAACTTTAGGGACCTTTCTACAAGTCCAAAATACTTTTAGGAGCTTTTGGGTTATTTCAAAATCATTTGAGTCAAGGTATGGTTTTTAAAACTTGGAAAGGACCTGATCTGATGACATTATAAACCTTTTGGACTTTAGTAAAAATCATACAAAATTAAGAGGCTGATATGTTAATATTACAAAAGCACCATCATCTTCAATGTTTTGATAGGCGGCCAGAAGTTGCAGCTCATACTTTTATTTTTCAAAAATATTTTCTTTTCTTTTTCCCTTCCTTTATTTCTAAAAACTCAGAAAGTATTTCTTAAAAGGGTAAATTACAGAGAACCCCCTTATACTATAGCAAACCTATACATTACCTCCTTGTGGTTTTGAAATATACATTTTACCTCCTCATGCTTTGGACAAAAATGCATAGTTATATTTTGTGTCAAAATTAGCAGTCAAACATATAAAAAGTTTGACTTGAAGGGCTTAATAGTCATTTAATATTTTGACCTAAAAGAATTCACTCCTTATTTGAGTTTTGGTATTTTTTTTCCCAAACTTGTTCCTACTCAGCCATTGCATTACCGGTTTAGCACAGAGGGCCTCCACTACCACCGCCATACTCCGTCACCAAAGCCAACAACGCTGTCACTGTTTCTTTATTTTCACCCTACCACACAACTAACTTTCTTCCCACTAGCATAAAAAGAAAGAAAAATAAAGCAGAAAACAAAAGAAATAATCATAAAAATTGCACCAATAGAAACCAAAACACCTCTAAAACTAAATACCACTTGAAACCCAAATTATCGGCCATGTATTCGAATTCTTGTTAATTGAGAATCTGAATAACCATGTATACTTCTCTCTCTTTCTTCACATTTGAAGCTTGAATCCAAAGAAGCCATTCGATCTTAGAATTGATAGTGAGGAAGCCATGGGCAGAATAGCGGTCAGAACAAACCAATATTCACGGAAGGTGGCAAACCCAAAACCGATAATGGCTGCCAATGACAGTGGCCTATTATAAAATGAGTAAAAGTGTTTGCCCATACATCTCTGATCTCAAATTTTAAATGGGTTTGATTCCTTTTTTAAAAAAAATAAATAATAAATTCAATAGGGGTTAATGCTTTTGTGTTCTAGGTTTGACTTAATTCTTGCCATAAAAAAAGGGCTATGGTGACAGGAAATCCTACAATATTTTTACCTGATTACTTTTCACTTGAGATATAATTAGGTTTTCATGTTTGATCATTTTTAGTTTGCTTTTTCTATTTTGTATTATTTTTGAACTTGGGTAGTTTGGTTAATGTATGGATTTAGATTTTTTGATAATGTTATTTATAAGCATTGAATCTTTGATTAAAAGTCAGTATCTGTTTTGGAGATTGATTTTGGTGGGCAATGTTTTGAGGTTGTGATTACGGTATTTTAGTAATTATAGTATTAGACATTTTAAATCTTTCTTGGAGCAAAAAGGGTATGAAGAAGGTGGGTAGATCCGGTGGAGCTGTTGGTGGCAATTGAAGCTTGCTAGGACTTTTCAAGGGCATGAATCTTGGTGTTGATAGGGTATCAAAGTGGGAAAAAGTGAGAATATTTTGTCCAAGGGTATATTTGTCATATTGTCAACCATTTAATTAAAAGTTTGACCTTTTAATTTTTACAGTAACTTTTGATGGAAAACTTAACAGTTTACATTGTAGTTCAAAACATAAGGGGCTGAATTGTATATTTTGAAACCACAGGTAGGTATAGTTATGTGTAGGTTTGCTATACCACAATGGGGTTTTGTGTAATTTACCCTTCTTAAAAATATTAATCTTGACCCACAAATCAACTATTAATTTCAGATTATTTGGAAAACGTAAATACTCAAATAAAATATATTGTTAACATATAAAAATTTCGTAAATAAATCCTACCATTAAATTCACATGGTCCCTAATAATTTACGATAAATTAAAGCCTAAAATAAAATAAATAATTATGAAAATTCATACTAATTAAAATAGAAGAAAGCTTACTTTTTCGTTTATGGTGTTGGAAAAATCCTCTTACCCCTCTCACGATTTTTGCTAGAAAAAATGTAGCAAGTTTTATAGCCCTAAAATCCAATATTTACAGATAATTAAATCATAAATTTTTTCCTCCAATTTATGCTAGTCTCCAAGATTAATATGTATTACTATTCTACACTTATTTTTCAACTCAAACTCTAGTGTTTGGAATCTTTCAAATATTTGTTTTATTTCCTTTTTTTAAGAATGATTTAACCAAAAATTGTAGGTTTTACATTTTCTTTTTCTCTTTTCTTGGCTGGTCTTCTGCCAGAATTTGACTTCTTTTGGGCTCTTTGACCATTTAAGGCTCTTCAACAAGTCTTTAGCCTATTTTTTTCGTTCTTTTTTTTAGGGCTCTTTGACCTCTTAAAGCACTCAGGTAGGTCATGTGGTTTTTTAGGCTCTTTATCCTTTTTTCCTTCTTTTTCCTCTTCTTTTCTCTTCTGGGCACTTCAGCCTTTTTTTTTTCTTTCTTATTTTTATCTTTCTCAAGCTCTTTTCTTTTCTGGGATCTTTAGCCTCTTTCAGAATTCTCCCTTCTTAAGTATAAATATTAATTAGAGCTTTAGCATCAACAGAAAGACTAAGCACAACTATAAAAGCAAGGGCCTCAAAATAAAATAAAAAAATAAAAATTTTATTGATTCACAAATCCAACCAAGAGCTTACAAACTCAAGTAGTATTTCTTCAAGTTTAAAATATTCCATATCTGAGGGATTGGCTCTCCGTCCATGCCCACTAACTTGTAATACTCATATCGATGTACCGCGACAACTCGGTATGGTCCTTATCAGTTAGATTCCAATTTTTTATTTCTTTCGACCCGGCTAGCTTCATTTCGTTGAAGGACAAACTCGGTACGTCTGAAGTATTGGTGCTTGACCTAAGTAATGTAATGTTTCATCATCGATAGTTTACATTTAGTTTCTCAGATCGAAGCATCGATTCTTCTTTCTTTAGCTAAATCTAGATTTAAAAGCACTGTCTCTTCTTTCTGCTCCGGATCATGAAGAGTAGTTTGGGCACTTGGCATTCCAATTTCAACCAAAATTACCACTTCTAACCCACAAAAAGGCTAAAAGTGAAATAGCCAGCTACTATTCGATGTGTATTTTGATAATCCCATAGGACACTTAGCAATTTCTCGACCCACAACCCTTTAGCTCTCGACTCTAGATTTCAAGCTTACAAAAAGAGTTCTAGTAGAACTTAAGTTTGTTCATTTGCTTAGGTCGGAAGGGTCATTGAGGTAAAATATTGTTTTATTCCCAACTCCTTGCAAAAGCTAGGAAATGACTCCTATTCAAATTGCTTCCCATTGTCTGATATATGAGTTGTGGAATTCTATATCAGCAAAGAATGTTTTTCCAAAATTTTTTGATGGCCTTCCCTGTGATAGATGACAATGGCTCGGCCTTGATCCATTTTGTGAAGTAATCAATGGCAACCACTAAGTATTCTTGCTTTTTGAGGCCTTTGGGTAGAGGTCCAAGCAATTCTATTCCCCATTAAGTAAAAGGCCATGAGTTTTGGGGTTAGCACTAAGTTGACCCCTGGTTGTCTCAAAATTGGGGTATGTATCTAGTAATCGTGGCAAGACTTTGCTAAAGTATCAAAATCTGAGTGTAAAGTCGACCAGTAATATCCTGGTAACATTACTTTATGAGCCTTCTCAACCCCCACCTGACTACTGCAGATTCTTGTGTGTAGTTCTCTGAGAACATAATTTGCTTTAGTAGGACGCCAAACACCGAGGAAGGGACTTGGATAAGACATTCTATATAAACTCCCATTTACAAGCTCTACTTTAGTGCTTAGATTCACACCCTTCGAGCCTCCGTTTTTTCTCGAGTAAGATATTTAGTTAAGTATTGTATAATTAGTGCCATCCAGCGAAGTGTTGATCAATTTCCATGATTTTATCTATCACTTCGCCCGAACTTGTTGAATCCCGACCAAAATTTCTTTGCTTAAGTAGGAGTAAATTGTCTAAGCCAACTTTGAGAGAGCGTCATTATTTGTGTTTCTAGCCCTTGGAATTTTGACAAACTACATATTTATGAACTCTGACCTCAATTATTTGACTTCGTCAAGGTACTTTTTCAAGATGACCCCTCGAGCTTCAAAATTTCCTAGAATCTAATTCACAATGAGTTGGGAATCACTATTAATTTTGAGATTCTTTAATCCCATCTTCTTTGAAAGCCTCATCCTAGAGATAAGAGCTTCATATTCAGCCTCATTGTGTCAAGACTTAGTGGCTTAGAAGTTAAACTGAAGGGAATATATTAAATAATCAGCTTCAGGGGTTTGGATGATGATCCCAACACTTGAATCCGAATCACAAGAGGCTCCGTCAATACGTAGTTTGCAAACTAGAGCTTCTTTTTCAAGTTTTTTCCTTTTCTCAAGGTAGATAAGGATATAATCATTTCTTGCTGAGGCACTTCAATATTTTCGACAAGAAATCTGAGAGCACTTGGGCCTTTAATTTTTCTGAAGCCTAAACTCTACCAAATTTGAGCAACTCCAAGATCACTTTAAAAATTGACCCGTCACATCAAGCTTGGCTGAGGTAACCTTTAAAGGAAAGTGGGTCAGTACAATGATTTTATGATGCTAGAGATAAGGCATCAACTTTCTGGCCGAGGTTTCCAAAGCAAAGGTCACCTTCTCAATCGGAGAATAATTCTTTACTAGGCTTGTAGTACTTTGCTAGTGAAGTAGATTGGAAGTGGATTCCCACTGTCCCTTTCTCGACTCGGAGTAAGACTGTACTAACAACAAAGTCCAAGAAAGATAGATATAGATACAATGGCTCTTCGGGCTTGGTGAAACTAATTCACTAAGATATTCTTTCAGCTAATCGAACGCCTTCTAGTGCCTCGACTGTCCACTTAAAATTTTCTACTTTTTTCTGCAATTGATAAAATACAAGACCTTTTTTACCGAACTTGGATAGAAACCAACTTAAGGTTGCCATTCTCTTATTAGCCTTTGAACTTCCTTGATCAAAGTTGGGGGCTTCATGTTCACAATCACCTTAATTATTTTGGATTTGCTTCAATACCTTGGTGAGACACTATGAAGCCAAAAATTTTCCTAAGATAACTCCAAAGGTGCATTTCTGAGGATTGAGCCTCATTTGGATGGATCAGAAAGTATCAAAAGTTTCCTTAGATCATCAATGACTTCATAACCTTTGTTTTTTACAACCATGTCATCGACATAAATCTCCAAGTTTTTGTTGATCTACTTGTTGAATGTTTTAAATTGACCAGTCTCTGATAAGTTGCTTTGGCAAAGGGCATGGTTTGGTAACAGTAAATTCCTCAATCATTGATGAAGGAAGTTTTTTCCTCATCTTCTTTTGCGAGGTATATTTGATGACACCCCTTATATGCATCTAAAAAATTCAAAACTACAAAGCCTGCAAATGAATCAACTATACTATCAAGCTGATGTAAAGTGTAACTATCCATAGGATAGACTTTATTCAAATAAGTGTAATGAACACACATTCACTACCTAGAGGCTAGATTTGTTACAAGTATGGAGTTTGAAAGCCCAAGTGGATATACAAATTCTCCAATAATTTTGGCCAACAGAAGCTTATTAACTTCAGCTTTGATGACCAGACAGTGTACGGGACCAAAAATTCTTTTCTTTTGCTTAACCAGCTTTACTCTGGGTCGATGCCCAACTTTGTGCTCAATGATTTCTCAAGGAATTCCAAGTCTATTCTCGATTGACCAAGCAAAGGTGCCTGTTTACAACTTGTAGATTATCAAAAGCTGAATCTGAATTCTTTTTGACTCAGGTGGCAAAATAGCACAAATTTTATTTTCTATCCGAGAGATTCGGATCAAAACCTTCTTGGTCATTTTTGCTTTTCCATTTCGATCACGGAATTGGGAAAGTTTGGAAACTTCAAAATTAGGCTCCTTATAATCATACATTTCCAAGAAAAGCCTTATCAGCAATAGTCATGGCTTGGGTTTTAATTCAGAGAGATGTCACATATCATGACTTTCCCTATTGCCAATTTCAAATTACTGTCCCCCTTCGATCCAACCCTCAGACATTTGATGCCAATGTGGAACATGGATAGGAGGATCTTGAACGCATACTGGCTAGGTAGGCCTAGGATCATGTTGTAAGAGCTGTTGTTTTGGACAACCAAAAAATTTATCATCTCAACCCTACTCTTTGATGGGTCATCGAGCTTCAGCAATAGAGTAATTTTCCCTTCGTGCATTACTGAATCTCCTGTAAACCCAACCACAAGGGTCTTAAAGGGTCAGATCATAGAATGATCCATGTGCATTTTCTCCGAAGCATCCTTGTAGATTGTATAGGTAGAGCTTCCCATATTCATGAAAACTCTGTGCATTTCATAACCTCTGACCTGCATATGGATGATTATAGGGTCAAAATATGGCATACGGATAGGAACTGGATCCTCAGAAGTAAAGTCAAGACTCATGAATTATTTGAGTCCTTTGTCTCAGCTCTTTTCTTGGAGAATGAACAGGCATATACTTTTTTTGAGTGTTGCTAGAATCCCCACAAGTTGGCCCAGCAGCACTTGTATTAATCACTCCTGCCACCTCATTATTCTGAATGTGTCGAGTCTGGGGACAATTGCCTTGACCAATGTCTTGGCAAGACGAAACTCTATCATTTTGTTGTTGCTCATTTCCCCCGAAGCCTAGACTGTCATTTTCAAGATTAATTATTGAACATGACCCTCTTTTAGTGCTTATTCAATCCCCACGTTTAAGTGGTTGCAAATCTCTGTGTCATCACGATTGTGCTAGTAATGGAAGGCACAGTATTTGGATTTGTCACTTTGGTCAGGGTCAGGCCTCATTGGAGGCGGTGCTTCCAAAATTCCCAAGTGCTTGACTTGGTTTAAGATTTCTCTCCTTGTAATGTTCAGGGAAGTGACATGTGTGTCTAGTAGTTCCCTTATTCAAATCAACATGTCTGTTTTAGTATTATTTGGGAAAATAACCCTTCCAATAAAAAGTTTTTGACCAGGATAGGCCAATCTTTTATAACCTTCAATTTTTTCGAGACTGCAGGAATGGAAGCAGATTCTACTTTTTCTTACCTCTGCTTGGGCTGAGCTTACAATTCTCACTTCATTCTATTTGATTATTCTCCTCGGATGTGTTCCAAGATTATTTCAAGAAGCTATGTAAAAGTATATGGCATTTTTCTAGCCAAATCAGCATTCAATGCTCCAGGCATCTCACCACTACAAAATACAACAACCATTAGCTTCTTATCCACATCTTGGACTTGAACGCTTATAGACCTCATCATTGAACATGCCAATATATTGCGTCAATGACTCATTATGCTTCTACTGCATGAACATGAGGTGACTTGTTTCTTCTGCACCACTTCCTTTCTCATGAAGTGGCTCAAAAAACATTGTGTTAAGTCATGGAATATTGCTAGAATTACGAGGAAGTTCATGGAACCATTTCTGAACTGATCCTGATAGAGTTGCTGCAAAAAGCTTGCACATGATAGCATCACTATCACTATGGACACTAGTTACTGCTACTATGTGTAAGATATGGTTAGAAGGATCAGAATCCCCCTTCTACTTGTCCATGTCAAGTTGTTTGATTGGGGAGGCAAAGGCTCCACTTGACGGACAAAGTAAAAAGATATCTCTCTACTTTAGATACGAGTCCTGCATGAGTCATTATATTGTTCTTTTCTCGAAATCTCCTAGAATTTTAACTCCATATTTTTCTCCTCAAATCGTTCACAAATGATTGGAGAAGGGATTGTTTATCGGTTCCACAGAGAAAATGACCTCTATTTTGGGCATAAACAATCACAAACTTACCTAGGCTTTGGTTTACAGGTTTCAGTTTGAGATTTTTTTTTCATTCTAAAGATCTAGACTGTGAGATTTTGTTCTCAAGTCAGTACTACTCATGGAAACTTCACGTTGTGTGCTAGGGCGTCTAGGTGCAATTTTGCCAGCCGGAGGGGTATAATTCTTCCTCTACTCAACAAACTCACTAAAGGACTCAAAATTGTCAAAAAAAATAAGCAAGAACATTTGATTGTTTCTGTTGTTTTGTCAATGAGGTTCCAGCTTCACCCTAGCTCTTAGAATGGACTACGAGTCACTAATTGTTTGCCTCAACCTCCTTGCTGTTAACTTTGCAAGTTGCATTACAGTTCTTCATTTCCAGATGAAGTTAGTTGAAGAAGGAAGCAAAAAGAGAGCATAAAGAGTCACAAGTCTTTGGTAAGCATTCCTACAGACGATGTCACTTGATGAAGAGTAAATGAAAGAGAGACTGAAATTAGTGAGACAATGGTTTGTATTACGTGATAATAAAATACATTAATGAGGTAAGTACCCCTTATTTATAAGTTTCGAATAAGGGATCTTCACTACCATAACTACCCTATCTAATGTGATAATTTTCAATAATGCCCTTAAAGAATTATGTCTCATAGACATTCTATAATATATACATGTATCATTAGATACAATCCCGTAGGTGACTGCCCAATCATGCATCAGTGCTAGGATCCCTTAGATGACAAAATCACCTTTTCAAAGATAGTGAGTAGACACCTCTATTTTGTTCCTATTCTTGTCTTTGTTCATTTGTAGCTGTGTTTCAAACCAACTTTCCAACAAATGCAACTTGTGGTTGAGGGCAAAATTTATTATGCTTAACTACTTGACATCGTAGTAGTTGCTCAAAACTAGTAGGAGGATGCCATGTGGACAAAACATGTTCCCCTTGCTTGTAGTAAAATGGGCTACTCAGTAAAATGATTTCCTCCTATTGGTTATTCAGTAACTATTAGGATGTCATTTGATGATGTGGATTAGTGACATATAGCATCTTACCTAGATTGTTCTAGAAGCGCCTACGTGGCAGCCTCATTAAGGACAATTATGTAATTCAGCTTCAGTTGGACTAGCATAGAGATAGCCTTAGGCTTCCTTATGCAATTCTATAAATAAGGGGCTTGGGTGCTACTAAAAAATGACGGAAACTCAGATAATCAAATACACTCTTGACATTCAGCTCTTCCACTTTCTCTCTCCTCCTAGAATCCATTTCTAGCTTCATCAATTGGCGGCGTCTGCGGGAATCGACAGATTTTCATCACTTTCAATCAATTCCCAATCATCTGAATTGTCTGTTTTTGCTTTGAGGAGAATGAAGAACTGTGGAACACGCAGAATTGCTAGCAAGAATGACGAAATGAGCAATCACACCTCGTGGTGGATACCGAAGAATCAAAAAATATCGGTACACCAACCGAGGCTCAACAAAAGCAGAATGATGTCTCATTCCCTTGACCAGAAGTACATTGCTGACCATTTCGAGTCTTTTCGAGCGTTCATGGAGCAGCACGAGAGCCAAACTCCGTCCGAACGCTCGAACCGCGCAGCCACTCCATAAGCCGGACAGCAACGTGACCCCAACCGACGGCCTGGGAAGGAGCCGGTTGATGCCATGACCCAACCGACCTACGTCACAAATTGACGAAGTCGCACTCGAACGAACAATCTGATGAGTCATACTCATCAACGACTGGATCAAAGAAATTACCGATGTGCGAGAGACTCAGTGCACATTCCTCAAAAAAATCTGGTTCAGGAGGACCCTCTTCGCCTGTTTTAAAACAGCTCTAGGAGTAGAGCCTCAAAAATAAGATCCAAGAGATTTTGAGGAAAAACAATTTACTTCTGAATACTCCTGCTACGGCGGAGATTGATAGAGATCCATTCACAATCTCTATCAAAATTGAACCTCTTCCAATGTAACTCAAGCTGCCGGACCTAGACCGTTACAAGGGAGAATCTGATGTCCGTCAGGTAACCTGCAGCACGTGGTGGTGATCACTAGCCTTTATGGCTATAGTGACGTGACCCGCTATAAGTTGTTTGCCATCACTCTTCGAGGTCCGGCACAAAAATGGTTTCAGGCGCCGTCGAATTCAATCACCACTTTCAACGACCTGGCGAATTCCTTCCTTGGTCACTTCAGGAGTAAATCGATATTGCAAAAGGACACATCGCACCTCATGAACATCCGGCAAAGGTCCGATGAGTCGCTTAACAAATTTGTGGACCGCTTCAATGATGAGGTAGTCCAAATCAAAATTGTTGATGAAAGAATTCTGGTGGCTACTTTCTGCAGCAGCATCCGACCAGGCTTCTTCAACGCCGAGTTGGCCAAAAGGATGCCAAACTCCTATTTTGAACTTCTCGAAAGAGCATTGGAGTTCATACGGGGCAAAGAGTCAAACAGGATAAAAAGAGAACTTTACGATACACAAAGAGAAAAAGTTCTCAAGACTCCAAACCTCTCAAAATATTTCATCGAAAAAGTTGAGGATAGATTTGGAGCTTGTGATCCCCCACTTGTTATAGATTGCCTTAGGCATAACATTGATTGTTGCTGCTAAGTCACATAGTGAACGATGCAATGTATAAACCCCAATGTTTATAGGTATAGTGAAACTACTAGAATCCTTGATCTTAGGTGGCAATTTTCTTTGCACAATTGCACTGCATTTAGCATTAAGGCACACATTTTCATCATCATCCTACTTCCTATTCTTAGCTAGAATCTCTCTCATAAATTGAGCATAGTGGGGTATCTTTGTGATTGCTTCAAGCAAGGGGATATTAATTTGGAGCTTTCTGAACTCCTCGAGAAAGTGATTGAATTGCTTCTCTTTCTTCTCTTTCCTTGGGTCAATCAACCTTTGGGGAAAGGGTATCTTTGCCGAATGGCGAAGATTTAAAGATTATTCAATTTTCTTATGCTAGATCCCTTTCTTCTTTGGCAAGTTGCTTTAACCCTCTCCTTTCTTCTGATTTCTTCATCACCATTGCCCTTATCTTGAGTTTCAACCACATTTGATTTTTGATTTTCTCTCTCTCTTTTTTTTTTATCAACTTCATGCTTGTCACTCCCTACCATCGAGTACTTTTCACTCCTCAAAGTTATAGCATTGCATTTTTCGCTTACCACTTGATCTCTTCCACTTGCTCTCTTGGATTGGGAATTGTATCACTTGGCAAAACTCCCAAATATTGGACCCCAATTATGATAATCATGTTTTAATGATGACCAAATCATACTAACGGCTTGTAAACAAATATGGAGAAGAACAAGGAGATTCTGATGATGAAGACCGTCAGAGAGAAAGGAGCTCGGATGCAAGTGATTGTACGATACATGCCTAGAGGACGCAAGTGACTATCCGATAATATCCAGAGGCATTGGAAGTGATAAAATTATCAGACACAAATGACTGTTCAAAAGACAGAGCTTCGGACGATGGTAATCGTTCGACACAAAGAACCTGAAGCAGTCTAGGACTGAAGAATAGCGTCCGGTCATATTTATAGAAGACTGCATCGACCGGAAGCAGGTTCGGACGCATCCTCAGACATTTGAACGAATACCCTCAGAGAACGGACACAGAGTCAGACATAGAGTTTAGCAGCAGTCGTTCGAAAGGTCCAACGGCTAGTTTGTTCGGACGAGCACCCACTACATCGGCCGTCCGAAAGATCTAACGGCTAGTTTTCCAGTAAACAAAAAATAGCCATTAGAGATTGTTCAACACAGTTTTTGGGCATCTATAAATACCCCCAAGTTTGTAAATACAAAAGAGAGAGAGAGGAACTACTACATTCAATACAAACACTTGTAAGAGCTATTTGGGGAGAAATAGGCTAAAATATTGTTTGTTGTATTGGTTTGGGTAGTGTTGTTCTCTTGGCTCAACTAGAGGGAATTAGTGTGAGCAAGAGTAGACTAGTGAGTGATCTTCAAGTGTAAGAGTGGAGGAATAACAAGTGTACAAAAGTGAGGTTGTATTGTAAAACATGTCCTTTGGCTCAATTAGAGGGACTTAGTTGGTGCAAGGGTGAGCCTACTTTGTGTACAAGAGGGTTATTGTCTCACCTTCTTTGAAGAGGCACTACTAGTGGATATACTCCAAGCCTGAGAAACTTGGGAGTTTGGTTTGATACTTTCTATCTCAATCGTCTTATATTTGTTCTTTGAGCTTCAATTATTGAATATCTTTTTTATTCATTTGTGCTTGAGTGTTTATTTGTTGTATAAGTTTGCATTTCTCATTAAGCACATTACAAGGTTTGTTTTTTTGAAAGAACCTAATTCACCCCCCTCTTACGTTGCTCTTCGGGGCCAACAATTGGTATCAGAGCTCGGTCTCTTCATGTTTTGGTTTAATCACCTTAGAGTAAAGATCATGGCAACCAATAATGTATTGTTTTTAGAGGGGCATTCTATTATTAGACCTCCCATGTTTAATGGCATTCATTTTCTTTGTTGGAGGGAAAGAATGAAAATATTTGTTCAATCTATTGATATCTGTGATTTGTGGTATATTATTTATGAAGGTCCTTTAGAAGATAATATTCTTGATGTAAATAGTCATAGATTAAGGCCTAAGACTAGATATGAATTAAATGCTCAAGATAAAGTAAATTTATCTTTAAATGCTAAAGCCATGAATATTTTGTATAATGCTTTGGATGTAGATGAATCTTCCAAGTGCAAGGTTGCAAATCGGCCAAGGAGATATGGGATATATTGATAGAAATCCATGAAGGAAATGAATATATTAGATAGCAAAAGAAGTCACTTCTTGTGACTAAATATGAATCCTTCAAAATGGAACCTCATGAAAACATTGACAAGATGTATTGTAGGTTCAATGATATTGTAAAGGATTTGGAAGGTTTAGGTAAAGAATATTCCTTGGGTGAAAAGAATAGAAGGATTTTAAATGCTTTACCTAAGGAATGGGAACCTAAATCCATTGCCTTAGAAGAGTCTAAAAATTTAAATTCTATGCCTATTGATTCATTGATTAGCAATTCTCTAACCTCCTTTGAATTGAAGTTGAAATACAAGGTACAAGATGAGGAGGAAGCAAGGGCCAATAGAAGCATAGTATTAAAAGCTTCTCAAAATAATAGATGCTTCAAGTGTGGCCAAGCGGGACATTTTGCAAATGAATGTCCATCCAAGAAGAAGAAAGGCTCAAGGAAGCCTCACTTCAACAACTTCCAAATTACATGGGATGATTGCAATTCGGATGGAGAAGTTGAAGAAGAATATAAGGAGGATCAAATGGCTTTTATGGCTCTTGGAAATAATGAAGAATCCTCTAGTTATGATTCTTGTGATGATTCTTGTGATGATGTTGAATCATTTATTTTTAAAATGCATAAATGTTTGAAAGAGTCATATGCTAGGAACAAAGAATTAAAAATTAAAGTTAATGCTTTATTGAGTGCCAACTAAAAGCTTGTGCATAAAAATAATTTTTTGACAAAAGAAAATGATGCTTTGAAGAAAAAATTTGATGGAAAAAAGCATTTATACCAAGATCAAGGAAGAATAAGTTTCATTGAAGAAGAGAATAGATGATCTTGATGTTCTTTTGAAAAAGATTGTTGAAAATGTTTTTGAAAAGAAAAGAACTAGAATTATGCATATCAACAAAAATTTTGTCGCCTATAGAAAGGATGATTTGTACTTTATTCAGTCTAAATCTTCTTTTTATGGCATTAAAAATATTATTTTCAATTATTGTCATCAACATAGTCATATAAAGAAAAATTGTTATGTTAAAAGAAATGAAAAGTTGGGAATAAATTCTATTTGGGTGCTTAAGCATGTCACTAACCCAATTGGACCCAAGAAAGTTTGGGTACCAAAAATTGTTATTTAACTTTGCATGTACGTATGCTTGGTAAGCACTAAAGGATTCAAGAAGGATCATCAATGGACGGGGTTCAAAGCATATGAGCTAACATGAAATTAAAATGAGTAACATTTAAAATTTTTATAAAAATTGTGCTTTCACTTGCTAATGTGAACTCTATGATCTCTTAAATGTTTTTCAACTATCTGTTTAAATTTGTTTAGAATACTTGGGTACAAGTATCCCCAATTTTTTGTTTATAATAAGTCACTATTTGGAAAAGTTAGGGGGAGCATTCTCTTTTTTAATGGATTATTTTGCATCACATGAAATTGCATCACATATGCTTTATTGTTTTGATGATGCTTTCGAGTGAAAAATGTCTTAATGCTAATTCTTTGCAATGAATTCCCTCATATCTGCTTGAATACATATTTTTTGAATGGAAGAAATGTTGTGCACAACTTGACTTATTTCCAATGTACTTACTTCAATTACATTCACCTTTTAAGGGGGAAAATAACCGTAGGGGGGAGCTTAAAATTGCATTATTTTGTTTTGATGCTGCCAAAAGGGAGAGAAATAATGGGCAAAACTTCTTGTCTTGTACTTCATATCTTACGGTTATTTTTAGAATTGTCCAATTGATTTGTCATCATCAAAAAGGGAGAGATTGTTGGACCCCAAACAAATTATGATAATCATGTTTTGATGATGACCAAATCATACTAACGGCTTGTAAACAAGTGTGCAAAAGAACAAGGAGATTTGGATGATGAAAACCGTATGAGAGAAAGGAGCTCGGACGCAAGTCACTGTCCGATACATGCCTAGAGGACGCAAGTGACTGTCCGATACATGCCCAGAGGGCATTGGAAGTGATAAACTTATCGGACACAAATGACTGTTTGAAAGACAGAGCTATCGTCTAACACAAAGAACGTGAAGCAGCCTTGGATGAAGAATAGCGTCCGATCATATTTAAAGAAGACATTGTATCGACCAGACGTAGGTTCGGACGCATCCTCAAACGTTCGAATGAATTCCCTTAGAGAACAGACACAGCGTCGGATGCAGCGTCAGACGCAGAGTTTAGCAGCGGACAGCCGAAAGGTCCAACAGCTAGTTCATTCGGATGCACACCCACTTCATCGGCTGTCCGGAAGATCTAACGGCTAGTTTTCTAGTAAACAGACATTGAGAAAATAGCTGTTAGAGAATTGTTGAAGGCAGTTTTTGGGCATCCATAAATACCCCAAGTCTGTAAATGCAAAAGAGAGAGAGAGGAACTACTGCATTCAATACAAACATTTGTACGAGCTATTTGGGGAGAAATAGGCTAAAATATTGTGTGTTGTATTGGTTTGGGTAGTGTAGTTCTCTTGGCTCAACCAGAGGGAATTAGTGTGAGCAAGAGTAGACTAGTGAGTGGTCTTCAAGTGTAAGAGTGGAGGAATAACAAGTTTACAAAAGTGAGGTTGTATTGTAAAACCCTTTGACCAACTAGAAGGACTTAGTTGGTGCAAGGGTGAGCCCACTTTGTGTACAAGAGGGTTATTGCCTCACCTTCTTTGAAGAGGCACTACTAGTGGATATACTCCACGCGTGAGAAGCTTGGGATTTTGGTTTGATACTCTCTATATCAATCATCTTATATTTGTTCTTTGAGCTTCAATTATTGAATATCTTTTGTATTCATTTGTGATCTTAAGTGTTTATTTGTTGCATAAAGTTTGCATTTCTCATTAAGCACATTAAAAGGTTTGTTGGTTTGAAACAACCTAATTCACCCCCTCTTAGGTTGCTCTTTGGGGACAACACCAAAGGTATCTCACTTTGCTGTCTATCCAATTGACAAATTGGATCTCTGAATTCCTTGCAGTGGCTCTTAAATTCTCGTAATCCCTCATTTGATTTTCCTTTTCTCTCATTTGATTTTTATTTTCTCTCTTTTGAATTTCATAATATCTCATCCAATTGTCAAATTGCATTTGGAGATCTTCACCCTCTCTATGGAAGTTTTGATTGTAGTTCAAGAATGGTAGAGAGTTATGTTGTTGATATTGAGGCCTTCATTGGTTGTTAGGGTAAGGAGGATTTGATTGGGATTGATAAGAGTTGGTTTACAAATTGATTAAGGGGCTGATAAGGCCTAGAAGAAGTTGATTCTTGGCTTTGAAATTTTTGTGGTTGAGGGTTGTGTTGGTAATTGGGAGGATTTTGTTGGTTATTTTTGTTGCTCCAAGATAAGTTTGGGTGGTTCCTCCAAGATGGGTTGTAAGTTATTCTGTAAACTCTGGGAGTATTCCTTGAAGATGATTGTTGATTATTTATTTGACCCCATAGAAACTTCAGATTGTCCATTTAGATGTCAACCACCACAAAATCACAAACAAAAGGCGCTTGAGATGAAGAAACCGCGGCATTTACAATATTTCCTCTTTCCAAATTCTCCAAAGCTAAATTACACATGATGTTCATCAATAATCCTTGTTGAGTGAGCAATGAATAATTTGTTTTCAAATTCAAGACACCTCCATGTTGAACATTGGCTTGTTGAACTTGTAGAGCAACTGGTTGAGCAATAGGACTATGATAGTAGTTGTTAGACACCATCCTATTAAGTAGTGCTTGAGCTTCTTCCGGCAGTTTTGAAAGACAATGAACCATCCATGTATGCATCAACAATTTATTTGGTTTCTTAAGTAAAGCACCATTATAAAATGTTTGAATTTGAAGCCGAAGGGAGATAGCATGATGTGGGCACTTTCTCAACAATTCTTTGAATCTTTTCAATGTCTCACTAAGACCTTCACCTATGTCTTGCATGAATAAAGTGATTTCATTTCGAAGTTCGGCAGTTCTTGAAGGAGGGAAACATTTTGCCAAAAATTCTTGGGCTTTTTGATTCCAAGTAGTGAATGTCATTTGTACATGTGATCGCAACCAAGTTTTTGCACTATTCCCCAATGAAAACGGAAAAACCCTATCTGATCGCAATTGGGATGGACTCCGTTGAATTTTGAATGTGTCCAACACTTTTTCAAAGTTCATCTAGTGTGTATAAGGATCCTCATTAGGACTTGCGCTGAATATCGCATGGGCATGCAACATATGGATAAGAGTGGGTTTGATTTCAATGTTATTTGATTGACCTGACATACGTGCAATGCTAGAATTTGCTCCATCGAAGTTTGGGATTGTGTAATTCCTCAGAGATAATGACGACTATTTCTATTAACTCCATTGCTGTTGAAATTAGCACCCATACCATTATTTCCCACTCCTTCTACTTGTTTAACATCACCAATGTTGCCAATATTCTTATTCAAGATGCTTTGATTATGATGAGGATTTGCCTTGTTGAGTCTTGCCAAGTTTTGTTGTACCGTTTTCTCTTTTTGAAGTCTTCTCAATTCTTTCTCTCTATCGTCGTCAATGCAAATAAATTTCTCCTTTTCTCCTATAACCATACACTACAAGAACAAATTCAAACAATTAGTCACAAGTGCCAATTCAATCTAAAAGCAACAATTAAACATTAACAAGTAAAGACTACTAATTAAAAACTAAGATTTGCTACTGAAAAAAGTAAATGCCTTATCTATACGACCCTTAAACGCTCAATATTGCCAAAATACCTAGGAGAATTCCTAGCAACGACGCCAAAAACTTGTTACGCCTCGGACAGAGGTCGAATTCAACCAAACAAGAAATAATAAACCTTACAGTGATACTTATACCTTTAACTCTACCTTCACTGTTGCAAGTATAAGGATTGGTAGCAGTATATGGCAAGTGGGTATCATTCTCACAAGGATTGTTGGTTAGTTTATTACCAAGACTTAAGGGTCTTTGTATTCGGCTAAGCAGTAACAGAAGTAATACTAGCCCTACATATGTTCAATTGAGCAAGTAATCAACTAGTAAAGAGCTATCTAAACTATTGTAATAAAAGCTAGTAAATCCATCAATAACTATTTAAAACTACTAAATTAAGATGCTTATTAGAAAGAAAGTAAACCTAATTTGAGTAAAAGAAACACAAAGAAAGCAAGAAAGAAATATAGATTTCCATTTTTCTACAAATTAAAGCTATAGAAATTTGTAAAGACTACTCGATTAAAACTAAATACTTTTGGATTTTTTATTTTTTTAATAAAAGAAGATTTTTTTTGGCTGAAAAAGGAATTTTGTTGATAAGTTGAATAATCAATGTTTAGTACATGTGCAAAAAGTATGGCAAAATATACAACATCTAAAGCAGCTAATCATTAGAAACTTGAGAGCAAGGACACAAAAGTGGAAGATGTTTTGCTAATACTAGCTATTTTTGCTAAACTATCAGCTATCTAGTTTAGCTGCTGGAATTGATGATGTATAGTAATTGGAAGACAATCGGTCATAAACTTATATTCCATAAGAAGGCCATCAAGATGCCAGGGATGATGTGCTCACTTTCAAACGATGTCTACCAGTGTTTGGGAATTTGATTGGATGAGCAAAGGGAAAAATCCCTTTTGTTTAGATCATTTGATACCCTTAATAAGTGAGTAGAATTCAGCTTCAAGATATGTTTGGCTGCCAAAAAAAGTGGAAAATCCGAACAAGCAGACTCCTTGGTTGTCCCTGACAATACCTCATTCTCTGGATGGTTCGAGGCTCCCAAGGGATGAGCCGTCTATGTTGAGCTTGAAGTGTTCTATTAGAAGTGTTGACCATGCGATGGATATAACAAAGCGTTGCTATCGGTGTAGTCAAAACATGTATACCATACGGGTTTGCTGAAAATGGCCTTACTCATGACACATCCCTCAGCCGTGAATGAATTTGAAAGAGGATTTGCTCAGCCGAGGGTATAGCACCATCAAAAGATGCCTAATTTCGTACTTTCCAGATCTCCCAGCAATGAAAGATGACATTAAATTGAAATATCCGAGGCAAGCACCATGTTTCATTTTGGATTTTTGATTAAGTAAATAAAACCCACTGAAAACTACTATAAATTAATGCAAGGAAATAACGGTTTTTAACTAAAAATTACTAATTTAGAAAGAATCCTAAGAACTTCAAAGTAAACTTGAGCTTTAAGAAAATTGGATCGCCAAAAAATTAAAGAAAAAGAATGTAAAATTTATGTCTACTTGTAGTAAATGAAAAACCCACTAATATTAACTAATAAAAATTTAAACTTGATAGGAATTAAAGATAGGGTCTAAGGGATATTAAAAGTGAACTTTTATACTAAACGGAAATTTGAGTCTTAAGCTAAAACTTAACTACTCTATTCTACTAATTACCAACTACACTACTATGATGTGTATTTGAATGGCTTAAGAGATAAAATTTAAAGAGCTGCAGCCCATTATTACAAATATGCCTTAAATACTTAAGCTGATGCACTTTGATGTCGCGACAAGGCGTAATTGATGTCGTGACATCGAGCTGAAAATTACACTTCCAATTCCTGCCTTGATGTCGCGACTTCAAACATCCCATGTCGCGGCATCGAGCTTCTTCTAGCTCAAGTCTTCAATTTTCATCATTTGCAATTTGCTCTTTGGACTCTTGTGATCTTGAACTTTCATCCGTGTAATTCTTATCCTTCAAAATACTTAACTAAATAAATTATCTAATTAAATAAAAATTAAGAAAAAACCATATTAATGCTTTAATATTTATAAATATTGCAAATACAAATACCTAAAGCCAACAATTAAACTAAAACACTTAATTAAACAAAAAAATTGGGATTCTAAACTAGCAAAAAGCTGCAGTTTAGAAGTAGAATAACTCTAGTATTGGAATTGTGTGTATAAATAGGCAACCATTTGCAAATTATTAACTCAATGAAATCAATTCTCTATCTTCCAAATTCTTTTAGATCATGAATCTCTTGTTCTTGTTCCTTTGTTTGTTTAATTAACACCAAAGCACTTACTTTTAACATGGTATTGGAGCATTGTTAAGTGCTTTGAGTGTTTATTAACCACCTTAAGTCTTGTGTCTCGCTCGCTTGTTTTTAACACCCTAAAAAGTTGTCTTGGGCAATTTTGGTCATGGCAGATACGGGTTCAAGCTCAACCAAAAAGAGTATCTTCAAAATTATTGCCGACAACGGTATTGGAATCATGCTCATAACATTCCCACTCAATGGTTAAAATTTTTTGATATGTATCAATGCCGCAAGAAGGGACTTAATTGCCCAAAAGGTCTTTGGCTACGTAAATGGTGACACTCGGGCTCCAAAGGAGGGAACATTAGCAAGGAGTATAATGAGGCTCTATGCGGACACAATGGTGTCCATGTTGATCACCAAATCAATTGATTTCTCCCATGTTGGTGCACTTCAAAGTGTAAAGGTTGCCAACAACTTGTAGGAAGCAATCAATTGGTGGTTTGGAAGAAAAATGAATTTGTTAAGTATATATGATATCAAGGATGATCTCGAAAGTCTTAATTTGAAGAGTGATGATTTTATGAACTATTCGAACAAGATGAAGGAGACACGGGATAAAATCCATGCATTGCAGCCTCCTACCACTGATTTAGATGATCTTGACAAAAGAAAAAATGAAGATTTTGTGATGTCTCACTTGAGATCCGAGTTTAGTGAACTATGGTACAATGTTTTCAGGATTAAGGAGATGCCACTTTATGATGAAGTGATTGGTATGGTAGAAAAAGAAAACTTGGCAAGAAAGCTCTATGACGCACCTAAGGCTGAAAAAGTTGCTCTTGTTGAGGAAAGTGGCTCAATTGCTCACGCAAATACATCCACACAAGTTGGCAACAATAATCAAGGAAAAAGGCACTACCAAAATATCAAAAATGTGGCAAAATTGGTCATCTTGACAAATGGTGTAGATATTATGAACATTGTGACAAGCAAGGGCATCCAAAAGAAAAATGTTGGGAATTACACCTTCACCTCTAGCCTAAGGATCTTCCAAGCAAGCCAAATACTCAAGAAGCTAAGCATGCAACTGAAAGCAATCCTACTTCGAATCTTTTGGAAGAAATAGCTAAGCTTTTCAAGTCTCACTAAAAAAGCATGTCTCCTAGCCAAGGTATGAAATCTAACTTAACTGCTTGTTTTGAATCATGGATTATTGATTCAAATGCTAGCAATCACATGTTTAAGGATAAGATAAATGCGTCTAGTATTGAATCATTTTGTGATTGAAACATGTTATAATTGCTTATGGAACCGATATACCTATAGAAGGAATAGGAAAATTGAACATTTTAGAACTCCAAATAGAAGGATATTATACTTACCTAGCTTTGCCTCTAATTTGCTTTCTGTAAGGAAGCTTACTAGGGATTAAATTATTATGCAATCTTTGATCCTAACAAAGTCATCATTTAGGACATACCAACCGGTGATGTGTTCAGGTAAATATTGGATTAGGTAATTCAATTCACAAACAAGCAATAAAAACCTTAATAACCTTAACCAACATTCACATGCTCGAAAGGATACGAAGTAAGTTTGTAGATTGGATGAGTAAGGAATGTTCCCACGAGGACTATGGAACAATTACTAAGGTTCACAAACATTTTCACTAGTAAGACAAATTAATTAAAAGATTTTGTTTCTACCTAACTAAATTAATTCTAACCACTAGAAAAGAAGAACAATTACCAAATCTAATTAAAACTAAAGAAAGGGATTAACTTTAATGAAATCAAACTTTAATCAATAAACTAGAAGAGTAAATACAATAAGATTAAATTTAAAACTAGGAATTACAATAAAGAGCTGGAATTGAATTGAATTTAATTAAAGAAAGCAAACAATATAATTGTAGCCAAAACGAAGGTTGATGAAGCATGAATTCTTGATGAGAAAGTAAAACCCTAATCTACTGATCTATTGCCTACTCTAACTAATTATTGATCAATTGCTCAATTCCTCTCTACAATAGGGTATTTGTAGGGGAGATTAGGGTCAAATTCCCTCTATGATGAAAGAAACATGAAAACCCACAAAAAAGAGTCCAAACGAACGAAAAAAGCTACCAAAATGAAAAATTCTGTTGGAGTATGCCACATCGTGCATACATATGCACAAATGCCTTGTGCATGTGTGTGTTTTACAGAAGGGAAAGGTGCCTCCCTTGTGTTTGCGCACATGGGCAAATTTTGGGTCACGCATGTGCTCAATATCAAGAACATCTGCTCCAAATTCCACCTAGATTTTGGCCTTGATGGTGATATAATTTCTGAAAACTCCATACATTAAAGTTGTAGCTCTCTCTCTTATCTTTCCACACAACACATCTTGAAGAAACTCGATCAGAGCTTGGACAAGAAATTTATGATAAATCTACCAAACAGTGTCTGAATTCGCTCCTCACTCGTGTACGTTTTTCATCCTTGGGAATTTTCTCCAACTTTTTGATCCTTTTTTAGTGCTTTTTCATTCTAAACCTATACAAACTCAAAATAAACAATTAAGGTGATAATTAATTCAAATATTGCTTGCACCGGATAAATTTGAGATAAATGACACATAAAATATAAGATTTTTATGAGTTTTATCAAATACTCACACTTAGCTTTTGATTGTCCTCGAGCAGAAATAAAATTAAAACAGTTAAGCTCATCAAAATTGCACCCAACACATCTCAAAAATTGTCTACATAAATAATCAAGAACCAATCCACCATCAGGAGTAATGTAAGAGCACAAGAGCTCAAATGGCAACAAAATACTAGACATGAAATTCGGTGTGTGTGTGTGTGTGTGTGTGATGATATAGCCATTTAGTAAAAACTACAACTATCAATTTTCAATACACTTGAATCAAATCATGCAAACATTTAGAATTTTTCTAACCCTATAGTTCACTTTTCTTACACCTTTCCACTAATATTGACCATCAACTCAATTTAAATTAGGTAGGAATTTTGAGCTTGTATCGTTATGCTAGGGTATTGGCTAATCAAAGAAGGGATAAGGATATCAAAAGACAAAAGAAAGAGCTTTAAATCAATGCTAGCCACACATCAAAATAAAACTTCTTCTCTAAAACAGCAGATATCATTCCTTCATAGAAATAGCCCCATACTTAATCAACAAACACCCATAAAAATTTCATACAACAAATGAAGAGTCTTCCTTCTTCAAGTTCAACCCAACATGCCAACATATTTCTAGACATTTATTTATCAATTTTTCATGTCCACTCCCATTACAAGTACCAGAGATAGGCACTACTTGCGAACACACCAATGCAGGTACCAGTGATGGGCACTACTTGCGATCACATCAATGTAGGTACTATGAGTGATAGGCACTACCTGTCATTCTCAAGAAATTTATTCCAATTTCTTTTCCAGTACCCCTTCTTGCCCCATAAAAGTACATTACTAACTCATGCAATTTTACACTCTCATTCAACTACCTTCTACCCTTCTATCTCCTTAACAAATAATTGTTCTCATTCAAGCTCTTAAGGAATATTTTGGGATAGAAAAAATAAAAGAAATTATTAAGCTTATGAAGGTAGGTAAAATGAATTTTAATGGAAGAAAGCGAATGGTGTTTTTCTCCATTCATTACAAATTAAGACTCGAATAGGGTACTAGGGATAAAAATTTCAATAAGGGTTGGCTTGAAAGGCTTAAACGTCCAAAGAAGGCTCTACCCCCAGCTTTAAACTAAATCAAGTTGTTTACAAATTTTGCTTCAAAAATGTAATTTCAGCAAGTTTTTGAGATGCAATATAAGTGAATCTACATAATTATCTCTAGGTGTCAAAAATAAAATATTTTAAGGCTAAGTACTCAAGCTGAATTTTCAAAAATCAAGCAAGGAAAATATTAACATCGACTAGTCACTCATGATGGTTTAGCTAAAAAATTATCATGCAAAAAATCAAAGAGACATGCTAAGAATGGCAAAATTCTTGAAAATTTCAAGGATTTTCAGTTAATTTGAGCAGATATTTTCAAAAATCTTGAAAAGCTCTCAGATCAAAAGAAAAACTAAACTATTGTTGCAAAATTGAGCAAACTACGCCAAACAAATGTAACATAAATCTAGAATAAACATTGCCATCAATATTAAAGAAAATCAGAGCATAAAGAAGGAAAGGAAAAGCTTCTCTGGCAATGAAGAATGTTTGATGCAATGTATCCCGACAATAATATCGACGGGGTGAGTTGAAATGCATCGTTAACACTAAAACATAAATAAAACGTTAAACCCTTAAAGAAATTAAGAAAAGCAAGAAAATCGAGGAATGAGATTCTACGATATTCAGGAAAAAACTTAATCCCTTAGGTGCATACATAACTAAACATGACAAATAAGTTAAAAAGAACACACCAAAAAGTATGATATCATCTTAAAATAAAACACAAGAAAAATAGAAAACATCATTAAGTTTCGCTATGGCAGCACTATAATTCCAAAGTTTCATCGACATGATAATGGAAAGATCAAGACTCATCGTTAGAAGGTGTCAACTCCTATGGAAATGGAGGGAAAGGTGGAAATGTGGACAAGTCTTCCGCTAGCTCGCGTGCCAGTTGGTGAGCCTCCATGTTCTAATGCCAGGCATGCTGAAAGTGAATGTATGTACCAAATTGGTGTCGCATGCACTGTTGTTCCATCAAAATATGGTCAAGAAGCTATTGCTGACTATGCCTTGGAACTGGTTCACTCAATGGCTGCGAGGTAGAAGCTTAAAATGGGTTCGTCGAACTGGGGCCCTCACTCTATCCAATGTAATCAACTTACTTGTATTCAATTTTTCTTCGGTTGGAACAATCTCTACATCTTCCTCAACACACAGTTCAGAATAATCAACTGTGGGAACCATAAGCCAGATTGTTTGACTACTGTTGTATAACATATCTGCTAGCTAATTAGTTCGTCCACATCTGCAGCTGCTTCCACCTACCTGGATACATAATTCACTATCACAAGAATGAAATTGTTGTTGTGTGATGGTGGAAAGGGCCCACAAAATCAATATCCCATGCTTAAAAAATCTCACAAACTAGGATATTATTCAAAGACATTTCATCCCACCTAGACAAGTTGCCGGCACGTTGACTTTCATCACATTGCAGCACAAAGTCTCTTACATCCAAAAATAATGTAGGCTAGAAGAGTCCACTTTGAAGGATTTTTTCTGCCATCCTTTGAGAGCCACGGTGCCCTCCTATCATGAAGAGTGACAATGATATAAAATACTGAGTCTCACTATCTAGTATGAATCTCTAGAACGCTTGATCCTTTCACTGAAGGTAAAGATAAGAGTCATCAAAAATGTAATACTTCATCTCTAAAAGGAACTTTTTTTTGAGCTAATTGGAATTCATAGTGGATAGATATTGTGTTTAAGTGAAGGTGCGTTACTATTCACTCTTATTAAGTGCTCTTCGAAAAAGGTCTCATTAAAGGGCGCTTCCTCACCGATCTTTGCCATTGATCCCTTTAACCTTGGAAGGTGGTCTACCAGTATGTTTTCAGCACCCTTCTTATCTACCACCACTCAATCAAATTTTTGCAATAGTAAAATCCACTTGATTAGACTAGGTTTAGCATCATTTTTTAGTCAATAGGTATTTAAGAGACGAGTGATCTATATGAATTATTACCTATCAGATATGACCTAAACTTATTGATAAACTCATAAATGTCATATATTTTATGTATCATTGACCACATTTTTATGTGATCCTACCAATATTTCAGTTAATTATGAGTTTAATTGATTTATTTTTTGTTTGTGTAGGTCTGGAATGAAAATGGAGTCAAAAGGATTAAAAAGTTGGAGAAAAATCACAAAGATAAAAAATGTACACCAAATCTGGCGAGGAGTGAATTCAGACACTATTTGGTAGTTTGAGCATAACTTTCTTGTTCGAGCTTCGATTAAGTTGACTCAATATTCTTTGGAAAGCTAAGAAATATAGTTACAATTTTTATATTTTGAGTTTTACTAAATTCTATCAGCATCAAGGTGAAAATTGAGGTGGAATCTAGAATAGGTGTACTGGAATTCGAACATATGCACAACTAGGCACATGCATGACCTAAATCCAGCGCATGTGTGCAAACTTTAGAGAGGAAATTTTAGATACCCTGTTTCGCACACGTGCACAAGATTTTGTGCGCATGTGTGCACATTTCTGCGAGTTTCAACCTAAATTGTTATTTTGGTAGTTGTTTATACCTTGTTGGACTCCTTTTCAAGGGCTTTCATGTTTCTATCATTAGATACGAAGAGCAATTATCAGTAGGAGAGAAATCATTAGCTAGGGTTAGATCTTTAGAGCAATAAAATTAGGGTTTACTTTTCTTGTTAAGACTTTAACTTCAATCTTCGTCAACTTTTGTTCTGGCTAAAATTATTGAGTTTAATTTCTTTATTCATATTCAATTCAATTCTAGCTTTTTATTGCAATTCATAGTTTTAAATTTAATCTTATTTCATTTACTCTTCCAGTTTATTAGTTAAAGTTTGATTTCGTTAAAGTTAATCGCTTTCTTTGGTTCTAATTTGATTTGGTGATTGTTCATATTTTCTAGAGGTTAGAATTAATTTAGTTAGGTAGAATCATAATCTTTTAATTAATTTGTGTAACTAGTGAAAGGTTTTGTGACCCTAGTAATTGTTCCATAGTTTTCATGGGAATGATCCTTACACATAAGATCTACAAACTTACCTCATATCTTTCCGAGCATGTGTCTTAAGTATTAATTAGAGTTATTAATAACTTTATTTATTACTTGTTTGTGAACTGAAATACCTAATCAATTATTTACCCAAACAGGTTTTTGGTGCCGTTGCCGAGGATACTCTTGGTAGCAATATTTGGTTTAGCAAGCAAGCCTTATTAGATTAGATTTTTTATTTTCTTACTATTATTTACAATTTCTTTTTGTTTTTAATTTTTCTTTTGGATTTCACTTTGATATTCAAATTTTGGTCTCTTCTTGTAGTTTATGGTAAATACTCCTTCTTCCAAACAACCACAACATCTTGGAGATTGAACAAATTCTAACTAAAAGCATTAGGAAATCATAAGAATCAAGCCAAGGGGAGAATACAATGGAGAATCGAAATTGCAATCCTTGGGAGCAAGATGAGGTGGCAGGCAACCATGGCAATAGAGGAGATGTTAATCCTGAACCCCTTAGAGACTACGCAATACCAAATTTTGAGAGGGTGAGTTCTAACATTACTCAAATGCCGGTGCAAGCCAATAACTTTGAGATTAAGCCTGCCTTGATCCAAATACTTCCTCAAAATCGACCAAATGTGCATAAGGTATGATGTTAAACATGATGACAAATCTGACAAAGGCCCTAGAAAACATGGAAGTTTGGTGACACTATTCCATTGATTCAACAACTCAAGGAATTTTAAATTGTGATTTTTGTGGATGAAACCATCAAAATGGCTTGTTTGAAACACCCATGACGCAAGGTGAGCAATTTTAGTATATTGCCAATCAAAATTCAAGGTCAAGGAATCAGCCAAATTCCTAGGTAATACCTATAACCTATCTTGGCGTACCCATCGAAATCTTTCTTGTACTAATCAAAGCAATGTTCAAAATCCATCTTTCCAAACCAACCAGCAACAACAAAATTTTTCTAACCAAACTTCATCCTCTAGACCATATCAACCTCCTCACCAGAAGAGTATTCAAAACTTTCCTCCTCAACCAAATAACTCATTCCAACCTTTACCACCAAGACCCCCACCTCAAAATCTCAATTGTCCTTCACATGTATACCATTATCAATCTACTGAAGATAATTTGTGTAGGGAATTGGAAGCTTTGTAGAGGGAGCATGAGAATTTGTGAGCTTCTGTAGGGAATTTGGAACTTCAATGACCCAACTCACTAGGACAACTAGTTCGATAAAATAATGAGAGACCAGTTGGGTCATTTCCAATTGATACTATTCCGAACCCAAGGGATAACACCAATGCGAAGGAACAAGTGCAAGAAGTCACCTTAAAGAGTGGTAGAATTATAGAACAAAGAAGAGTTGACGAGGATGATGCAAGAATTGTGGAGCAAAGTGAGGCAAAGGAAAAGAGAGAGTCTTCCAAAGGAAGTGATGATCAAGGAGAACCTGCCAAAGCTTTTCACCAACAAGGTAAAAGCAAGGACCTTTTGCCTTCACCAGGTAAATATGTAAGTATTCCTTTCCCTCAAAGAATGAAATAGGATGAGAAAGCTAAGAAATTCATGAAATTTTTTGAAATTTTAAAAAGATCGGGATTAACATCCCTTTCATTGAAGCTATTGAGAACGTGCCTAGTTATGCCAAGTTCATGAAGCAGATTTTGTCAAGCAAAAGAAATCTAATGGGCGATGAGATCTTGTGTTTAAGTGAAGGATATGTTTCAGTGCTATCATCCAAAAGAATCTTTCCCCAAAGCTCAAGGACCCTAGATCGTTTTCTATTCCATATGAGATTAGAAGGGTGGCATTTGAAAGAGCCCTTTGTGATTTGGGTACCTCCATCTATCTTATGCCTCACTCTACCTATAAGAACATGAATAGAAAAGGATTGAAACCAAAAAATGTCACTCTTCAATTGGCCAATAGAAGTGTAAGGCAACTGGTGGGTGTAGTTGGAGGATCTCATTGTCCAAATAGGCAAGCTGTTCCTACTGATAGATTTCATAGTGCTCAACATGGAGGAAGATATGGTGATACCATTAATTCTGGGAAGACCTTTCTTGTCCATCAGAAGTGCCATTATAGATCTCGAAAATGGAAATCTACAATTCAGAGTCAATAATGACATTGTTTCATTTAATATTTTTGATTTTCTTCTTCTAAATTTGATGATGTGATTAGTGTTGATATTATTGATGATTTAGTCAAGGATTTTTACAGTAAATCTGTCATTTTGAAGAATGACACCAAGGGCATGGAAGACATCCATGAACGTGAGATAGAGTCTAGTAAGAAAGAAAGCACTCGGAAGGAAGAGTTAGAGGAAGTTGCAGAAGAGAGCAAGTTGGAGAGTAAAGGTAAAGGGGGGCCTTCGACCAATGAACCCCTCAAGGTTGAACTTAAACCACTTCCTTCTCAAAGATCAATATCTTGTCATTGTGAGTGCTTTACTTTCAGATATTGAAATTGATTTTTGTTCTGAAAAAGCATCGTGGGAAAATTGAATGGAGCACTGAGAACATAAAAGGAATATGCCCTTCAGTTTGCATGCACAAAATACTCCTTAATAAAAACTGCAAGTTGACTAGACAACCTGAAAGAAGGTTAAACCCTACTTTGAAAGAGGTAGTTAGAAAGGAGGTTTTGAAATTACTAGAACTCGGAATCATTTATCCCATAATTGATAGTGAATGGGTAAGTCTGACTCAGGTAGTACCCCAAAAATGAGGGATCATGGTATATGTTTTAAATGAGAAAAATGAGCTAATTCTCTCTAAATTAGTGACGGGGTGGTAGATGTGCATTGACTATAGAAAACTTAATCAAACAACTAGGAAAGACCACTTTCCCTTGTTGTTTATTGGTCAAATGTTAGAGTCTATTAGGACATGCCTTTTATTGCTTTCTCGATGGTTATTCAAGGTATTTCTAAATACCCATTGCCCCTGAAGATCAAGAGAAAACCATTTTTACTTGTCCATATGGAACCTTTGCTTACAAGCATTTGTCTTTGGGTTGTGCAATGCTCCCAGCACATTCCACTGATGTATGTTGTCTATTTTCCGTGACATGATTGAAAAAATTATTGAAATTTTTATGGATGACTTTAGGATTTTTGGTGATTCTTTTTATTCGTGCTTGGATAATATTTCTTGTGTTTTGGAAAGATGTGAGTCTACCAACTTGGAACTAAACTGGGAAAAATGACATTTCATGATCAAGGAAGAGATTGTTCTAGACCGTCCGAAATTTTTGCTACGGGGATAGAAGCAGACAAGTTTAAAGTAGAAGTCGTTGAAAAATTACCTTCTCCTACTACTATGAAGGGGGCGAGGAGCTTCTCTAGGCATGCCGAGTTTTACTAACATTTCATTAAAAAAATTTCTTTGATTTCTTACCCTTAATGTACTTTGTTTAAAAAAGATGTGCCTTTTGATTTTACTGATGAATGCTTGTTTGCATTAAATAAATTGAAAGAAGCTTTGATTAACGTGCAAGTCATAGTCGCTCTAAACTAGAATTTGCCTTTTGAGCTAATGTGTGATGCAAGCGACTATACCATGGGAGTGATTTTATGCCAAAAGAAAATTAAAGTTTTGCATTTGTATATTATGCTTGCTGTACCCTTAGTGAAGCTCAACTGAACAATACCACCACAGAAAAAGAATAGCAGTAGTATTTGCATTTGATAATTTTAGGTCATATCTCAAAGGTAATGAAGTGATTGTTCATACAAATCACTTAGCTCCCTAAAATACCTATTGACTAAAAATGATGCTAAAAATTGACTAAGTAGGTGGATATTACTTCTGCAAGAATTCGAATGGGTGGTGATAGATAAGAAGGAAGCTGAAAATACTGTGGCAGATCGCCTTTCGAGGTTAGACGGACCAATGACAAAGATCGGTGAAGAGGTGCCCATTAATGAGACTTTCTGGAGGAGCACTTAATGAAAATGGATAGTTGTTCACCTTGGTACACGGATATTGTTAATTTCCTCGTGGCCAAGTGATTCCTTCCACTAGGAATTCCAATCAGTGGAAAAAGTTCCTTTCTAAGATGAAGTATTACATTTGGGATGATACTTATCTTTACTCCTAGTTTAAGGATCAAGTGATCTAGAGATACATACCAGAAAGTGAGATTCAAAGTGTTCTATAGCGTTGTCATTCTTCATCGGTAGGAAGGCACCATGGCTTCCAAAAGAGTGCGGCAAAAATTCTTCAAAGTGGACTCTTCTGGCCTATATTATTTCTTATAGGAAGCAAGAGATTTTGTGTTGTAATGTGATAAATGTCAATGTATTGGTAACTTGTCTAGAAGATATGGAATGTCTTTCAATAATATCCTAGTTTGTGAGATCATTGATGTCTGCGGTATTGATTTTATGGGCCCATTTCCACCATCACACAACAAATTTATTCTTGTTGTGGTGGATTATATGTCCAAATGGGTGGAAGCAGTGGCCCCACCAAGTAATGATGCTAAAGTGGTGGTGAATTTTGAGAGATAGAGCATTTTTTGAAGGTTTGGTGTCCTGCAAGCCATCATAAACGACGGAGGAACACACTTCAAAAATTCTTTGTTTGAATCCATCTTGTCCAAATATGTCATCACCCATAAGATAGCCTTAACATGTTATCCGCAAAATTCTGGATAAGTGAAAGTATCCAATCAAGAGTTGAAGCGCATTCTTGAGAAAATCGTGAATTGTACAAGGACGGGCTTGTCTAAGAAGAATGATGATGCATTATGGGCATAGATCAGGATGCCTTCAAGACTCCAATTGAAATGTCGTCTTATAGAATGATTTACGATAAATCTTGTCATCTCCGGTTGAAATTGAGCACAAGGCATATTGGGCGATCAAGAGTCTCAATTATGTCTTGATGGAAGTTGGGGAGAAAAGGCATCTAGATTTGAACGAGTTAGATGAATTTTGAAAAGAAGCCTACAAAAATGCAAGGCTTTATAAAAAGAAGACAAAGGTTTGGCATAACAAGCATATTTTTGGCGAGGAATTCAAAATCGAGGAAATAGTTTTGTTGTATAATTCAAGACTACAATTGTTTTCCAGAAAATTGAAGTCAAGATGGTACGGGCCTCTTGGAGTAATGTGGACATTCCTGTTTTGCGTGTGGAGCTCAAAGGAAGCCAAGGAAATTTCAAGGTTAATGACTCCAGGTGAAGCACTACTATGGAGAAATCATGAACAAGGAATCAGAAACTGTTCACCTTGTCAATGCCTAATCTCACGTACCGAAGTCGAGACGGTTATGAATATAAATATGGGCACTGAATGGGAGGCAACCCATGTCCTTTTTTAATTTTGTTTGTGTGTTTGTTTATGATTTTCTTTAGTTTCCTTGTTATTTATGTGCATATCATCTTAAAATTCAACTTAAATGGCATAGAACGTGGTTTTAAGGTCTTGTTGTTGGTTTGAGTAGTTAGGAAAGGAATTTAAACATTTACGGGGTTTATTTTACGCACATGCACACCATTTTGTAAGCATGTGCACAAAATCCAGAGGGCAAAATTCAAATTTTCTGACTTGTGTACATGTGCTTTTGGACCTTGTGCATGTGCGCAAGAAGCAAAATAGAAAATTAGCTTTTCAGCTTCTCGCACACATGCGCGAGAAATACCATGGGCATGTGCGCACGTGTGATTAAAAGCCAAACGTAGGTTTATTTACTAACACTTCAACAAAATTTCTTCTTCATCAAACCCGTCAACTCCCACAACCTTTCATCCCCAACAATTTTTGTCCACCCTCAAATCGAACCTTTAGCTCTTCTATTCCCATCAATTTTTCTTCTTCCTTCAAGAATACATACCATTAAGGTCTGAATTTCATTGATTTTCTCTTATTTTTCCTTTTTGGTTTTGCACTTAAATTGAAAGAAAGTTTTGATTTTTGGTGATTTGATTGCACATATTTGTGTTAAATTGCATAATTCATTGTTAATAAGCTTAATTCTTGATTTGTTGTTTGAATTGGGAATCAATTGTGTGGTATTTAAATAAAGAACAGTCCATTCTTTGTTTATACATGCCAAATGTTTGATCAAATATCTCAATGAAGAAAAATCTCTAAACACTAGCCATGTGTGCATGAATTCAATTCCTAGGACTTCAATCATGGCATATGATTCTTCCTTATTCATTTGCTTAGTTAAAAGGGTTCAAGGAGTGTATTAGACACAAACACATAACTTAGTATTGGCACTACCATACTTGATTTTATCTTGTGCATACTAAGTTAAATTTTTAAATTGGCAGTTTGAGGTTATTGAATTAAATAAGTGTGGGGTAGTAGCGTTTTTATTTATGTGTCTTACATCTCGCGTTACACTTTTTGTAGGAATGGCATGCAGGGTAAGCTACCAACAAGTCAAGGAATGCCTGAAGCTTTTTCTTCTGCTACGCCGCCATAAGAACCTCAAGAGCATTCAAAGGAGGAGAACATTGTGGAGCAATTTCTCAATGCCATTGCCCATAAAAGGTATGAACCAAAAATTTTGATGAGGGCAACTATTAAGGAAAGGGGTACGAAAATCCCTAACACTAGAGCCTGTTTGGTAGAATATTGATTTGGATTTTGAGAACAACAAGAAGTTACAAAGAAAACCTTAATAATCCTAATCAAATCCTACACACTCGCAAATATACGAGGTGAGTTTGAATATAGGATGAGTAATGATCGTTCCCACGAGGACTATCGGAACAATTATTAAGTTCACAAGCCTATTTAATAGTTAGACGAAATAATCAGGGGTTTTTATTTATCAATGTGACTAAACTTAAACTAAAATTAATCACGAGAAATTAAAATAATGATAAGAATATAAAATTTTAAACATATGAAAGGAAATTAAATATAATTAACCAAAACTCTAATTAAATGTAACCTACTTGCGATAAGTTAATCAAGAACAAGAATTTAAAGTAGTCTACTCTATTAAAGTAATCAAAAGTGATGAAATAAAACCCTAACTACTAAACCCTGGAAGCAATTAAAAATTTAAAGGAAATAAAACAAGAATGATAATTAAAGAACAAGAACTCAATGAAAATAAAAATTGAATTGCATAAAAATAAATCAAACTCAGTAATTGCAGCAAAAATTGATGTTGATGATCGTCAAATCTTGAATTCTTGACAAGGGAACAAAATCATAGCTTGAACACTTGAGAAAATCTGCCCTACAGCTAAATTATCGATCTAACTATTGATAACTAGGAAACTAAGAATGGCTGATGATGATCGTTTCGTCCCCTTCTCTTGGTGTATTTCTTCAGGTGTTTTTCGGGTTTTAAGGCTTTGGGATGATAAGTCCACGATTTTCCATACAACCAGGCCCACAGGAGGACTTTTCTTGCAAAATAATCAAACTTGTGAGACCAATCTGACGAGGCGTACTTGGCCACTACAAATTTGCCACACTTGGGCATGCTTGGCAGAACTAAAGAGTGCAACTTCTGGAGCTGGCGCCTAGGCGCTTTGGTAGCACCAAATTCAATTTCCTCCTCGATTGTTACCATTATGGAGGCCTTATTTAGAAAACTTCAAAACGTGAAAGTTGCAAGCCTATGTTTTAGCTTTCCAAAACATCTTGAATCACCCAAATTGGAGTTTCGAAAAGAAAGTTATGCTCAATTAACCAAACTATGTCAGAATCGCTCCTTGCTGGTGCACTTAAATTCCAATCTTGCAATTCTCCTCCAATTTTGTAATCAATTTTGACACTTTCTTCACTCAAACCGTAAAAAACTCAAAATAAACTATTTTAGCTCATAATTACTCAACCTTCTTTCTTATACATTATTAAAATCGAGGTAAAAGGTACATAAAATATACGCTATTTTTGAGCTTATCAACTACACCACACTTAGCTTTTGATCATTGATAACTCTAGAAAACTAGAGTTATTTTACTCTAAATTATGGCATTTTGATAGTTTAAATTTTGAACTTTGGTTAATTAATTGAAGATTTGAGTTAATTTATTTCATATGTGTTTGTATTTTTGTTATTGTTAAATATAATAAGTTTTGATTAAAATTTTAGCTAAATTAATTGCTTAATTGGGTTTATACTATGCAAGTCCAAATTAGAGGTTGGAAGCTGAATGAGCAAAGTACAAGGACCAAAACACAATTATAGAAGAAATGAGGATTTGCTGAATGGAGACTCCAGATCCGATCCAGACTCGAAAATATGCCAATGTATTTTGCAGTCCATGTCGTGATCTCATTTCTTCCAGATCGCGACATGAACTCGCTTTCAGCTTAACTTGTAAGGGCAATTTTGGGTAGTAATATTCTAGCAACCAATTTCTGGTTTTGCCTTGTGTAATATTCCACTATTTAATCTACTTTAAAGATGTAATAGAGAGGTAACTAGGTAATAGTAAGTAGTGTAGTTAGTAATTCTAGTTAGTTAAGATAGATTAGAATAGCTTAGCTCTCAAGTTACATTTTAATACAAAGTTCTCTTTAATTATCCTTTAGATCTAGTTCTAAATTCCTTGCAACTTTAAATTTTGATTATATAGTTTTAGTGGGTTAATCATTAACTTCAACTAGATATAATTTTTACTTGCCTTCTAGTTTAAATTAGTGAAAATCTCTTTACTTTAATTTTAAACTTTCATAGAGAAATTAGGGTTCTTGTTGATTTAATGCTTTCTAGTTAACAATTTTCAATCTCATACAATGATTTCAAGTTAATTTTTAGTAGGCTTTCTTTATTATTGTCCAAAATTCAAAAATATTTAGATTTGAAGTTTAGTTCTTTACAAATTTTAGTTTAGAATTATGGTAGTTTCTAACTTTATAACCTCTTTTATAGTATTTTCAGTTAGGTTAATTACTTGCTCTTTAATTCTAGTCCTATTTTAGGTAATTTAGAGTAGAATTATGTGCTTTTCATTACTTTCTTTTCCTAGAATAGATTAATTAATTTCTCAATTTCATAGTTCCTTAGTTTCTGTTACTTGCTTTCATAGATAAATTTGTTTAAATTTAGACTTCAATTGATTTATTTTAATTATGGTTCTAATTAGTGTAGTTTCATCTTTTATTATTTGAATTTGGTTAAATGTATAAGGATTCGTTAATCTCGATACTTGCTTGCCAAACAATCTTCGTGGAAACGATACCCTCTCATCCTGTAATACTACCAACTCCGTATACTTGTAGAAGTTGAGTGTAGTGATTTTGTAAAGATTTTTATTACTTCTTTGATTTGATTTGACCACAACCTAGGGCTTGACAAGTTTTTGAACATCCTCAAAGTTCATGAGGTGTGTATATAGATCTTAGCACATTCATTGGGACCACTCCCAAACATTGCAAAATACATTAGCATATTTCCGAACCCAGATTGCGATCTGGGCGCTCCTTTCAGCAAATCTTCACTTTCTCTATAATTGCAATTTTGTCCTTTTACTTTATTAATTCCAGCTTCCAACCTCTAATTTAGACCTACATAATATTAAGCCAATTAAGCAATTAATTAAGCTAAAATTTTAATCAAAACTTATCATATTTAACAATAGCAAAATTATAAGAACATATGAAAGAAATTAACTAAAATCTTCAATTAATTAACCAAATTTCTGAATTTAAACTATCAAAATGCCATAATTTAGAGTAAAATAAATTTAGTTAACTAGAGTTATCAATGGTGCTTTAGCAAAACATAGGAATAAATCACAAACATGCTCAACACATCTCATCAATCATCCACATAAATAATCAAGAACCAAACAATCATAAGAAAAACAGTCAAATGATAATAAATCCCTATACATGAATTCCAGTGTAGGCAGTGTGTGCAAGTGTGTGCATAGCCATAAAAAAATAACTTTTAAGAAACTTAGATCAAAACATGCAAACCCTTTGAATTTTTCTAAACACTCCATAATTTACTCTTCTTACATTTCTCCACTAATATGGACAACTAACTCAACATAAATTAGATAGGACTTTTAGCATGTAACGTAAGGCTAAGGTCTTAGCTAACAAAGAAGGGAAAAAAAATAAACAAATAAGAAAAAGAGCTTTAAATTAATGTGCGTCTCATTAACATAAAACATCTTTTTGAATATTAAAACACCCATCCTTCAAAGAAGCAACCCCACACTTAATTGATCGAACAGTCATAAAAATTTTGTGCAACAAGCAAAATAAAATCCTACATTTTCAATTTCAATCTTGCTCGCCAGCACTTTGTAAAAATATCACCCTCTTTTTTTTATCTTTTCCCCAAAATGGGTACTAGTGGTAGGTACTACCCCCAAAAAATATCTACGCATGTATCAGTAATAGGCACTACCTGAAATACAAACACTCCAATGTAGGTGCTAGTAATGGGCACCACTTGCAATGGTCAAAATTTTTTTTTTAACACTGCTATTCCATAAACTGTACACCATTCAGTCAAACACCCTCATACAACTACCTTTCATCCTTATATCTCCTTAACAATTAATGCAGCATTAAAGCTCTTAAGGAACATTTAGGATTGCTCACAAAAGTATACAAAAAATGAGTTAGAAAAAAAATGAATGGTGCTTTTGTCCATTCAAAACAAATTAAGGCTCAAATAGGGGTCTAGGGACAAATTTTATAGTAAAGGTTGGCTTGAAAGGCGCAAACGTCCAAAGAAATGTCTACCCTCATCTTTAAATCAAATCAAATTATCTGAAATTCGGCTTCAAAAATATAATAAAACAAGTGTTTGGAGTGCAATATAAGTGAATCTACACAATTATTTCTTAGTGACAAAAGTTACAACATTGTAGGGCTAATAGTGCTCAAAAATTAGAAATCATGACAGGAAAATAACTTAACACCGACTACCCCACTCGTGACAACTTAGGTTAAAAATTATCCAGTAGAAATCAAAGAAACATGCTAAGCAATTTGTGAACAAAATTTTCAAAAATTTCTAAAGCTCTCATATCAAAAGCAATGCTACAAATATAAAAGCAAAAATTGAACAAAATAAATAAAAAAACCACCAAACAAATAGAAATTAAGAAAATTCCCCACCCCACACTTAGAGTATAGCGTTGTTCCTAGTGCAAAAATAAAGAGTAAAAAGAGAAAAAGAGAAGCTTCTCAGTCAATGCAGAATGTTTGGTGCTGTGTATATTGAACTAAATACCTTTGAGTCGAGGTGGAAAACATCAACTACTAAAACCATAATCAAAACTTAAAAACTCTTAAAATAGTAAGAAACAAATAAACCAAGAAACTAACATCTTCTTTAGTGAAGAAAGATATCCTAATCCCTTATGGGTATACAAAATAAAGCAATAAAAGAAAAAATAAAAGAGTACGATAAATGATAAAATGTAGAAAAATACGAAAAATCAAAACTATGATCAATCTTCATCATTTGGGGCTAGCTCTTGACAAAAAGGAGGAAAAGGTGGAAACGTCGATGGACTCTCTCCACACTTCTCAGCCATTTTATAATCCTTCATTATTTTTTGCCACGTATGTTGGTACATAATAAATGCATCAAATCATTGCCGCATGCGTTGTTGCTCTTGTAAATTCTGTTGGAGGAGCTTTTCTTGAGTTCTCGGTTCGCCTTCACTGCTTGGTTGTTTAGAAGTAGAAGCATGCGAGCACGTCCTTCTTGCGTGTGGCTTGACAATCCCCTCTATCACTAGTGGTTTCCAAACCTTCAATCAATTCTCAGCTGGATCCATAGGCAACCCTGCTCCTAAACATAAAGCTGTGATCAAATGCGGATACCGTAGCCCGAATTTCTTGGAAGTCGCTGAATGGAAAATCTCATTATGAATTAACTGGATGACATCAATGGACCTCCCAATGGTGATCACAATACAATAGTTTAGCATGTTCCATAGTAACAATTGAGAGATGACTTACAGGAATAAGTCAGGCAAATACAAATTTAAACCAGACTTGTCATTCAGGTTCAAGTCTATTGAAAGCAAAATATTGAGCTACTTCTCCATCCACTGTATATGTCTATTGTACCACCCATCGCATAAGACATTGGTATTAAACTCATGTTGGCATCATGAATCTTAGGCCACTCAATTTTTCAGACCTGATTTAGCTTCAAAATCTGATTTATCACGTTTGCCGAGATGTCCACATGTCGTCCCCTCATGTACACCCGTTGGTCAATACAATGAGCTAAATTAAAATAAAATTCTCTTACCATAGGTAACGCGGCATCAACAGGGGTGACAACAAAGTGGTTCCATCCATGTCTATCACTTGGCAAAGCTCTGGTGCTTCACAAGGAGGTATGTATACTCCTGTATCTTTTATTTCTGCCGCTTTGATATGTCACTCTCATATTTCTTATGGGTCAATGTAGCATTGAGAAATTTCCCTGGTACTGGTGGTTGTTGGGGTTTCTCTTGCTATGTCTATTGTGGGCCTAATGATGATGATGCAGGAGCCTTGCCCTTTGCTGGGTGATGTGTATGCCCCATTCCTACAAGAATCGCTTGTTAGAATAACCAACAACCCAACACTTATGCTATTCTTCAATTACAATTAATAACCCATCCTATGCACTCAAAATTGAATCATAAGATTAGTGGTCATTCTAAATAACACATAAATAATGGAGTTATCCCAAGGCCGAATAGCCCAAATATGAACAATCTCACTCTCTAATTATGAAAGACGTCGTTGGATGAAAATTCATGCAGTCATGCTGAGTGTTTTAACACATATTTACTCATTGAGGCATTTTAACAAACACTTGACATGCATAATCTAGTAACTCCTTAATTTTAAAAAAACTATGGCTCAATTACTTAGTACTAACCACCATACACCACAATGAATATCCAAATTGCAATTCAGTAATCATGATTATGCTACAAAACCATGTATTGAGATGTTTGAATGTAAACTCAGTCACATAAAGCTTCACAATTACAGGATAACAAAATCACGAGGAAAAGTATTTGAAAGACCTCACAAACCATCATTATGATCATATTATCACATAATTGAAGTAATTCTAATGATAGGAATAAAAATTCCCATATAAAATCAATCCAAACATTTTGTCAAACACATGGTGTGCATAAAACAATTCTACTCATAGAACAAAAATTCAAATAAAAAATTATCCCACTCAACAAAAAGACTCAAATTCCTACTTAATGTATAAAAATTAAAAAACTTACGATCAATTAAGCATAAAAAATTGGATCTTTAATAATATGCAAGATAAAACCCAAAAAGAGACAAAATTAAGAATGAAAAAAATCGTACCTTTGATGATGCAAAAGTTGTGTGGTTGTGAAATTTGGATGAATATAGGATGATGAAATTAATTGGAAAGTTGAGAGGGGTGGAAGGCACGATTTTTGGGGGGAAAGTTTGGAAGAGAGTTGAAAAATAGAAAAGGAAATCTGAACCCTTATGTTTATGGAAGGATTAAATAACCCTACTAGGTATCGCGCCTGTGTGCTTCAAAATTGCAGCACCTAGGTGCACAATCCAGTAGCTTTGAGACAATGTATTGGACTGGCACTTGGGTGCTGCAATTTTGCAGCTCATGAAGGCAATCTCCAGTGAGCAAAATTCCATTTCAATGCACAATTTTTCAACTCAATTATTGAAAACACTCCTCCCTTGACCCTAAAACTCGCTTTTCTTCAACTATTTTTCCCCAAATTAATTTAATGAACACATAAACAACACGAAAGCAAGGAAAAGTAATCCCACCATAGTAGCGCTTCACCCGTTGGCCATTAATCTTGAAATTTCCTTGACTTCCTTTGAGTTCCACCGCACTATACGAGAATATCTGCATTACTTCAAATGGCCCACTCCATCTTGACTTCAACTTCCCGAGAAACAACTTATCATCCTTGGATTATAATAAAACCATGTCCCCGGCCTTCAAATTCTTTTCAAGAATATGTTTTTCATGCCACATTTTAGCTCTCTCCTTGTATAGTCATGTATTCTCATAGGCTTCTCTTTGGAGTTCATCTAACTCATTTAAATCAATAAGCCTTTTCTCATTGGCCTTCTTTAGGTCATATTTGAGAGTTTTGATCACCTAATATGCCCTGTGCTCAATCTCAACCGAAAGATGGCAAACTTTACCATAAACCAATTGGTAAGGAGACATCCCAATTAGGGTCTTGAAAGCAGTCCTAGATGCCCAAAGTGCATCATCTAGCTTCTTGGACAAATCCTTCCTTGACGAATTTACGGTTTTTCAAGCATGCGCTCCAACTCGATTTGAAAACTCTATTTTCCCTGAAGTTTGTGGGTGGTATGGTTGGACAATTTTGTGAGCGATTTCATATTTAGATAAGATGGATTTGAACAAAGAATTTCTAAAATGTTTTCCTTCTGTATGAGACAGATCGGTAATGTGTATCACCTATAATAGCCCGTACAACACCAAATTGTGAGAAAAATATTTTTCCTCAGAAAGTTTGTCACCACTCTTGCGTCGTTTGTTGGTAGTGTCGCGGCTTCAACCCACTTGGATACATAATCTACTGTCACAAAGATTTATTTATTATTGTGTGAGAATGGGAAAGGGACTATAAAAGCAATACACCATACGTGAAAAATCTCGCGAATTAATATGTTTTGCAATGGAATTTCATATTTTTTGGACAAATATACTTGACGTTGACATTGATCGCATTGGGTTAATATATTTATTGCATAACAAAACAATGCTGGCCAGAACAATCTTCTTTGCAACACCTTCGCAGCCATTATTTACGAGCTGTGATGTCCCCCTACTTGTGAAGAGTGGCAATGAAATAAGACACATTGTACCTCACTCTCTAAATGCACTGTCAGATTACTTGATCCTTACACTGACGATAGAGGAAAGGGTCATCTCAAATATAGTAATTCATTTCTGAATCGAGAAAATTCCTTTCTTTGATTTACATCCATAGAGGATAGAATGATCTTAGAATTTAAGATGTTGACAATATCCACGTACCAAGGTGTCCGTCCTCCAATCTCATCAAATGTTCTTCTGGAAATGTCTCATTTATGGGCACATCATCACATTTTCTTGCCATGGGTCCCTAAAGTCGTGAAAGATGATCTGCCATAGTATTCTCGGTTCCTTTCTTGTCCAACACTTCCCAGTCAAATTCCTATAATAGTCGAATAAGTCTAGGTTTATCATCATTTTTGGTCAATAGGTATTTAAGAGCAGAATGATCAGTATCAACTATTACCTTATTACTTATCAAATATTACCAAAACTTATCAAATGCTAAAACTATTGCCAATAATTCCTTTTTGGTGGAAGAGTAATTCATTTGTGCTTCATTTAGGATTCGGCTGGAATAATACACTACATGCAAGACTTTTTCTTTCTTTTGACATAATACCGCACCTACGGCATAAACGCTTATATAGATGGCATCACACATCAATTCAAAAGTTGAACTCCAATTTGGTGCGACCATCACGGGTGTGGTATTCAAAACTTCTTTTAACTTATTAAATGCAGACAAACATTTATCATGAAAAACAAGGGCACATCTTTTTGAAATAAAGCACATAAAGAGCGAAAAATCAAAGAAAAATTTTAATGAAACGCTAGTAAAAACTGGCATTAACTAGAAAACTCCTCACTCCCTTTACATTCGTTGGAAGTGGAGAAGGATGCGTTCCCATGCTTTTACTTCTAATCCACCGGCCAGTGAAAGCGAGTCGAGGACTCAAGAGGAGCTCCTGTAACAGATTTTACACGAGTAACAACATATGCGGTAATGGTTGATGCATATATAATATACCAACATACATGGTAGCAAACAATGGAGGCTTGACAATTGGCTAGGGAGGGTAGGGAGAGTCCATCGATGTTTTTGCCCTTTCCTCATTTTCCTCAAGAGTTGGCTCCCGATAGTTTGGATTTTAGATGAAAGCTTATTTTCTTGCATTTTAATTTGACTATACTCTTTTTGGTTTTCTTTCATTGCTTTAGATTGTATACCCATAAAGGGTTAGGATATCTTTCTTGACTAGAGAATAATTTGGTTTCTTGGTTTACTTTTTTCTACTATTTTAAGTGTTTTCATGTTTTTTTTTTTTTGGTTTTAGTGGTTGACGTTTTCCACCTCAACTCCGGTGTTTTTAGTTCAAAAAAAAAAAAGCACAAACATAGTTCATTGACAAAGAAGCTTCCAATTTTTCCTTTTCACTCTTTATTTTTGCATTAGGGACAATGCTATACTCTAGGTGTAGGGTGGAGAGTTTTCTTAATTTTTATTTATTCGGTCTTCCATTTGTTCATTTTTCTCAATGTTTGCTTTTATATTTGTAGCTCAGCTTTTGAGTTGAGAGCTTTTCGAACTTCTGAAAATTTTATTCAAAAATTGCATTGCATGTTTCTTTGATTTTCTACTTGATAATTTTTTAGCTAAATTGTGATTTATGAGAGAGGTTAGTCGGTGTTAATATTTTCCTAGCACGATTTCTCATTTTTGAGCACTAATAGCCCTATAATGTTTTAGCTTTTTGGAACTAAGAGGTAATTGTGTAGATTCACTTATATTGCACTCCAACACATGCTTTATTACATTTTCGAGGAGAAATTTTAAGCTAATTTGATTTGATTTAAAGATGAGGGTAGGCATTTCTTTGGACGTTTGAGCTTTCCAAGCCAGCCATTACTATAAAATTTATACTTAGAACCCTATTTGAGCCTTAATTTGTTTTGAATGGGCAGAAGGACCATTTGTTTTTTTTGTTTCTCTAACTCATTTTTTATCTACCTTTTTGAGTTATTTTAAATGTCCCTTAAGAGCTGTAATGCCACATTAATTTGTTAAGTGGATATAAGCATGCAAGGTACTTGTACGAGAATGTTTGAATGAATAGTGTACAATTAAGGTGTAGGGGTGGTAAAAAAATTTTGTTGACCATTGTAGGTGGTGAGGGTAAGAAAGAGCCCAAATTGACTGCTAAAGTGGAAGAAAATTACAAAATTGGAATTTCATGCACTGGCGAGGAGCAATTCTGACACAATTCGGTAGATTGAGCATAACTTTCATGTTCGTGCTCCAATTGAGGTTATTCAAGATGTTTTGGAAAGCTAAGACATAGAGATACAACTTAATATTTTGAGTTTTCCCAAATTCGTCATGCATCATGGCTAAAGTTGAAGATCAATTTAACAACATGCTTCTAGAACCAGTGCCCAGGTGCCAATTCTAGAAGGGCCATTCCAAGATTCTGGAAGCAGCGCCCAATTGCTGCAACAGTGCAGCGCCCAGGCACCGATCGTGCGATAAATCACACAAAGTTACTTATTTTGCTAGAAAAGTCCTCTCGTGGGCCTAGTTATATTGAAAAGTTTGCACCTATCAACCTAGAGTTCCAAAACCCTAAAAATATCAATAAATACACCAAGAGAAAGGGGAGGAAATCATCATCATCATCAGCAATCATTAGCTATAAAATTTTCTTAGGTTTTCAATATTTAGACCAATAATTTAGGCGTAGGGTAGATTTTTTCAATTGTTTGAGCTAGGATTTCATTCCCTTGTCAAGAATTCAAGACTCAACGATCATCAATATTCGTTTTCGCTATAATTATTGAGTTGGTTTCATATTTAAGCAATTTAATTTTTGTTCTTATGGCTTTCTTCTACTTTAATTATCATTCTTGTTTTATTTCCTTTAAATTCTTATTTGCTTCCATAAGATTAGTAGTTAGGGTTTTATTGGATCGTTTCTAATTGCTTTTAGAGTAGATTAATTAAAATTCTTGTGAGTGGAGTAGATTGAATTAGGGTTTGAGTCAATTATATTTAATCATTTTTCGTAGGGTTAGAATTTTGCATTCTTGTCTTTATTTCAATTTCTAGTGATTAAATTTAGTTAAATTTAGTCAAAAACACCTGATTATTTTGTTTAACTAGAAAATAGGCTTGTGAACCTAGTAATTGTTCCAATTGTCCATCGTGGGAATGATCCTTACCCATCCTATATACAAACTAACCTCATATATTTACGAGTGTGTGGGAGTTGATTAGTATAATTAAGGTTTTTATTACTTGTTCATTGTTTGCAAAAACCTAATCAATATTCTACTGAATAGTGTGGGCCAACTGATTAGCAAGTAGATTTGCTATATAATAGTAGTCAAACAATCGGCTTATGGCTCCCACAATTGATTACTATATTGTGATTTGAAGAAAGGTGTTGAGATTGATCCAGCCAAAGAAAAATTCAAGCCAGGTAAGTTGAATGCATTGGATGGAGGAGGGCCCCAATTCGACAAACCCGTTCTCAGGTTTCTGCCTCACAGGCATCGACTAGTGAACCAATTCCAAGGCGTAGTTAGGAGGTGCTTCTTGAGTATGTTTTGATGGAAGAACAGTCCATGCGACACCAATTTGGTACATACATTCACTTTCAGCATACCTGGTATTAGAACATGGAGGCTATCTATCTGGCACGTGCTCATGCGAGAGGGTGACTTGTCCGCATTTCAACCTTTCCCTCCATTTTCGTAGGAGTTGGCACCTTCTAACAATGAGTCTTGATCATTCCATTATCATGTCAATGAAGCTTTAGAATTCTAGTCTGGTCATAGAGGAACTTAATGATGTTTTTCATTTTTCTTGTGTTTTATTTTATCATGTCATACTTTTTGTTATGTTCTTTTTAACTTATTTGTCATGTTAGTTGTGTTAGTTACGTATGCTCCTAAGGGATTCAGTTTTTGCCAGAATATCGTGGAATCTCATCCCTCGATTTTCTTGCTTTTCTTAAATTCTTGAAGGGTTTAGCGTTTTGTTTTTGATCTAGTGTTAATGATGCATGCAACTCAGCTCATGGATATTATTATCGAGATACACTACATGAAACGTTCTTCATTGCTAGAGAAACTTTCCCTTTCCCTCTTTATGCTCTTATTTTCTTTAACATTGAGGACAATTTTTATTTCTAAGTGTGGGATGGGGAGTAATCGAGGTCTTGATTTACATTACATTTGTTTGGTGTAGTTTGCTGAATTTTGTTGCAATATTTTGTTTTTCTTTTGATCTGAGAGCTTTTCAAGATTTTTGAAAATTTTTGTTTGAATTAGTTGAAAATCTGTGAAATTTTTGAGAACTTTGCATTACTTAGCGTGTCTCTCTAATTTTCTGCACGATAATTTTTGAGCTAAACCATCATTAGTGAGTAGTCGATGCTAAAATTTTTCTTGCATGATTTCTGAGAATTCTTGCCAACTTATCCATAAAATATTTTATTTTTGACACTTAGAGATAAATATGTATACTCACTTATATTGTATCTCAAAAACTTACATTATTTCATTTTTGAAACAAAAATTATAGACAGCTTGATTTAGTTTAAAGATTAGGGTGGAGCATTCTGTGGACGTTTGAGCCTTTCAAACCAACCCTTATTGAAATTTTTATCCCTCGAACCCTATTTGATCCTTAATTTGTAATGACTGGAGAAAAACACCATTGTTCGCTTTCTTTCATTAAAACTCATTTTACCAACCTTTATAAGCTGAATAAGTTGTTTTACTTTTTCTATCCCAAAATGTCCCTTATGAACTTTATTCTGTACCAGGCAGTTGAATGAGAGTGAAAATTTGCATGAGTGAGTGGTGTACTTTTATAGGGCAAGAAAGGGGTACTGGAAAAAAATTGGAGTAAAATTTTGAGAATTCCAGGTAAGGCCTATCATTGGTATCTGCATTGATGTGATCACAGGTAGTGCCCATCACTAGTAATTGCATTAGTGTGTTTGCGGCTAGTTCCTATCTTCGGTACCGTAATGGGAGAAGACACGAAAAAATGATAAATAAACATCCAAAAATTTGTTGACATGTTGGATTGAGCTTGAAGAATGAAGACTTTTTGTTTGTTGTATGAAATTTTTATGAGTGTTTGTTGATTATGTGTGGGGTAATTTCTGTGAAGGATTGATATCTAATGTTTCAGAGGAGAAGTTTTATTTTGACGTGTGGTTAAGCATTGATTTAAAGCTCTTTGTTTTGTCTTGTGCTATCCTTATCCCTTCTTTGATTAATCAATACCCTAACCTAACGATACAAGCTCAAAAGTCTCCTACCTGATTTAAATTGAGTCAGTTGTCTATATTAGTGGAGAGGTGTAAGAAAAGTAAGCTATGGTGTGTTCAGAAAAATTGTAAGAGTTTGTATGATTTTATCCGAGTGTCTTGAAAATTGAGTTTTTATTGAATGGCCATATCCACACACACACCGGATTTCATGTCTAGGATTTTGTGGCATTTCAGCTCTTGTGTTCTTAGATTACACCTGATGGTGGATTGGTTCTTGTTTACTTATGTGGAGAATTGCTGAGACGTGCTGGGTGTAATATTGATGAGCTTGTCTAATTTAATTTTATTTTTCCTTGAGGTCGATCAAAAGGTAAGTGTCGGGTATTTGATAAGCTTATTAATGTCTTATATTTTATGCGTAATTTACCTTAGTTTTTATGTGATGCAATCAAGCCTCTATTTGAGTTACTTATGCTCTTAATTATTTACTGTGAGTTTCCATAGATTTGGAATGCAAAAGGAGTAAAAAAGGATCAAGAAGTTGGAGAACAATCATAAGGATGAAAAATACACACCTGTGAGGAGCAAATTCGGACACTGTTTGGTAGTTTTATCATACCATTCTTGTCTGATCTCTGATTGAATTGATTCAAGATACATTGGAAAGCTAAAAGAGAGAGCTAAAACATTCATGTTTTGGGTTTTCCAAATTCCATTAGTATCAAAGTCAAATTGAGGTCGATCCACCCAAAACCTACACATGTGCGCAAAATCCGGAGAGGCACCTTTCGCTTCTGTACAACGTGCACATGCATGAGGAATCTCTGCACATGTGTGCATGATGCGGCGTACTCTAGCAGAATTTGTCATTTTGCCAGCCTTTTCATTCGGTTGGACTCTTTTTTGTGGGCTTCCATGTTTCTATGATTGGGGTGGGGATTTAACTCTAATATCCCCTATAGTGAATTTGTGTTTAGTAATACCCTATTGTAAAGAAGAGTTGAGAAATCGATCAATAATTAGTTAGAGTAGACATTAGGTCATCATATTAGGGTTTTACTTTGTTGTCAAGAATTCAAGCTTTAACAACCTTTGTTTCGGCTACAATTACTGAATTTTCTTTCTTTCTTTATATTCAATTAAATTCCACTTCTTTATTGCAATTCATAGTTTTAAATTTAATCTTATTGCTTTACTGTTCTAGTTTATTAATTAAAGTTTGATTTCATTAAAGTTAATCACTTTCTTTAGTTTTAATTAGATTTGGTTATTGTTCTTATTTTCTAGTGGGTAAAATTAATTTAGTTTGGTAGAAACAAAATCTTTCAATTTATTTGTCTAACTACCGAAAAGGTTTGTGTACCCTAGTAATTGTTCGATAGTCCTTGTGGGAATGATCTTTACTCACCCAATCTATAAACTTACCTCATATCCTTGTGAGCGTGTGAATGTTGGTTAGGGTTAATAAAATTTTTATTGAGCTTGTTTTTTAATTCATTTACCTAATCTGATATTTACCCAAACAAGGAGGTATTATGAATCTCCTTTACTCAATTCTTGTAAACAAAGTTAGCAGAAGTTGACTAAGCGTAAATAATAATAATTTATTTATTTATTATTTTTTTGTGATTGCAAGAAATTGCAAGAAAAAGTAAAATTATACATTAGCTAATAACAATCAAAGGAAATCTACACAAGATTAGTTCATTTAACTTCAATTCTCAAGCACTTGCTCAAAACTTGCCTTCCTTTCCATCATATAGACTTTTACTGCCCCATTGAAGAACCCGTACAACTTCTACAATAACTAAGGTGATGGGATGAAGAGAAGATAAACAAACAAAGTGGAATGGTTAGATCATGTGATTGACAAAAGACTTAGGCTTCGAGGCTTGAAGGGGACTTTAAGCAAGTAATTAACTCGAGGTAGGCTAGTTGGCTCAAACGGTCCAAGAAATTGCTTATATTATTTCCAAAATCTGGCTTGTTTGGCTAATGGAAATTTATATTAATCCCACTATGCCCCAAGCCAAGCCTCAAGAACCCACAAAATATCTAAAAATACAACTCATGCAACATGACCAAAGATGCTTAATTCGTTTCTTTACTTAAGGCTAATTTCCAACAACTTCAAGGTGTCTAAACCAAATCAACAATGAATTGAACTTGGCCTTAAACAAATGCTTGCAAAAAAAGTAAGGTTTATTGTCAAAACATTTGAGAAAAGCATTTGCAATAAAATGATTGAAAACACGGTCGAGTTCGAAGGTTAAATTCCATTTTGTATGTAAGTGTTACTCAAGTTCAACAGCCAATTCAACTTATTCCAAAAACAAGGAAACCCCAAAAACACAAGTCTAACACTTAACACCACCACATTGTTCACATTATTCACTTGATGACTACCACTCATCCATCCACTCATCATTAAACACAAAAAAGCAAAATTAAAGCTAATTTTAACCAAATCATATAAATGGAAATCATAAATAGAATCTTGCAAAAATGGCCCAATGATTCAACTAAATAATACTAGCAAAGCATTTAACATACACTAAAGATGACCATGCCAAACGGTCCCAACAGTCTTCCTTTCAACCAAAGTTACCACCAATGCGAAGTGGTCAAAACAAGCTACAGGTGACCAAAAACCAGACTACTTTGCCAAAACCATTATTCAAAACAATAAAAATAGCAAAAATAGTAATCCTAGTAAAATAACTAAATATCCCACCATTCAATGACTAAGAAAAATGGAAATGTGATGAAAGTCCATCTCAACCTCTCTGACAAAGGGGAAATAAAATAAAAACGAAATAGCATGCAAAGCATACAAATTTAAGGGTAGAAGTATCTTGTCATTCGGGTAATCGGGCAAGTGCTCAATTATCCTCCTCATAATTGTTGTCCTCCTCTTCATCTCCAAAGATCTAATACATACATCACTTTGAGTCTTCGTGGACCTCCTCCTCATCATCATGTTGACATTCACAAGTTGAAGTAAACCTCCACATATTGTTGTGCTAGATCTCCTTGTGGTTAGAAGAAGAATTGCTCGCACGAGGGCCCAAAACACCGTAGCGGTGGAAGCCTTGGGTGAGCCCATGTGTCAAAAGTTGTGGTTTGGAGTGCTTTCGCAATGAGCATTAATTTGTCGTGGAGGATCATTTGACTGTGTGTCTAGTAGGCATGTATCTCGTTTCACTCATGACCTGTTTGCCGAGGTTGTACACAAATCCACATGGCATGTTGATGAAGGAAGCATAGAGAGGCATTTGTGGAGACATTGAAAGTGGTGGTATACCAGGTATTTCTTCTGTTGAGTAGTGCCTTTTCAATTCCTTTACCATGTTCCTCATATAGACTCCAATGCGAGCCCTTGCTTACATTTCTTCTTTGCCTGGATTAATTTCACAATATACACAGTTGAGTAACAAGGCTTGATTAAAAAGAAGTGGGCCTCCCCGATTTTAAATTTTTCAAGAAGTCCAGATAGATGATTATCCTTCCACAAGTTTAAGCTCAAGTTCTCTAATATGCCAAAACCACATGCCTTATTTTTTTTGCACAAAAGACAGAGAGGTAGTTCCCGGATTCTGACAACATACAAAGTCAAACTAATCTTTCAATAACAATTGAAAATGTTCTATACAAAATCGTAGAAACTTGGTCTGAACATAATTTGTTGCCCACTGTGGCTCACCTATACATAGACGTGCCGAAATATTATTATAGTTGGTTCTTTGTATTATGCATTTGTTAAGTCTTCACACCTGCTACCCTTAAGCACCACAGATTGCATTTGTCTTCTTCTTTCACATAACTACTCACTTGCCCATAACACAGATATTGGCATCCTTCATGCCATTAAGATTGCAAAGGAAATCCTTTACAAGGTTGACATAGCCTGAAGGGACCTTGACATCAAACACCCTCCAATTATGATCATTAAGCTGACGTTCAATTTCTTGTCTTATCCCTTCAACTCACCCCAAAATTTTGACAAATCAATATTCCCTTTCTTGAATTATGTTGTTTTTGGCATGTTTATCGTAAATTCTAGAAACCCTAGCACCCATAAACATGTGATTGCTATAAGAACCACCACCACCATTCCTAGATTGACAACCCTGACCTATTTTTCTTTTCTTCCCAGGCAAAAGAAAGTGACAGTCACTTTTCCCTTATGCTCGTCTCTTGATATTACAACTAACAAACACTAATTCAGCAATTAATCATAAGGAATTCCAATTAAGCAATTCAAATGCGTTCTCAAAATTAGTCCAAATCACAAATAATTCAACCAATAAATTCAACACTAATCCCCAAAGATTATCCCAAGATTCAAAAAAAAAAAAATTAACTTGAAGGAGCTAGTACACTCAAAACCCCAATTGAGTGAATTAGAATGAGATTACCCATTGAAGTTGCGATTTTAGAAGTCCCTAGGTGGATTCCTTGAGCACTTCAACTGCCAAGAAGTAGGGAAAGGTAATCCATGGTGGTTGGAGTTGTAGTTTCAGAGTTAATTTTGTGCAAAAAGTAGAGGTTTTGGTGTGAAAAAGAGCAGAAAGAAGGTGGGGTAAGTTTAAATTGTAGAGAGAATGAGTGTTTTTTAAAAAACATAGCAAAAAAAATCCTTTAAACCCACTCATGTCGGCACCGCAATCACTATTTTTCCTTCTTTAAAATCATGATCATGATTGTCAGAGGCATTTAGGGTTGTGAAAAATCTTGCTGGTGACCACGGTCATTGGATTTCTTTCACTAAATTGGCGGCCACGGTCACCACGACATAGAATTTTTTTCTCAATTAATTTGGTGACTGTGGACACATCTTATGGTCAAACTTACAGTCCCAAAAGTTGGTTGGTTACAGTGGTTTCCAAATTAGTGACTGTGGTGACTGACACATCGAAAAATTTTAAAAATTTTGGGAGACTAGATGACAAGAATTCCTTCTCTGAATTTTTTTTGAAGCTGGGCTACTAGAGTCTGCAGTTACCAGACGTAGGTTAACTTTCAGTGGAGAAAGATTTTCCTGGTAACGAGGTTACCAGTATTTAGGTTGATTTCTTCTTTTTTAGCTTTTCTCCAACTCTCTTCCATGACTATCCAATCACCTAAAATCACAAAAATATAATTTCAGAGATTATTTCCAATTGCAATTCCACTAAGACATCTAAAAATATGTAATTGAATAAATTACACCAAATTTAATCTGATTACCACTACTTAAAACAAAATCAAGCAAGATAATCTAGAAATCAAACAAAGCATAAAGAGATGGAAGAAAAGCCTGGGTTGCCTCCCAAGAAGTGCTTATATATAGTCATTAGCTTGACTATGGCATGTGAGATTTAGTTGTCCACATAAAGGAATGTTGTGCATCCTTTCTCTTTTAGATTGCCATGGTAACGCTTCAACCTATGCCCATTGACTTTGAAATTTGACTGCATGCCCTTCAACTCCACAAATCCATGGGAAAATACTTTGACTACTTCAAATGGAATCTCCCATCCAGAGCTGAGTGACTTTCTAGAAAATAATTTGAGCCTTGAATCACAGATTGAGACATGATCATAGGGTGTGAAGTCTGTCATCAAAATTGCTTGTCATGCTAAGCCTTGGTCTTGTTCTTGTCGATAATTGTATTTTCAAAGACACCCATTTCAAAACTCATCCTATTTGTTTTATTCCAAGAGTTTCTTCTCACAAACTTCCTTCCTATTAAAGTTCAAGCTTTTGATGGCCCAATATGGCTCAGTGTTCTAACTCTACCCGAAGGTGACATGATTTAGCATATACCATCCAAAAATTATGACATTCAATTTGGGGTCTTGAATGCAATGCGGTATGTACGAAGTGCATCATCTAGCTTGAGTGAACAATCCTTCCTTGAGTAGTTTATGGTCTTCTCCAAGATTCTCATTAAAACCCTATTAGATATTTCCACTTTACCCAATGTTTGGGGATGATATGATAGTGCAGCTTTGTGTTTCAATCCCATACTTGGACATTAAGATCTTAAATTGAGAATTCTTTAAAAGAGATCCCCATCACTTATGATTGTACATGGCACTCCAAAGTGGGAAAAAATGTTCTTCCTAAGGGATTTCTTGACTATCTTGGCATCATTGGTCAATGAAGCAATCTCTTCCAACCATTTGGAGAAATAGTCGATGGCAACCAATATGTACTTCTTGGAATACAACGTTGGAAGCGGCCTCAAAAAATAGGCCTCAAGCATCAAAGGCTTCTAGCTCAATAATTTCATTTAGCAGCATTTCTGGCGTTCTTTGAATGTTGCTACCTCTTTGGCACTCGTTGCACTTAAACACAAATTCCCTCGAATCCTTGAAGACATTTGGCCAATATAATGCACATTGCGAGACCTTCAAGGCGGTTCTTTGATCCCCATGAAGGCCATTGTCGGAGAAGAATGGTAATGTCTCAAGACATCGTCTACTTCTTTTTCTAGAATGCATCTATTGAGCACTTAATCACTACACCGCTGAAAATTGTATGGCTCATCCCAATGGAATAGTGCTTTATTTCTGAGAAGAATTTTCTCCTTTCATTGATATTCAACCAAATCGGCACTATCCTTGAGACTAGGGAATTCACTACATCTACATATCATGGATGTTCATCCTTGACTTCTAGCAATTTGGCTATGGGTGACACTTCTAGAATGAGAATTTCCTCTTGACCCGCAAGTCTTGACTCCTCAATTCTTGACAAATGATCTGCCAACACATTTTCACATCCTTTCTTGTCTATAAATTCCCAATCAAACTCCTACAAAAGAAGTATCCATCTTTCACACTTGTTCCAAGTGCAAAAAAGTTAAATTACCTCTTTCACTAATATTTGCAAGGGCACGGTATTAGTGTAGTAAGGTGAGCCTGTATCGTTCCAACGAGGAATGAGTAAATAAGTACACAGATTCCAATCCAATTTCTATTTTTACAATCAGTTTGTAAAGAGTTTAGAATTCAGGACAAAATTGCGGAAATTAAAGAGAACTTAAATTAAAGACCAAAATATTTAATGAAAATAGGATTTTAAGAAATAGAGAAAGTTGGGTTGAGTGCTAGGCTATCAATTACCCTAGATTTACCAAACCACGGGTTAATTAATTCAATTACATTTCATGGGAATTCAATTCCCAATAGCCAATCCAATCCCAACCTTCGGAGATTGAAACCTATAAAATTAAATAACTATGGTTTTAGACCTTCTCTTACTTAATTAAATTAATTCGAGTTTTACCTGCATGGAAAATCCTATGAAACAACTAATTAATCCCTGTCACCTTGGTTTCAAATTAATTAATCTAATAATTTAACACTGGTCTATGACAGAGTTTCGAAAGCCTTATCTATGTGTCCAACCTAACAAAAAGTAAAGTTATCTGCTCTTTAGAGTTATCTATTTGTGTTAATTATTACCCACTTAATAAAATTTAATAATTGACCTTGATTAACCCTAAGGAAATTATTAGTTCATGGTTTGAGAATGAGACCAAAAATTAACAACTTGGCCAAAAGGTCGCAACACATTACCAGAATTTAACTTGACAAAAATTAACTTGAATTGAAGAATTTGAATAATTCAAAGTTAGAAATTAAACAATGAAATTAAAAGAAAGTTCATTCTTGAAATTTGAAAACAATAGTCCTAAAACCCTGGCTAGAAAAATTGTCTAAGAATGCCCTAAGAATGCCCTAAGAATGTATGTAGGAATTGTGTCCCATCATTACAAGTTTACCCTTATATTTTATAATAAACAATGGAAAAATAGCCTGGCCCCGTTGGCAAACCCTCAGACTGTGAGTGATAGACTTGGTTTTGCCGCCGACTGCAGATGGCTTTCTGTTTCTACCACAGTCTGCAGCTTTCTCTTCTTGGCCCAACTACCGTCTAGGGTTGGGCAATCAAAACAATTAGGTTTGCTTGAAATTTTGACTTTGATCCTCATTCCATTCATTCAAAATGACCATTGTACCCCTCGCTAACGTCTACGCAGAACACGAAAATAATGAATAGCCATCTATGATGGGCTTTGATAGCTATCAGAACACAAAATTAAACATAAAATGACTCAAAACACCACAAATCACCATAAATTTTGAAACACTAATCACTTCTACAAAACACCAACAAATTGGACAAAACACACTTAAATACTTAACAGAAGATGTACAAAATTAACTCTAGATATTGTCTTATTAGTAATTGAGGTTTCGTATCTTGTTCAAAAGACAAATACTTCAACATGGAGTGATCAATGTGCAATAACTTTAGAGCCTATTATATACGAATAAAATTCGTCAAAAGCAAACACTATAGCAAGTAGTTTGTTTTTCATTGTTAAATAATTCATTTCAGCATCTTATAAAGTTCTACTAGCATAGTGAATGACATGCAAAATTTTATCCATTTTTTGGCACAACACTGTCCCTATAACATAATCGCTAGTGTCACACATCAATTAAAATCGTTATGACCAATTAGGTGCAACAATAATGGGTGTCGTGACAAGAGCATGCTTTAATTCATTAAAGGCACTCAATGCCAGCAAGCATCATCAAAATTGTAGAAGCAATCATTTCGCAATAAAAGCATAGAGGTCTAGCAACATGGAAGAAATTTTTGATGAATCTACGATAGAACCCCGGTTAGTGGGTAGAGGCAATTTTTCAATCACCTCAACCTTTGCTCTGTCCCGCAATATTTCTTTTGATGAAACTCTATGCCCCAACACAATGCCTTCTTGCACCATAAAATGGCATTTATCCCAACTAAGGGCCAAGCGAGTCTTATCATATCTTTTCCAAATATTTGACAAATTAGACAAGCAGTCATCAAAGAATGTGTCAAAATGCTAAATTCATCCATGAATATTTCAATACATTTTTCAACCATGTTATGAAAGATGGAAAACATGCACTGTTAGAAAGTACTTGGAGCATTCCAAAGCTTGAAGAGCATTTTCCTATATGCAAATGTGCCATAAGGACATGTGAGTGTGGTTTTCTCTTGATTCTCTAGTCATATGGTATTTACAAATACCCTGGGTATCCCCTTGAGAAAACAATAATATGTAAAACCAATCAATCTCTCTAACATTTTGTCAATGAAGGGCAAACGGGAAATGGTCTGTTCAATAGGCCTCATTCAATTCCCTAAAATCAATCAAACTTTCCACCCCATGACTAATCTAGATGAAAGAAGCTCACTAGTATCACTAAGCACTACGGTAATACCACCTTTCTTTGGGACAACTTAGGTAGCACTAAGCCAATTGCCATCACTAATCAGGTAAATAATATCGACATCTAAGAGTTTTATGACTTGCTTCCTAAAAGCCTCTTTCAAGGTAGGGTTCAAACTTCTTTGAGGTTGCCTAACTGTCCTATGCCCCTCATTCATGAGAATTTTAGTATGCAAATAGTTGAACTAATTCCTTTGATATCATCAATAATCCATGCAATGGCATTTTTGTGCAATTTGAGCACAACAATTAATCTATCAAGTTGTTCAGTAAAGAAAGCATTTAGAATTACATGGAAAGTTTCATTCTCTTAAAAAGCTAAGAAAGAGGTTTAAGTTCAACCTTGGGGTGTTTGTTGCTCGTAGACCCTTCTTTACCTATATCATCTTAACCACATTCTTCCTTTCACAATTGAGTACTTTCATATGGGAGTTTCAAGAAATCCAATGTCTCTTCATCATCTTGGCTCATTTTGGTTGGGTTAATCATTGATTTTTGTTATTGAAATTTCTACAATTTGTACCTACAAAAGTCATGAAGCAAATCACCAATCACATTAATGGTCATTAGGTCATCATAAGTAGAAAGGAGTTTTAATATATGGAATACATTAATAGTAACGGTTTCATTATTAATTCCACATTCCAACTTCCCTTCGTCGACATTTTTAATAGCACATCTGGTGGCTAGGAAAGGTCTTCCTAGAATGATCGGCATATCTTTGTCATCTTCATATCCAAAATTATAAAGTGCACCGGAAGAAAGACCTTGTCTAACTTGATGATAACATCATCCAGTATTTCTCTTGGAAACTCTGATACTCTAGTCCACAAGTTGCAAAGTTACACTAGTGGGTTTCAAATCCCTACCATTGAGTTTCTTGTTGAATGAAAAAAGGCATGAGATTAAATGAAGTCCCTAAATTGCATAACGCTTTTTCAAATTGGATGCCTAGATCTTTGAGCTTTAGAGGCAACTTTGTTGTGATCAATGCACTACAACCTTTGGTTAGACAAAGAGTCGTATCCCCATGAAGTTTTTCTTTGAAGTAAGAACTTGCTTGATAAACTTAGCATAACTGGGCATATTTTTTAGGTCCTCCATGAAAGGTATGTGTTCGGTAGAATATCAATTAGTTTTTTGAAAGCACTGAACAAGTAGTAAAAATCTTAATTATCCTAATCAACTCCCATACACTCGCAATTGTACTAGGTGAGTTTGTATATAGGAAGAGTAAGGATCGTTCCCACGAGGACTATTGGAAACATTACTAGGTTTACAAGCCTATTTACTAGTTAGATGAAATAATCAGGAGTTTTGTTCTACAAAATTTAAACTCAATTTAATCACTAGAAATTAAAACAAAGACAAGAATGTAAAATTCTGGCCCTACGAAAAGCAATTAAATATAATTGACTAAAACCCTAAATCAATCTACTCTACTTGCAATAATTTAATCAAAACTGAGAATTTAAATTAGTCTACTCTATAAGAGCAATCAAAAGTGATAAAATAAAACCCTTACTACTAAACTACGGATGCAATTAAGGGTTTAAAGGCAATAAAACAAGAATGACAATTAAAGAATAAGAACGGAAGGAAAATAAAAATTGAATTGCATAAAAGTAAATCAAACTCATTAATTGTAGAAAAAATCAATGTTGATGATCGTCAAATCTTGAATCCTTGACAAGAGAATAAAATTTGAGCTTGAACATTTGAGAAAATCTATCCTACGGCTAAATTATCGATCTAACTATCGAAAACTAAGAAACTAAGAATGGCTAATGATTATTCTCTTTTCCTCCCATTTTCTTGCTGTTCCATTTGTAGGTGCTTTTAGGGTTTTGGGGCTCTAGGATGATAAGTAGACGATTTTCCATGCAAATAGGCCCACGGGAGGACTTTTCTTGCAAAACAAGCAAACTAATGTGACCTATCCATCAATCGGCGCCTAGGCGCTGCACTTTTGTCACGCCTGGGTGCGTTTGGCTGAACAAAAAATTGGAGTTTCTAGTTTCAGTGCCCATGCCTTACAATTCTGCGGACCGGGGACAATACCAGCTTCAATTTCTTCTTCGATTTTGAGCATGATGCAAGCCAAATTTGGGAAAATTCAAAACTTGAGAGTTGTAGCTCTTTGTCTTATCTTTGCAAAACATCTTGGAACCCCAATTAGAGCTGGGACAAGAAAGTTATGCTCAATCTACCAAACTGAGTCCAAATTCCTTCTCGTCGATGCACGAAATTCCAATTTTATAATTTTCCTCCAATTGTTGATTAGTTTCAGTTCTTTCTTCACTCAAACACTAAAAAACTCAAAATAAACATACATTTTCGCTTATAATTACTCAATTCTTGCTTATACATCATTAAAAACAAGGTAAACGATATATAAAATATACACTATTTACGAGCTTATCAACAACCCAAACTTAGTTTTTGATCATCCTCAAGCAAAAGGTAGAAATAAATCATGAATATACTCAACACATCTCATCAATTTTCCACATAAATAATCAAGAACCAAACCATCATAAGAAAAACTGTCAAATGATATAAACTCTTATACATAAATTCCAGTGTCGGTGTGTGCATAGCCATGCAAAAATAACTTTTAAGACACTTAGATCAATTCATGCAAACCCTTTTGAATTTTTCTAAACACTCCATAGCTTACTCTTATTATATTTCTCCACTAATGTAGACAAGTAACTCGACTTAAATTAGGTAGGATTTTTAACATGTAACATAAGGCTAGGGTGTGGCAAACAAAGAAAGGGAAAAAATATAATCAAATAAGAAAATAAGCTTTCAATTAATGTGTGCCTCATTAGCATAAAACTTCTTTTTGAACATTAAAACACCTATCCTTCAAAGAAGTAACCTCACACTTAATTCTCCAAACACCCATAAAAATTTTGCAACAAGGAACGTAAAATCATACTTTTTAATTTCAACATTACTCACCAACACCATGTAAAAATATCTCCCTTTTTTTTTTCTTCTTTTTTTTTTCCCTAAAATGAGTACCAGTAGTAGGCACTGATGTTTTCCAAACCTTATTTTGATGATGACATAAACACTTAACTCTGTAAAACAAGCTTTTGCAGGAACAGATCTTTCGGATGCACAGAACCGTCCAAACTAGGTCAAAAGCTCCTCGGACGCATTGCATCGTCCGAACAAACTGGCAGAAAGAATGGGATCCTACTGCCTTTTCTTCGGACGCTTAGGACCGTCCGAAACCTCTGTCGGACGAAGGACCGGACGCATGCACGGACGTCTGAACGAAGCATCTCAACAAACTGAAAGAAGATCGGACGCTTCCTCGGACGCATTCCGTAGAATCCTCCTCGGACGTCCGAAACCCCAACGGCTATTTTTTGTGCATTTATTACTTAGCCGTTAGGAAGTAGTTGAAAGCTCTATTTATTGCTCTTATAAATAGGTGCTTTAAGAACCTGAAAATATCATCTAATACATTGAATACAAGCCTAAGAAAAGAGTAATTTGAGTGCAAATTGACTATAGTGGTTTGTTGTATTAGTGTGAAGTTGTGGTGCAATTCAACTTTGAGTGGAGTGATAATCTTGTATGAAAGTGTGGTTGTAAGTAAGAATCTTGGCTCAACTAAAAGAGTTTTAGTGTGAGCAAGAACTTCCCAACTTTGTAAAGATTATTGGCTCACCAAGTGTGTGAAGCATTCAAGAAAATTGATACTTCAAGCTTGCTAGCTTGGAAGTATTGTTTGTTCAATTTAGCTCTCTTTACTTTCTCTGTACTAGAAATTTATTATATCTGATTTTGAATTTAAAAAGGTTACTATTTTCTAAAAGCATAATTTTTATAATAAGAAACCTAATTCACCCCCCTCTCTTAGGTTGCTTTGGGACCAACAATTGGTATCAGAGCTTGGTCTCATTGTATTGCTTAAACTGCTATTGAGAAAAGAACTATGGCAACCAACAATGCTCTGTTTTTTTTGGGCCAATGTCAGAAAGTAATGCAACAATGTTTAATGGGGCAAAGTTATTAATTGGAGAGATAGTCTGAAAATATTTCTGCAATCTATTGACATTGAGTTATGGTATGTTGTCAATGAAGGTCCATTTGAAGCTTCTATCATTGATGATCACACAAATAGAAGAGAGAAAAAGACAAGGAATGAGCTCACTCCACAAGACAAGGAAAACTTGACGTTGAATGCAAAAGTCATGAATGTGTTATATAATGCCTTGGATGCAAATGAATCAACTCGCGTGAAGGGTTGCAGTTCTGCTAAAGAAATATGGGATAAGTTGAAGGAAATTCATGAAGGGAGCGATGATGTTTGTGAGCAAAAGAAATCTCTACTTGTTGCCAAGTATGAGTCCTTCAAGATGGAACCACATGAGAACATAGACAAAATGTACTGCAGGTTCAATGACATTATAAAAGATCTTGAAGCCTTGAGTAAGGAGTACTCTTTGGGTGAGAAAAATAGAAAAATCCTTAATGCTCTATCCAAAGAATGGGATGCCAAAACAATTGCCATAGAGGAAGCTAAGAATTTAAATTTAATGCCTATTGAATCACTTATCAATTCTCTTACATCTTATGAACTCAAGCTTAAGGCCAAGGTTGTGGATGATGAAGAAGCAAGGCCAAGAAGGAGCATTGCTCTAAAGACCTCTCAAGAGGAAGATGAAAACAGCTCCATCAATCTAGAAGATGAAGATCTTGATGGAGGAGATCTTGCACTCATCACCAAAGGATTTCTTAAACATTACATCAACAAACGAAGAATGAGAAGAGACGGAGCTGCAAACACAAATAATTTCAAAGGGAAGTCAAGACTTGAAATAAAGAAGCAAAATGATATAATGCTTTGAATGCGGTCAACTCGGGCATTTTGCAAATGAGTGTCCTTCCAAGAAAAAGAAGGAAGGAAGAAAACCAAGATTCAACAACTTTCAAATCACATGGGACGATTGCAACTCCGAAGGAGAAGAAATGGAGTCGGCACAAATGGCCTTTATGGCTATTGGAGATGATGAGGTACTTAACATCGCCAACAATGCTAAGTGGTTCATAGATAGTGGATGTTCAAGGCACATGACGGGTGATGCCTCTCTCTTCACAAACCTTACATCCAAAAACAGTGGAAAAGTCACTTTTGGAGACAACAACAAAGCAAAATCAATCGGCATTGGTGATGTAGGTAAAAATGGTGAAACCTTGATTAAGAATGTACTTCTTGTTGATAATTTGAACTATAATTTATTAAGTATTAGTCAACTTTGTGACAAAAATTTATATGTTTTCTTTACCAAGCATGAATGTCTTATCCTTGATAAAAATCATGTTGTTTTGTTTTCAAAGGCACTAGGCACAATGATGTTTATGTGATTCATCTTGATAAAATTAGCAATAGCAATGTAAAATGTCTTACCGCTTCCATAGATGATCCTTGGCTTTGGCATAGAAGACTTTGTCATTTTAATATGGATTTGATTGAAAAATTAGCCAAGAAAGATTTGGTAAGAGGCTTGCCAAAACTGAAATTTGTGAAAAATAAAATTTGTGATGCTTGTCAATTTGGTAAACAAGTCAAAGTTTCTTTTAGACCTAAGAATTTTGTGTCTACTCATAAACCTTTAGAATTGTTGCATTTAGACTTATTTGGACCTACTCAATATGCTAGTCTAGGTGGTTGCAAATATGCATTTGTTATCGTAGATGACTATTCTAGGTTTACTTGGGTATTATTTCTTGTTCACAAAAATGAAGCATTTGAAAAATTTGTAAAATTGTTTTTCAAAATTCAAAATTTATTGGATACAAAAATTGTTCATTTAAGGAGTGACAATGGTGCCGAATTTAAATTTGGGGGTTTTCCGAATTTTGTGATCACAACGGTATCTTTCATGAGTTTTCGGTTGTTAGAGTTCCTCAACAAAATGGTGTTGTTGAAAGGAAAAATAGGACTCTTCAAGAAACGGCTAGAACTATGATTAGTGAGTGTGACCTACCACAATACTTTTGGGCCGAAGCGGTTAACACGGCTTGTTATGTCATGAATAGAGTTTTATTAAGATTTTCTTTAAATAAAACTCCTTATGAACTCATTTTTTGTAGAAAACCCGTTGTGAGCTATTTCAAAGTTTTTGGTTGCAAATGCTTTATTTTAAAAATCAAAGAGAACCTTGGAAAATTTGACAAAAAATCGGATGAAGGAATTTTTCTAGGATATTCTAGTGACAAGAAAGCATACCGAGTTTACAATAGAAGAACGCTTTTAATTGAAGAAGTTGTGCATGTTACATTTGATGAAACTAATGATGTTATCTCAAAGAATTTATGTGTAGATGAAGATACAGTAGTGTATTTTAAAGGAGCTCGAAAAGCTCGTTATTCATAAAGATCATCAAGAGGTTACATCAAGCATTGATATCAACAACCATCAAATTGATGATGAAAAGAATGAGGATGCTCAAAACGATCTTCCGAAAGCTTGGAGATTCGTCTCTAATCATCCTCAAGATTTAATCATAGGCTTTCCGATGGGGTAACTACTCGTTCTCATAAACCTTTGAATAATAATTGTGCATTACTTTCTCACATTGAACCCAAACATATAGATATTGCCTTGAGTGATGAATCTTGGGTTAATGCTATGCAAGATGAACTTAGTCAATTTGAGAAAAATAATGTATGGATCTTAGTTGAAAGACCTTCTTCTCATCCCGTTATTGGTACTAAATGGGTGTTTAGAAACAAATTAAATGACAAAGGTGAGATCATAAGAAACAAAGCTAGACTTGTTGCAAAAGGTTACGCTCAAGAAGAAGGTATTGACTTTGATGAAACCTTTGCACCCGTGGCTAGATTAGAATCCATCCGCATGTTTCTTGCATTTGCATGTTTCAATAATTTAAAATTATTTCAAATGGATGTCAAAAGTGCTTTTTTAAATGGTTTTATCGACCAAGAAGTTTTCGTCGAACAACCTCCGGGCTTTGAAAATAAGAATCTTCCAAATTATATTTTCAAACTTTCCAAAGCTTTATATGGTTTCAAACAAGCTCCAAGAGCTTGGTATGAAAGATTAAGTGGCTTCTTGATAGAAAATGATTTCAAAAGAGGTATAGTTGACACCACACTTTTTACAAAAACAGATTTAAAAGGATTGTTAATTGTTCAAATTTATGTTGATGATATTGTTTTTGGAGCAACTAATGAAAGTTTGTGCAAGGATTTTTCACAACTAATGCAAGAAGAGTTTGAGATGAGTATGATGGGCAAGTTGCAATTTTTCCTCGGAATACAAATTCATCAAACTAAGGAAGGAACATTTATTACACAAATCAAGTACACAAAGGAGCTTGCTCAAACGATTTGGTATGGAAGATTGCAAACAAGTTGGTACACCAATGTGTACTTCAACCAAACTTGATAAAGACGAAGAAGGTAATAGTGTTGATGAAAAACACTATAGAGGTATGATCGGAAGTCTACTTTACTTAAGCGCGAGACCAGAATGAAACAAGTTTACTGTTTTTTATGTAAGGTAGAAGAGAATCTTGTCCTAAAGAATCACATACGACAGCTCATAAAAGAATTTTTAGATATCTAAAAGGAACAACGGATTTTGGTTTGTGGTATCCAAAGTCCACTACATTTGATCTGATTAGCTATTCGATCTGACTTTCTTTGGGTGTAAAATTGATAGAAAAAGTACCGGTGGAATGTGTTATTTTCCATCAAGATCTTGTGTCTTGGTTTAGTAAAAACCAAAATTCCATTTCTCTTTCTACGGCTGAAGCCGAATACATTGCTGCCGGAAATTGTTGTGCTCAACTTCTTTGGATGAAACATACTCTGAAAGATTTAATGGTGTAATTTTTGATTGTGTTCCTATATTGTGTGACAACACTAGTGCAATTAATCTCAAAAAAAATCCTGTTTTGCACTCTAGAACCAAACTCATTGATGTTAAGTATCATTTCATTAGAGACCTCGTTTGTAAAAAGGAAATTCGTGTTGATTATGTGCCTACTTCAGATCAATTGGCTGATTTTTTTACAAAACCCTTAGCTCTAGATCGCTTTGAATCGCTCAGAAAAAGTTTGGGGATTTTACAGATAAATTTGGCATAGGTTCACAATTCGGACGCACTCCTTTGTCCGAACAACTTTCCTTTCGGATGCTCTGGATCGTCCGAAAGCATCTGTTACTCCTCGGACGCTCATATTCGTCAGTATTCCTTTTTTCTCTTAAACTCTCTGGAAATCTTCCGGTCGCACAGCTTCGTCCGAGAGAACTTCGGACGCACTGGCTCATCTTTCTGCAGTCGGTTCTTCAGCTTTCGGACGCTTTTTCAGACGCATCCCTGAACATTCGGCCGAATGACATAACAAGAACCGTTCCCCTGTTTGATTGTGGTAGTCCACATTCACTAATCATAGTTAGCCGTACCTTGAAGAGTCTTATTTTTTCTTCTCTCCACTATAGACCTCCAAATTATCTCACTTCCAAAATTGATTGGAAAATCATCCTACCTATAACCCTTATCACCTAAATCACATCTCATTTCCCCCATTCACCATCTCATTTCCTCAAAATCTCACAAATCTTCAAAATATTTCAATTTTTCTCTTCTTCCATTACAATGGTGAAATCTCGTGGCGGTTCCTCTACAGCAATTCGGGGTAGAAAAACTAAAGGAAGGCTCCTGTACGAGGAGAATCATCGGCAAATCCTCAAGTTTCCAGATGTTTATCCAAATTTATCGATGCCAAGGCATCCGAACGGTATACTTGTCTTCTCAGTAAATCCATCATCGTTCAGCGTCCTGCTTCTAATAGTCTTTTTGATGAATATAATCTTCCAATTATTAAATCCTGTTTTGAAAAAGACAAAATTGGGGTCATTTAGTGCATCTCGATTTACCTGTTTATCATGACATGGTGCTTCAATTCACGGCCAATCTTCGGAAAGGTCCTACTATTCGCACCCTCATTTCTCGTGTTAACAACACTGATCTTGAGATTTCATCGAACATAATCAACACCATTTTTGAATGTGAAATCTCAAACCCCTCTGATTTTCCTACTTCTTTTCATTAGATAAATGGCCCGCTGAGGATACTCAGTTTGATATAGATGAAGTTCGAGCCATTTTTAACATCCATTTTAAACAGGTTTCGGAAGCCAAAACTACTTTGCTCGCCCCTAAACTTAATATTCTGTATACCCTTGTCACAAATCTTTTATTGCCAACTGACGGGCATCGTACTGAGCTCGGAAAAATGCAACTATACTTATTTTTCTGTGTCTTCAAGGGTATTCCTCTTGACTTTGGGTATCTTTTTTGTTCCCTATGGGAACACTTTCTCAAGTATACTTGCATTTTTCCTATTGATGAAAATTTCTCACCAAGGTGTATAAGAGACTCATGTTCCCTTTACCGGAAACAAACAATATCCTCCGTATTTTAATAAATCCTACATTGAACGAAAAGGTCTCCATTTTTTTAATGATCAATGGCTCACTAAGGCAGCCTTTGATAATATTGCCCAGTCACAATCCCATGCCTCCACATCTGATTTTGCTATCCCTCATTCTCCTACTCCTCAACCATCTCCACTCACATCTGCACCATCTACTTCTGAGCCATCTTCTGAATCATCTCTTTCACATATCTGTGGACTTCTCCAATCTCTGAGCACTCAAGTCAGTTCATTTCAACGTCGCACAAATCGCAAGTTAAAACTACTTGAAACTCGTCAAATAATTCTCCAAGACACACTCAGTCTTGGCATGTCTGCTTCGGCTCAAGTCCAATTTGCTGATCTTCAGTCCCAACATGTGTTTGAGACAACTTCTGATACATAACCTGTAAGATAAACAGACTTCCTGAAGACAATGCAGAAGCAATGCACATGACAAGGAGCTGCCGATGACGATGACAACGATGATGAAGATATTGGCGACACATTTGAGTTTATCATGCAACGTCGTACCGGAGAGGAGGATGACAGTGAAGCCACCGCTGAAGATGTTCCATCCAAACGACAAAAAACTGAAAAGCGCTCCAAAAAGCGCAATGACTCTCATTAGTTCTTTTACCATTGTATTTCTTTTGTTTTTCAGCAACTCTGTGGCTTGGTTATGTATTTGACTCTTGCACCATTGGAACCTTTTAATTGAATGTATTAAACTTGTTTCATTTCTATCAAACTACCTGCATGATCTAAGGGGGAGTCTTTTTTTGATTGATGTCAAAAGGGGGAGTAGTTACATTGTTATGCTTTGATATATGTTATGCTTTGATATGGTTGTTATGTTGATAATTGATATCCAATTATGAGATATTGCAAATTGATTAGTCATATCCAATTGAGGTTTGTCATCATCAAAAAGGGGGAGATTGATGTTTTCCAAACCTTATTACGCTTCCTCGGACGCATTCAATCCTCCTCGGACGTCCGAAACCCCAACGGCTATTTTTTGTGCATTTATTACTTAGCCGTTAGGAAGTAGTTGAAAGCTCTATTTATTGCTCTTATAAATAGGTGCTTTAAGAACCTGAAAATATCATCTAATACATTGAATACAAGCCTAAGAAAAGAGTAATTTGAGTGCAAATTGACTATAGTGGTTTGTTGCATTAGTGTGAAGTTGTGAGTGCAATTCAACTTTGAAAAGTGGAGTGATAATCTTGTATGAAAGTGTGGTTGTAAGTAAGAATCTTGGCTCAACTAAAAGAGTTTTAGTGTGAGCAAGAACTTCCTAACTTTGTAAAGATTATTGGCTCACCAAGTGTGTGAAGCATTCAAGAAAATTGATACTTCAAGCTTGCTAGCTTGGAAGTATTGTTTGTTCAATGTCTCTCTTTACTTTACTGTTCTAGTAAATTTATTATATCTGCATTTGAATTTAAAAAGCTTACTATTTTCTGAAAGCATAATTTTTAGAAACCTAATTCACCCCCCTCTTAGGTTGCTTTGGGACCAACAGGCACTACTCGCAAAAAAATATCTACGTAGGTATTAGTAATAAGCATTACCTACTAACACTACAATGCAAGTGCTAGTAATGGGCAACAGCTGTAATATTCCACTGCAGGTGCTAGTGATGGGCACCACTTACAATGGTCGAAATTTTTTTTTTTCCATGCCCCCATACCTTAAACTGTATACCATTCATTCTAACACTCTCATACAACTACCTTGCATTCTTATATCCCCTTAACAATTTACGTGACATTAAAACCCTTAAAGGATATTTAGAATAGCCCACAAAGGTAGATAAAAAATAGTGAGTGAGAAAAATAACTAATGGTGATTCTATCCATTCAAAAGAAATTAATGCTCAAGTAGGGTTCTAGGGATAAATTTTATAGTAATGGTTGGCTTGAAGGCTAAAACGTCCAAAGAAATACCTACTCTCATCTTTAAATCAACTCAAATTATCTAAAATTTTGCCTAGAAAATGTAATGAAGCAAGTGTCTGGAGTGCAATATAAGTGAATCTACACAATTACCTCTTCGTGCCAAAAAGCTACAACATTGTAAGGCTATTAGTGCTCAAAAATTAGAAATCACGTTAGGAAAATATTAAAACCGACCACCCTACTCATTACAATTTAGCTCAAAAATTATCAAGGAGAAAATCAAAGAAACATGCTATGCAATTTGTGAACAAAATTTTTTTAGAACAAAAATTTGAAAAGCTCTCAAATAAAAAGATAAGCTACATATATGAAAGCAAAAATTGAGAAAATGAACAAACAGAACACCAAATAAATAAAAATTAAGAAAACTCCCCATCCCACACTTTGAGTATAGCATTATCCCCAATGCTAAAATAAATAGTAAAACGGGAAAAAGCGAAGCGTCTCTATCAATGAAGAATGTTTGGTTCCGTTTATGTTGAATTAATTACCCTTGAGTTGAAGTGGAAAACTTCAACCACTAAAACAAAAACAAATTATCAAAACCCTTAAGACATTAAGAAAAACAATAAACCAAGAAGCTAAATATAAACATAAGAAATAAAATTACGAAAAACACATGGGTTACCCCCATATAGTGCCCTTGTTTATAGTTTTAGACGCGACTTTGATTCGTTTGATCAATTGTTGACAAGATGGATGGTTTCCTACCCCTCGTTAATAATCCCACCAAAATAGCGCTTCATCCCTTGGCCATTAACCTTGAAATTGCCTTGACTTCCTTTGAGTTCCACTGTATCTTACGGGAATACCTGCACTACTTCAAACTACTCGCTCCATCTTCATAGGCCTATAAATGGGTCGGATTTGGGTCGAATCTAGCTTATCTAGACCCAGATCTGATTAATGTAACTGGATCCAGATCTCCTACGGGTCCACAAAAGTAGATCCATAATAATTTTTTTATAACTTTTAAAATTATATATAAAACTATTACATCTTATCGAATTTGCTTTTTTTTTTTTAATTATACAAAAGTATTGAGTTCATAATTAATATTTATGCATGTATTCTACATTAAATATAAATTAGATGGGCAATTTACACAACATATATGTATATATACATATAAAATAACAATAATGTACAATAATTTTATTATATATTAAATATTTTAATCAGATCCAGGTCTTAATCGGGTCAGAACACCAAGATCCAGATCCAACCCGTTTATTATAATAGGTAAACGGGTCCGGATCGGATCCGGGTAATCGAAAGGATTTGCTATAGATTATTCGGGTCCAGATTGGATCGGGTCGGGTCTGGGTTTAGACCCGACCCATTGATAGGCCTACATCTGGACATCCACTTTCAAGGAAACAACTTGAGCCTCGAATTTTATAATAAAACCATATCCCCGACCTTCAAATTATTTCCAAGAATGTGTTTGTCATGCTACATCTTAGCCTTCTCCTTGTACAGTCACATATTCTCATGGCTTATCTTTAAAGCTGATCTAACTCATTTAAATTAGGAAGCCTCTTCTCACCGACCTCCCTTAAGTCATAATTTAGAGTTTTGATCGCCCAATATGCCTTGTGCTCAATCTCAACTGGAAGACGACTAGCTTTACCATAAACTAGTCAGCAAGGAGACATCCCAATTGGGGTCTTCAAAGCGGTCCTATATGCCCAAAGTGTATCATCTAGCTTCTTGGACCAATTCATCCTCGACGAATTTATGATTTTTTTCAAGTATGCACTTCAACTCCCGATTTGAAACCTTCTTTACATGCCTTGAAGTTTGCAGGTGGTATGGTAGGGGAATTTCGTTGGTGACTCCATATTCAGATAAGACGGATTCGAACAAAGAATTTCCAAAATATGATCCTCCGTCACTTATAGTAGCCCGCGGAATGCCAAATAGTGAGAAAATATTTTTCCTTACAAAGTTGCTACCACTCTTGCATCGTTCGTTGGCAGTGTCGCGGCTTCAACTCACTTGGACACATAATCCCCTGCAACAAGAATGTATTTATTATTGTGTGATGATGGAAAAAGGCCCACAAAATCAATACTCCAAATGTCAACAATCTCGGAAACTAGTATGTTTTGCAATGGCATTTCATATTTTCTAGACAAATTTCCTGCACGTTGACATTGATCGCATTGGGTCACAAAATCTCTTGCATCATGAAACAACGTTGGCAAGAACAATCTGCTTTGCAACATCTTTGTAGCCGTTCTTTGTGACCCATGATGTCCTCCTACTTGTGAAGAATGGCAATACTAGCAATAAGACACATTGTACCTCACTCTCGATCCTTACACCGATGATGCAGGTAATGGTCATCCTAAATATAGTACATTTCTGAAAAAAATTTCTATCATTGATTTACATCCATGGTGGACGGAATAATCTTGGCTGCTAAGAAGTTGACAATATCCACGCACTGAGGTGCCTCCTCCACCATTCTCATCAAATGTTCTTCCAAAAATGTCTCATTTTTGGGCACATCATTACCTTTTCTTGCCATAGGTCCCTCGAGTTGCGAAAGATGATCTGTCACAATATTCTCAACTTCTCTCTTGTCCACCACCTCCCAGTCAAATTCAAGCAATAATAAAATCCATCGAATAAGTCTAGGTTCAGCATCACATTTGGTCAATAGATTTTTAAAGGTAGAATGATCAGTATTAACAATTGCCTTATTACCTATCAAATACGACCTAAACTTGTCCAATGTAAAAACTACTGCCAATAATTCCTTTTCGGTGGTAAAGGAATTGATTTATTTGTGCTTTATTAAGGATTCGGCTGGCATAATACACAACATGCAAGACTTTTTCTTTCTTTTGACACAATGCTGCACCCATGGCATAGTCGCTTGCATCACACATCAATTTGATAGATAAATTCTAATTTGGTACAACTATCACAGGTGCGGTAATCAAAGCTTCTTTTAATTTATTGAATGTAGGCAAACATTTATCATCAAAAACAAAAGGTGCATCTTTTTACAATAAAGCACATAAAGGGGGAGAAATCAAAGAAATTATTTTAATGAAACACCGGCAAAAAGCTGTGTGACTAAGAAATCTTCTCACTCCCTTCATATTAGTGGGGGTGGTAGTTTTTCAATGATTTCTACCTTACTTTAATCTATGTCTATACCATTAGATGAAATGTGTGGTCTAAAACAGTCCCCTCCTAAAGCATAAAATGACACTTTTCCCAGTTAAGTGCCAAGTTTGAAGACTCACATCTTTCCAATGCACATGCAAGATTATTTATACATGAATCTAATAAAAGAGTCACCGAACATACTAAAATCATCAAGAAAAATTTCAATAAACTTCTCAATCGTATCATGAAAGATAGCAAACATACATCCCTGAAAAGTAATAGGAGCATTGCATAAGCCAAAAGGCGTGTGCCTATATGCAAATGTGCCATATGGACAAGTAAAAGTGGTTTTCTCTTGATCTTTAGGGACTATGGAAATTTGAAAATACCCTGAATAACCGTCAAGAAAGTAATAAAATGCATGTTTGGATAATCTTTCAAGCATTTAATCAATGAAGGGTAAAGGAAATGGTCTTTCCTAGTGGCTTTATTAAGTTTTCTATAGTCTTTGCATATCCGCCATGCCGTTACTAATCTAGAGGGAATTAATCAATTCTTTTTATTTACGATTATTTTTATCTCCTCTTTCATTGGCACTATTTGCATTGGGCTAATGCACTCACTAGTACTGATGGGATATATGATCCTAGCATCTAGCAATTTTAAAATCTCATTCTTAACTAAGATTGTGACCTCTATTAAAGTTGGATTTAACCACCATTGAGGTTGTTTGATAGGCTTATAGGAGTCATTAAGGAGTATTTTATGCATGCAGATAGTGGGACTTGCCCCATGCAATGGCTTCACGATTTTTCTTCAACACAAATATTAATTTCCCAATTTCAGTATAAGAAAGAAAAGCATTGACAATGACCAGATTTGTATCATTCTCTCCTAAAAAAATATATTTAAGACGAGAAGGCAATGGTTTGAGCTTAACCTTGGGGGGTTTGTCGATCGGATACCCCTTTTACCTTTATTCCTCAGTTTGCTCTCCTCAATTGCCCTTTCCATCTCGTCATCCATCGCGTTCTTTTTGTTGCGACCTTCCATCTCCTTTTTATGGATGTTATTTATGTCTTCAATCTCCTCTTTCCTGGATTCCCTACAAAAATTATTAACCAAGTCTTCAATAATATCTATACTCATAACATCATCATATTCAGCTGGAAATTTAAAAGAATCAAAAACACTAATATAAAGTAAACAATATCATCATTGACTCTAAATTCTAGGTTTTCAACATAGACATCAATGATGGCTTGCCCGGTGGCCAAGAAAGCTCTTCCAAATATGAGTGGGGCACCCCATCTTCTTTCATTTCAAGCACTATGAAATCTGCCTGTAGAAATACTTTACCAACTTTGACAATAAGATTTTCTACTACTCTTACCGGTTACCTAACACTTCTATAAGCTAATTTGAGAGTGACATTTGACAACGTCGATCCTCCTTCATTTAACCTCTCAAAGGTAGAATGAGGTATGAGGTTGATGGAAGTCCCCAAGTCACATAGAGCTATGTGGAATATTAACCCTTTCACATGGAATTGAGAACGAGCCGGGTTCCTTGAGCTTGGGAGAAAGATTTTTCTGAATGATGGCACTACACCGTTCGTTCAAGGATAAAATTTCATCCTCCATCAATCTCCTCTTGCTAGATAATATATGTTTCATGATCTTAGCATAACTAGGCATCTTTTCTAGTGAGATTGCATCAATAAAAGGAAGGTTAATTTTAATTTTCTTTAAAATTTTAGGAAAATCGCTGAAATAGTCCTTCAACTTTTTTACTTTAGCCAAAATAGTCCCTCAACTTTTTTTTTGTAGCCAGAATTGTCCTCCAACTTTTATTTTTAGCCAAGATAGTCCTTTTATGTGAAATTTATCAAAAAAAAAGAAAAACGTTTTTATGGTGACTCTACCATAAAAGGACTTTCTTGGCTAAATAATAAAAGTTAAAGGACTATTCTGGTTAAAAAAAAGGTTGAGGGACTATTCTGGCTAAAAAAAAGGTTGAAGGACTAGTTTGGCTAAAGTGAAAAAATTGAGGGACTATTTTGGCAATTTTCCCAAAAATTTCCAAAAACATCCTAAACTTTTTCATCCTTTCATCAATTTTCAGTCTTTGGGGGAAAAGGATTACTTACATGCTTACCTATAGGTGCCGAATGATCCCCGGGCTTACCTTGTTGGTCAAGAGCTTTTTATGGTTCCTCATTATCGTAGCCTTGCTCTTTGATATATCTTCTTTTCCCTTTGCACAATTCTCCATCTTACTCAACTCATAATCCTCCACTTTCTTTAGCTCTAGTGTTTTCCCACATCTCAATGTGATGGCTTGAACATGTTCTCTCCCATGGTTATTATCCTGTCGGTTAGGAATCGTATCACTCGGTAATGTTCCCACTGGTTGCTCATTGTTTTGGCAACCTATTTGTCCCAATTGCATCTCAAGGTTTCTTGTGGTGGCTCGTAGTCTCATACTCCCTTTGCAGTCTCTCAAAATCCCTTCTCAGATTATCGTCATTAAATGTATCTTCATTCACGTATGCAAGATAATTTGGATTTTAAAATGGTGGTCTTGGTGGTAGAGCTTGGTATGAGATATTTTGTTGGGATGGAAATTTTTGGGGATTTCTTTGATGTGGTGGTAAGTATGGTCTAGATGACGATGGTTTATTGGACAAATTCTGTTGGAGTGCATTTGACTGAAATAATGGATTTTAGACATTTGCTTGATTGGACTAGGAAATGTGGGATGGTTACACTAAGACGGGTTATATGTGTTTGCATAATTGTTAGACTGATTTCTTGTGGTGGGATTTTGATTAGATATCAATTGAATTTTCTCACTTTTCATCACTGAAGTATCATAGATGCCATTTTGGTGATTTCCTCTATAGAAATCACAACTCAAGATCTCTTGGGATGTCGAACTAATGGATTTCACTCAGCTTCTTCCCATATTCTTTACAACTTTGGTCAAGTTTGTAATGCCACTCATCATCATGTTCTGCTGAGATAAAAAAGTATCATAGTTAGGCATATCTCCTTGTGGACGTTGGCTTGATTCCCTTGTTTGTGTTGTCCAACTGAAGGATTTATTTATCCATGACAATAATGAGTGGATGACATTCTCTCCAACAATTCTTGTTCCTCCTGTAGAGTTTTGTAGGGGAAAGAATCTCTTGCATTAGCATCAACTGTTAATCTAGTCTCTAGAAACATAGTCCATTATAGATGGTTTGGACTTGCGGTCATAGAGGTATAGCATGGTGAGGACACTTTCTCAACAGCTTCTTGAAGTGGTCCCACGCTTCACCTAAGCTCTCTCTAGTGATTTGTCTGAATGATGTGATCTTATTTCGGAGCTCAACAATCCTTGCTAGTAGAAATTATCAGGCTAGGAACTCTTGGGCAAGTTGGTCCCATGTTGTGAAAGTACCTTGTCTATATGACTGCAACCACAACCTTGAGCTATCACGTAAAGAAAAAGGGAATCCTCTCATCCAGATACAATAGCGGAGGACTCCATTGTATCGGAATGTATCAATGACCTCCTTAAACCTGATTAAGTGCTCATAGGGATCTTCATCGGGTCCTCCTCTAAACATCGAATGTGTTTGGAGCATTTGTATAAGTGTAGGCTTGATTTCAAAGTTATTTGTATAAATTCTAGAACACCCCTCAAAATTAGGTATAGCATAATCTCTAAGATGTCGGGGGTTAATTAATAAAATAGCATTAGCATTAACCAAGTTGCCATTGCTGCATGCAACCTCCTCTTATTCATTCACGAGCGGTTTGGATTCTCTATTAGATGGTCGCTTTGGGTTGAGTTTTGTTGTCTACGATATTTGCTTATTGTACGTTCAATCTCCAAGTCAATTGGATGAAGTGGTGGATTGGATGAACAAGTATATACCATAAGCTACAAGAAAAAAAAACCAAAGATCGAATATCAAACACAAAAATCCAAACAAAATGAAAAAAAAAAATATAAATAAATAACAAAAGAAATAAAATGTCTAATCTAGCAAGACCCACTACGCCTAATATTGTTACCAAAAACATTGTCCTCGGCAACAGCTCCAAAAACTTGTTTGGTAGAATATTCATTGGGTTTTTGAAAACAATGAACAAGGAGTAAAAACCTTAATTATCTTAATCAACTCCCACACACTCACAAGTATATGAGGTGAGTTTGTATATAGGGTGAGTAAGGATCATTTCTACATGGAAATTCTAGTGGAACAATTACTAGGTTCGCAAGGCTATTTACTAGTTAGACGAAATAATTAGGGCTTTTTGGCAAAATTTCACCTAAATTTAATTATTGGATATTAAAATAAAGACAAGAATGTAAAATTCTAACTCTACGGAAAGCAATTAAATATAATTGACCAAAACCCTAAATCAATCTACTCTACTTGGAAGAATTTCATAAAAAATGAGAATTTAAATTAATCTACTCTATAAGAACAATCAAAAGCGATAAAATAAAACCCTAACTACTAAACTACGGACGCAATTAAGAGTTTAAATGCAATAAAACAAGAAAGATAATTGAATTGCATAAAAGTAAATCAAACTCAGTAATTGTAGCAAAAATGAATGTTGATGATCGTTAAATCTTGAATTCTTGACAAGAGAATAAAATTTGAGCTTCAGTGTTAGAGAAAATCTACCCTTTGGCTAAATTATTTGTTTAACCATTGAAAACTAAGAAACTAAGAATGGCAGATGAGTTATTCTCTATTTCTCCCTTTCTCTTGGCATATTTGTAGGTATCTTTAGGGTTTTGGAACTCCAAGTTATAATTACACGATTTCCCAAGCAAACGGGCCCACAAGAGGACTTCTTTTGCAAAACAAGCAAACTTATGAGACCTATTCGTCAACTGGCACCTAAGCACTGCACTTTTGCCATGCCTGGGTGTGCTTGGCAGAACAAAAAAATGGAGCTTCTATTTTCAACTTCAATGTACTACAGTTCTATAGTGCCTTGGTGCCCGGGACAGCACTAGTTTCAACTTCTTGCTCAATTTTGTCCATATTCTAGGCCAAATTTAGAAAAATCTCAAAACATGAAAGTTGAAGTTCTATATATTATCTTTCCAAAACATCTTGAATAACCCAAATTTGAGCTGGGATAGTAATGTTATGCTCAATCTACAAAAATGTATCCAAATTGTTTCTCGCCGGTGCACTTGAATTCCAATTTTGCAATTTTTCTCCAATAGTTGATCAATTTCCTTAGGATCGATTCTTTCTTCACTTAAACCCTACAAAACTCAATATAAACCATTTTAGGTCATAATTACTCAATTCTTGCTTATACATCATTAAAAACAATGTAAACAATACGTGAAATATATGCTATTTACGAGCTTATCAGTGTGCTAATCTCTAGTTTCTTGAACGCCTCTAGAAATCCCTTGTACTTCATGGCCTTTTCATCTTCGTTCGATCTTTGTGGAAATAGAATCCTCACTTTTTTGGTCAATTCTAATGGTGGATCCTTTCCTTGATTTTGTTGGTTAAGAGGCATGGTAGGCTCTTCAATCATTTTACCATTACACTTCGAAGACTTCCCTTCTTTTACATTATTATTCACAACCTTTATACCTTCTTTACCCTTTGAGGTTAAACTTTCTCCAACCTATCAGCCAATGTTTTACCACCCCTAAGTGTGATGACTTGAACTTGCTCATTTCCATTATGGTCTCTTGGATTTTGATCCCTTGTGTTAGGAAGCTCCCATTGAAGCCTCTCATTTGTTTGCCTAGATACTTGGCTCCAATTGGGTCTCTTAGTCCTTTGTTGATACCCCTTGATCCCTTAGGAAAGCTTCATGCTCTCTCCTAAAATTCTAAAATTGAGCTAGTGCATCATCTCCATCTCAATTGAAATATTGAGCATTTTTCATGGGTGGTGGTGTGTTAGGATGGTTATATGAAGGCCTTGATTCATTGTTTTGATATGAGGAGTTGGGTTGAGAGTATTGGAAGTTGGGTTGAGAATGGTGGAAATTTGATGAAGGATTTCTTTGGCATGGAGGTTGGTATGCCCTCGAAGATGAAGCTTGGTTGGACCAATTTTATGGAGGGGCATTTAAGTGAGAAGGTTGATTACTCCAAGAAAAGTTTGGGTGATTTCTCCAAGAAGGGTTGTAAGATTGCCATACACATTAGGATGATTCCTTGAGGAAGAGACTTGATTGGAAACAGCTTATTTGCTTACTAACTCTCATGGGTGCTTCCCATTGTCTAAGAGAACCATTCAAATGGTTCCCGAAGCAAAAGTCACATACTAGCGGCCATTGGGAATAAGATGACACGACATTCACATTGCTTCCCCTTCCATGGTTCTTAATAGCTCTTGTCAAATTGTCCATCATATTAACCGTCATCTCATTTTGTGCCATAAGAGGATTGTTCTGATTCAAGTGAAGAACACCTCCTTGAGCTTGAGGTTGTTGTGCTTGACCTTGTTGCTAATTATGTTGAGCTCAATGGTTGAGATAGGAGGCCATGTTGGTAATAATTTGAGGCCGTCAACTTGAGAAGTCTTCGGGACTCCTCTAGTGTCTTGATTGACAAGGATCTTCCTGCCGAAGCATCTACAATGGACTTTGTCTCCTGATAGAGTCCATTGTAGAATGTTTGTATTTGGAGCCAGAAAGGATTGGTGTGATGGAGACACCTTCTAAGAAGTTCTTTGAATCATTCTCAAACTTCACCAAGACCCTTTTGACATGGTCCGCCCATTGAAACGTAGACATGGTTTGGCCCAAAATAAAAGTAAGTCCAAATGATTGGCCCAGGCCCAGAAGAAGGAACATTCTAGACTTCTCTAGAATGATGTAGACTTGGAATATCTTTGGAATATCCTTTAGAAGGAATATTCCTTGTATAGAATTCTCTAGAATCTTGTAGATTTGTATTTACTTTGGTAGGTTCTAGAATTCTCTCTTACAAGTATAAAAAGGGGCCAACCCCCTCATTTGTAACACACCTCAGAAGTTGAGCAATTGAATATACAGAGTTATATTTTCTCTCAATTCTCTCTCTTCTTTTGTTGTGAGTGTGAGAAAGGCTGACTTAGGGTGAAAACCTAAGTGCCGCACGGGTTGGGAGCACTAAAAAGAGTGAGCCCGTGACAAGTGGTATCAGAGCGAGTTTTGTAGCAAGTACTTGGCAAGAAGACACTATGGCTGGAACTTCATCCGAGTGACCCATGAGAAGATTCCTCAGACGTAGAAGGACAGGAAGGGGCGATGTGTATAAGAGACAGGGGTTTCCACTCCACAATCGATGTGGATAAACTAGAGTTGGCCATGGCAGAAATCCGCGACGCTGTTGAGGATGCAGTCGTACACATTGACGGGGTCGAGCCCAAGGACGAAGACCTTAGGAGAGAAATGCAGGGTGCCTTGAATGCTGTGGCAAATGGTTTGGCCCAGAGGTCTGAAAGTCTGGAGGCAGAATGGTGTCCATCAAAGATGAAATTGCAGCCATACGTACGGAGCAAGACCAAGTTGCTACTATGCGGGAGGAGTTTGAGGCACTCAAGGCAGAATTGATTGCCTTGAGAGGAGCGGTTGTCGGCGGGACGGTGATGCTACAGCCTACACCCCGATCAGACGCTCCAAAGCCCAAGGAGTTCAATGGACATAGGGAGGCCAAGGTAGTGGACAACTTCCTGTGGTCCATGGAGCAGTATTTCCGAAATGCAGGAATTCGGATCGATGAGCAAAAGGTAAATCTTGCCTCATCATACTTGACAGATTATGCTTCTACTATGGTGGCGGCGCAGGAGTGACAATCGTAGTGGCACTGCCATTACTACTTGGGATCAGTTTGTGGACGAGTTTCGCAGCTACTTCTACCCTCAATATGCAGAGAGGGATGCTCATGCAAAACTTCGCCGACTGGAGATGAAGAGTGAAGTCAGGGAGTACGTGAAAGAATTCTCTCAATTGATGCTACAAATTCAAAGTATGAGCGAGGAAGATGCCTTCATCCAGTTTATGGATGGACTTAAGCCGTGGACACGGTTGGAGCTGGAAAGAAGAAATGTGGATAATCTATCCAAAGCTATGTTGGTGGCCGAGTCTCTCGTGGAGTTTAAGCCACGCGAAAAGCCAACCACACCAAAGGAAAAGCCTAATTTCTCCAAACCAAAAGGTAAGGAGATTGCGAAGGAGAGCTACAAAGAATTTGGTGGGGGAGCAAGGGAGAAGTCCCCTTCCAAGAACGAGGGGAAGTCATTCATAACAAGGGATAAGGGCAAGCGACCATCATGAAATGTTTTTTCTGCGATGTGTTTAAGATACATGGCGCGAGAATGTCCTGCAAAAGCTTTCATTAGCAGCCATGGCCATCTTCAGAAGAGACAGCAGAGGGAGTTGTCAATTGGGTTCGCTGCGGATGTGTAAATACCATCAAAGTGAAGAAGTCGCAAAAGAAGAGGGGCTTGATGTTCGCTGATGTGGAAATAGCGGGCCACAAGCTAAGTGCTCTAGTGGACACTGGTGCTACCGACTTCTTCATCTCGATCGAGGCTGCCAAGAAACTCAACCTTGGTGGGGAAAGGCATGGGCACCTTGAAGACCGTCAACACCAAGGAGGTCCCTGTCCATGGGTTGGCAAGCAACGTGGATGTAGGTATGGGGCAGCCTCTTATAGACTTCACTTGAGGTAATCCCCCTTGATGATTATGATGTTGTGATAGGACTAGACTTCCTTGATCGTATTAGTGCCATGCTACTTCCCTTCGCCGACTGTATATGCATTCTGGATTCTCAATACCAATGCGTGGTACCTCTAAAGAGGGAGTCTGGAAGGGATCACAAGACCCTATCTGCCATCCAAATATGCAGCGGGTTGAAACGAGGATAGCCAACCTTCCTCGCGACCTTGAAGGTAGATGAGGAAGATAACCAAAGGGAGGTGCTCGAAGTGGTTGCGGCAGTACTGGAGGAGTTCAAGAGTGTGATGCCTGCAGAGCTGCCGAAGGAATTGCCTCCTAAGAGAGAAGTAGACCACGAGATCAAGTTGATCCCGGCACCAAGCCACTGCGATGGTCCCCTATCGCATGGCCCCTCCGGAGCTCGCAGAACTAACTCATTACTACATATCTGGTCCTGTACACATATATCACATCTAGATGTGTATAAGAGACAGTTCTAGATACTGTACCAGAAGAAACACTACGGGTCCCTGAGGATGTGCGTAGACTACAGGGCCTTGAACAAACTAACGGTGAAGAACAAATACCCCATACCATTGATTGCCGACTTGTTCGACCAGCTTGGAGGTGCACGATTGCTGGTGCCTATGAGTTCCAAAGCATGCCTTTGGACTTGACCAGTGCCCCAGCAACCTTCTGCACGCTGATGAACAAGGTACTTCGAGAGTTTCTAGATAAATTTGTGGTAGTATACCTTGATGATATTGTGATTTATAGTCGTACCTAGGAAGAGCACATCCAACACTTGAGAAAGGTGTTTAGTGTGCTTAAGGAGAACCAACTCTTCGTGAAAAAGGAGAAATGCGCGTTCGCGAGCAAGAGGTGCCGTTCCTTGGACACATTGTGGGGAAGGCGATTCGGATGGATGTGTCAAAAATCCAAGCTATTGTGGAGTGGAAACCCCTACCAAGGTGACAACTGCGATCATTCCTTGGATTGACGAACTACTACCGAAAGTTCGTGCGAAGCTACTCCAACATCACCACGCCTCTCACGGAGTTGCTAAAGAAAGGAAAGGCATGGTCTTTATTTCCATGAGGAGTGCCAAGGAGCTTTTGAAAAACTAAAACAAGCCATTCCCCAAGCTCCGGAACTTGCCACAGCATTCAAGGTCTCTTATACACATCTAGATGTGTATAAGAGACAGCAATATGGTATTAATGCAAGAAGGACATCCACTGGCCTACGAGTCGAGAAAGCTTAGCGAGGCAGAAAAGAGATATACAGTGCAAGAAAAAGAAATGACAGTGGTTGTCCATTGCCTAAGAACATGGAGACACTATATATTGGGGTCCCATTTTACGGTGCGGACGGACAACGTTGCCACAAGCTACTTTTTGTCTCAAAAGAAACTCTCTCCCAAACAAGCGAGGTGGCAGGACTTTTTGGCAGAGTTCGACTATGTACTCATTTCAAGCCTGGGAGGGTCAACTCTAATGACGCCTTGAGCCGAAAGACGATGCTTGCGGCCACTAGCCAACTTGAGAGTCTGTTGCCCGACAGAGATCAAAGAAGGATTGAAACACGATGCAGCTGCTAGGAGCCTGCTCGAATATGCCAAGGAGGGGAAAACTTGAAGGTTTTGGGTTAAGGAAGAGTTGCTCTACACGAAAGGACGACGCCTCTACGTGCCGCACTATGGGAACTTAAGACGGGAGTTAATGGAAGAGTGCCACGACTCAAAGTGGGCGGGCCACCCGGGGATGCACCGTACCTTGGCACTGATGCAGAACGGATACTATTGGCCTCACTAAGAGACAGCGTGGAGACTTATGTTCGAACTTTCTTAGTGTGCCAACAAGACAAGATCGAGCAGTCTAAAACAGCAGGATTCTGGAACCGTTGCCCATTCCGGAGAGACCATGGGAAAGCGTCTCAATGGATTTTATAGTTGGCTTCCCAAAATCGAGGATGCCAAACTATCATGGTAGTAGTAGACGAGTTCTCGAAGTATGGAACTTTTATAGCCGCTTCCAAGGATCCCAGAGAAGCGGCTCGACTATTCATGATTTGGAGAAATTAGGCTTTTCCTTTGGTGTGGTTGGCTTTTCGCGTGGCTTAAACTCCACGAGAGACTCGGCCACCAACATAGCTTTGGATCTGTCTCTTATACACATCTAGATGTGTATAAGAGACAGCTCACATAATGCCTCATACGAGGCATTATGTGAGTTCAACCCAACAAAATTGGGCAAAGCGCTTGATGTTGCCCAATTCTCGTTTAACTTGGAAGGTCAGAGTCTACAGGGAAAAGCTGCATTTGAAATAGTGATGGGTCAACAACCACTCACTCCTAGCACCGTCGTGACGGGACAAAAAAGTGGTAACCCTGCAGCATACCAATTGGCCAAGACAGAGCAAGAGGAGGCAGATTTGGCCAGGGCATCCCTACAGAAAGCTCTGGCAAGATGAAAAGATGGGCTGATAAGAAGAGACGATTCCTTGAGTTTGAGGAAGGCGACCTTGTGTTAGTCAAGATGCACTCCATACTTAGATATCGGAAGGTGCATAAGGGACTACTTGAAGGTACGAGGGCTGTTTGAGAATAAGAATACAGTAGGGAAGTCTCGTACAAGGTGGAACTCCCTTCGAAACTAAAACTTCATCCGGTGTTCCATGTGAGCTTGTTGAAGCCATACCACGGGGACGAGGAAGACCCCAATCGCGGACTGTCACAACGGGCACCTATGGGAGCAAAGACCTCGTATGACCGTGAGGTGGATTGCATACTTAAGGTACGAGAGGTACACAAACGGTATTGCAAACCCAGGATCGAATACAAGGTACGATGAAAAGGTTGGTCCAAAAGCAAGGATAGTTGGGAGCCGGCCGAAGCCCTTTGGCAGTTCAAGAAGCAGATTGACGCATTCAATATTGCCAAAGCCAACGAGGACGTTGCCAGAATAGGTGGGGGAGAATGACACGGTCCGCCCATTGAAACGAAGAGGTTTGGCCCAAAATAAAAGTAAGTCCAAATGATTGGCCCAGGCCCAGAAGTCTAGAAGGAACATTCTAGACTTCTCTAGAATGATGTAGACTTGGAATATCTTTGGAATATCCTTTAGAAGGAATATTCCTTGTATAGAATTCTCTAGAATCTTGTAGATTTGTATTTACTTTGGTAGGTTCTAGAATTCTCTCTTACAAGTATAAAAAGGGGCCAACCCCCTCATTTGTAACACACCTCAGAAGTTGAGCAATTGAATATACAGAGTTATATTTTCTCTCAATTCTCTCTCTTCTTTTGTTGTGAGTGTGAGAAAGGCTGACTTAGGGTGAAAACCTAAGTGCCGCACGAGTTGGGAGCACTAAAAAGAGTGAGCCCGTGACACTTTCCTACATGTCGTTTCAAGGGTGTTATCTTGTTTCTTAGTTTTGCGGTCCTAGAAGGTGGAAAATATTTGGCCAGCAATTCTTGGGCAAGCCTGTTTTAAGTTACAAAAGTTCCTTGCTCATGTGATTGAAGCCACCACTATGCTTGGTCTCTCAAAGAAAATGACAACACTGGCTTCTTTCTCATCCACACACGACAAAGTGCACCCCATTCAATTTAAAAGTATCCAAGACCTCCTTAAAGTTTGTGAGGTGTGTATAAGAATCTTTGTTTGGACCTCCCCCCAAACATTATGTGTGATTGAAGCATTTGGATAGCGTTAGCTTAATTTCAAAGCTATTGGCTTGGACCAGCATCCTAGCAATACTCGAGTTTGCTTCCTCGAAGTTGGGCATAGCACAATCTCGAAATGGTCTCCAATTAGCATGAAGTCCATTGTCATTATTGCCCACTTCTCCATTACCATTAGGCTCTACTCCATTACCCAGACTTCCTAACCCGTTGTTTTCTACACCTTCTTCATTATCATCGGTCCTTAGATTTTCATTAACCAATCTAGCATTCTTTCGAAGATTTTCCATCTTGGCTCTTTCTTGGTCCTGTTGAATTCTCTTTTCTTTTCTAATTTCCCTTAGTCTCCTTTCTAGTTCCGTATAAGGACTAATGAATGGTTCTTCTCCAACATACCATATACTACAAAAGAAAATCAGCACAAGTCAACTAAAATGGCAAATCTTCCAAAATAAAATATTTACATAAATAAGAAAGAAAAAATGAATTTAATTTATTTTTAGCTATTAAAAAAAAATGTTTAATCGACCTATAAGTATCTAATATTTCCATTACTCAAAAAATTCCCCAAAAACGATGCCAAAATCATGTTAGCTCTAAGTTTGGTAAGGTTTTGGATATCAAATAATTAATAATAAAATCCTTCAATACTTAACTAACACCTTTACTCTTGCAAGTATACAAGGTAGGTTTGTAGGTTAGTGGTGAGTGAGTATCGTTCCCATGAGGAATTGTGATGCCAAGTGCTAGACTTAGGAGGCTGTTTTGCTAGTTAGACAAAGGGATCAAGGGGTTTGTCACTAACTACCAAGATATTTAACTAGGAAATCCTTAATTAAAGCAAGAAATTAACTAATCTTGGAAAGCATTTAAAGATTAACACCAATTCTTACTCTAGGTAAGCAATGTAGAAGCATAGAAATAAATTTAAAAAGTAAGTAAAATTGTGTCTACTAAAGCATTTGAGTTAACCAAGAAAGGCAAATAAAATATTAGACAAAGAAAGATTAAGTAAAATATGGAAATAAATATGACTAAAGTTACCCAAAAGTGCATTTACTATACTATAGAATTGAGGGTTCTTCTCTTTTTTTGCTATTTTTGGATTGTTTAGTAAATACAAGGAAATTCTTAGCTAAGACTAATGGTTTTGGAATTAAAAAGATTATTTAGCAAAAGCCCACTACTTTCGAAATTATTACCATTAAGAAATTCAATATTACACTAACAAAATACTAAATTAACTAGGACACTTACAAAAATTTTGAAAAGAAAGTTGGAGTTTTAAGTAGGGTAAATACAAGAATTGTAAATGGAAATATAAGTAAACTTGATATCGAATTGTAGCTAATGAAAAGCCAAATAATTTAATAGTAGAAAGTTTAAATCTTACAACTAATTAACAGATAGAAGTAAAATTAAGGATTATATAGAAGAGAAAATAGAGTTATGACAAGACTTAAAGTAATGGTTGCTACACTATTCTATCTTATCTACTACTACACCTACAACTATATGTTCTTCGGGGTACAGGGTAGGGTTATTTGAAAATTTTGCCAGTCAAGACACTGACTTTTTCTCAGATCAAAGTTACAAGAATTCCTTCTAGGAATTGGTCACCATAGTTACTAGCTTCTGTGACAAAAGTCTCCATCAAATTGGCGATCGCAGTGATTGATTTTTCTTCAATAAACTATGACCGTGGTGTCTGATTCTGAAGCTCGAATTGCCCGTGACCATGGTTACTGAATTCGCTTCACCAAACTAGTAAGCGATGTGTTGGACACTTTAAGGATGAAATGGCTTGGTGACCGTGGTGTTAAAAATACCATCTTCATGGTGATCACCACGGTTACTAAAACTCTAGCAGTCTTGGACTTGTTCATCAATTTTCTTGTAATTATATCTTTGATCCTTTCTAGTAAGGCTTCTTCCACTCTTCGAATAGCTTCCCAAGATGACCAATTACAAATCATCCCTACAAAATACACAACAATTCATTAGGTGAATATTCACCTGAAATCACCTAGTATCAGTTAAGCATAGTTTAGTGCATAAATACTCACAGAAGTCTTAATATTAAAATAAGAATCTTAAAAAAAATTCCTTCCCTTCCTTTGGGCATTTGCATAAAAAAAAATTAGAATCATAAAGCAACTACTAAACATGGAATTCAAGTAAAAACATACAATCATTTAAAATGGGACTATCACGGGAAAAATTGCATAATATTTAGAGGTAAAATTTCTTTATTACTCTAGTTATCAAATATTCATCGAGAAAGCAGTAGTTTACTTACCTCACAAGGAGCTCCAACATTTGATTAATAAAAGGTGAAGGGAAATGGTCCTTTCGTGTTGTCTCATTCAACTTTCTAAATTCTATACACACTAGGTACCTAAGAATCAAGCTAGATGTGATAGACTCATTAGACTATCACTAAGCATAACCGTGAATCCCCGCTATCACTAATAGGGTGTATTATTTTGGCGACTAAAAGTTTCATGACTTCTTCCTCACAACCACTTTTAGAGTAGGATTCAATCTTCTTTGAGATGGACTAAATGGTTTCGACCATTCCTTCAATAGAATCTTATGCATATAGATTGTGTTAATAATGTCTTTTATGTCGCTTATGCTCCACGCAATGGCACTACGTTCCTTTCTAAGCACATTCATCAACTTTATCATTTGAACACAAGACAAATTAGTAGTATTCACAATCATAGAAAAAGTTTCATCATCACCAAGGAATATATATTGGAAATGGAACAGTTTAAATTCAACCTTGGGAGTTTGTTTGTCAGAGATCCCCCTTCACCTTTGTCCTCAACATTAATATTTTTTTCTTTGCTTCAACAATCGTCCTCCAAAAGATTTAGACATTCCTTGATTTCTTCATCACTTGAGTTTTAAAATGCCTTCTCCAAAGATGTCACTTAGCCACATTGTACCTACAGTAGTCATCAGTAATCTCGTCAATCAAATATATTCCTGTGATATCATTGATAGCTCTCTAATATGAGGTGTTATTTTCTTTTTTTTCATCGAAGTTTTGTTGCAAATCTTGAGTACTTACTACGTTGTTTTAGGGTCTTTAAGAATTTTTGTTTGTTTTAGAGTAAATTAAAGCATTTGTTTAGGAATGTTATTTTCAGTATTTTTCGTCATTTAATTTTGTAGTTTTTATGTGTTTATAGGTTTCGCAAGAATTGTGGTTGAAATGTTTCATTAGCATGGAAAATGCATTTTCACGCAAGCCGCCATATTTTCTTTGTTTCCCACCATCTTTCGTCTTTTACGTAAAGCAAACCATTTTTTAAATTTAATCTAGATTTGGAGAACTTAGAGCACATAAGGAACTGGCCATGGAAAGACAGATTCTATTAATGTGTATCAATAACAAAACCTAATATCTTGCTATGCATGCATAAACACACAAGAATGAAAATACAAAGGTCTACATCATGCCGTATTCTATCGCAATTGATAATTATAAAGAAACAACTCTAACAACTCCCAAATCATAAACTCTATGACTACTCTCTAATAGCAATGCACTCAAAAATTTATATTGAAGAAAGCATAATTTGCCATAAATCCATGTTTTCACCCTTTTAACAAAAAAAAAATGTGAAACATAAATCATGTGGATCAACAAACCTAGATTTTTATACCAGTAACAATTAAAATCAATCCTACTAATAATATACCATTCCCACTGACACTTAACAAACTAACTTCACAAAGTTGACAACTACTAAGCAGAAAACACAACTAATAATTAACATAATAACTTAACCACCTCTTGTCTACAAACATATAGCTACAGGAATGGTTAACAGTAAAAATAACTAAACCTAATGGATCAATCTAAAAATTAAAATAAAAACTGCATTGAAAATTGTGTAGATGTAGAAAATGGTAAATCCCCGTCGTCCCGGATGGCTTACTTAGATCTAGCTCCATCTACTCCTTTTCTTGTCCTTGTTCCTTGCCTTATAACATCATCAGATGGCCTGTAATGCCACTCTAGTGGCAGAGTTGTATGAGGCCAATAGGTCATGTCAAAATTCCCTAAGTGGCTAAGCTTCCCATCCAAGAAATCCATCTTTCTCCTCATTTCTTCAAAACACATACCACGGTAGACAAGGATCTCCCGTAGCATCTCGTTAGTAACAGGTGGATGAAAAACAGAATTGGTAGCAGTCGAGGTGGCAGTACTAGTAGTGGTACAAGGTCTATCTCCTTGAACATTTTGACCCTCATCAATTGATTGCTCACCCCTCGCCTCGGATTGCACCATTGTCATGGCAGCCTTATATTGAGTCACAAATGCCTATAGAATTTTATTGTTAATTGGCACTTGAACATCCCACTTCTTCGTAGTGTCATTCCATAAACCTCCATACTTGCACAACTGAGTAATTGGATTTGGAAAAATAAGTGCCTTGTGCTAGATGCCTCCAGTTCTCGTTCCTGAAAATCTCCTGCTGGATCTCCTATCCAACATCAATAGCCAAACTCTTCATAGTAGCAAAAATCAAGCAGGCCTTTTGAAGATTAACGTAAGTGGTTTGTGAAGTTGATGACATGCATGCATAGATAAAATGAATCCATGCCCCAGCCTCAAAATTCAAATATTTGAGCGTAATCCACTTGTGCTGATCATCCAAGTGCCCTAACCATCAATCAACTTACTAGCCACTTCATCATAAAGTATCTCAGCCTCTAAAAATTGATTAGATTGATTGCTGGGATTAGTGGGCAAATGATAGATTTTGCTAATTATCTGCTTCCTAAATCTAACAGGCATTTCCCTAACCTTGACTACATGGGCCTACATTGACTACATGGCCCGTGATAACTAAGCTATTACCAATAAACTCACAGACTATGTTCTTAATAGCCACAACAATAGGAGATTTGCAAAAATCTTTCCTTCCATTGATTTCAATTTTATTAGTTACAAGTTTATGACACAATTCAACTGCTTCATAATTTTTTCAATCCAAACATGACTCAAATTAAAACCCCCCATACAAAGGATTCACTCGGGCTTGAAGTTTATCATCCAACTGTTTAGCCTTTAATGAAACAAAAATATTGCATCATAAGTAGTATTGTCCATTTGCTTTCTTTTCTCGCTCATTGGAATTACCAAATTACAAGTAATCATTGTGATGTTTGTGAGAAAAATAGTGGCTACAAGTGTTGTAATAGTGTTGGTAGTTTTGTGGAAAGAGCTTAGAGTGTAAGCGTTCTTCAAGAGTGAGAGTTGAGAGTTAACAACTGTAATAAAAGAATGTTGTGAGTGTAAAACTCTTGGCTCAACTAAAGGGAATTAGTGTGACCAAGGTGATCCTCATTTGTTTACAAAAGGTTATTGTCTTACATACCTTGAAGAGACACTTATTTGCCAAACTTCAACTTGGAAACTTGGTCGTTGCCTTGGGGTAGCTCTTTGTTGAATGTAAACCCCAAGCTTGAGATGCTTTGGAGTTTGGTTTGATACTCTTTATCTTAATCTTCTTATTTGTTCTTTGAGCTTCAATTGTTGAATATCTATTTTATTCATTTGTGCATATTTGTACTTAAGTGTTTATTTGGTGCATAAAAATTAAATTTCCATTAAGCACATTGAAAGGTTTGCTTTTAGACACAACCTAGTTCAACTCCCTGTTAGGTTGCTTTTGGGCTACTAGCTTTCAAGTAAAGATCATGGCAACCAATAATGCATTATTTCTAAAGGGGTAATCAATTAATGGACCCCCATGTTTAATGGGGTTAATTTTGCTAGTTGGAAGAAAATAACGAAAATATTCATTCAATATTGATTTGTCGTATATTGTTAGTGAAGGTCCTTTAGAAGTTAATATTTTTTATGCAAATACACATAGGTTAAGGTCTAAGACTAGATTTGAGTTAAATACACAAGATAGAGTAAATTTAACTTTCAATATTAAAGCCATGAAATATTTTGTACAATGACTTAGATGCAGATGAATCCATTAAAGTTAAGGGTTGAAAATTGGCTAAGAAAATTTGGGATAAATTGCGAGAAATTCATGAGGGTAGTCATGATGTGAAAGAACAAAAGGTACAAGATGATGAGGAGGCAAGGGCATAAAGAGGCATACCATTGAAGGCTTCACAAAAAGATACAAGTAAGAAGCCAAGTGAAAAATGCTATGAATATGTCAAATTGGGACACCTTACAAATGAGAGTTCATCAAAAAAAAGAAAGGACTCATCTAGAGGCTCTCTTCAACATCAGTTAAATAACATGGCAAGATTGCAATTTGGATGCAGAAGAAGAAGAAGAACACGAGGTGACTTAAATGGCTTTTATGCCTCTTGGTAGTAATGAGGTATTCTCTAGTTTAGATTCTTGTGATGAAAATAGTGATGATGATAATGATGTTGATCATTCATTTTAAAAATACATGAATGTTTGAAAGAATCATAATGCCTTCTTCGCACCATAAAAAAACATTTCTCCCAATTAAGGGCCAAGTTAGTCTTCTTATATCTTTTCAAAACATTTGACAAATTGGACAAGAAATCACACAAAAATGTACCAAAAATACTAAAATCATCCATGAATATTTCAATACGTTTCTCAATCATGTAGTAAAAGATGGAAACATACATCTTTGGAAAGTACTAAGACCATTCCAAACCTGAAGGGCATTCTCCTATATTTAAATGTCCCCTAAGGGCATGTGAATGTGGTTTTCTCTTGATCCTTTGAGCATATGGCTATTTGCAAATACCCCAAGTACCCATCAAGAAAGAAATAATATGCAAACCCATCCAATCTCTCCAGTATTTGGTCAATGAAGGGCATTGCGAAATAGTCTTTTTTGAAGGCCTCATTCTATTTTCTAAAATCAGTACAAACTTTGCAACCCCATGACCAAATATGGGAGGAAGAAGCTCATTAGTATAAGTAAGCACAACAATAATACCACCTTTCTTATCATGATGGGGATGACTTGGGTAGGACTTGTTGAACCCCAGTTATGATAATCATATTTTGATGATGACCAAATCGCACTAACAGTTTGAAAACAAGTGTGTAGAAAAATAGGGAGTTTCAGACGTAAATGATTGTCTGAACACAATCAAGAAAACAACCAGTAAACTCTACAGACATTGATAATTGTCCGAAAGGAAGATAATTTGGATGATGATAATCGTTCGACAAAAAGAATCTGAAGCCGTCTCGGTCGAAGAACAGCATCTGACCATATTTCCAGAAGACATTGCATCTACCAGACACAAGTTCGGACTCTTCCTACGACGTCTGAACGAAATACCCTCAGAGAACGGGCGCAACGTCGGATGCAGGGTTTAGCAGCTGCCGTCTGAACGGTCTAACGGCTAGTTCGTTCAGACGCACACTTGCTACATCGGCTGTCTGAAAGGTCCAACGGCTAGTTTTCCAGTAAATAGAAAATAGTCGTTGGAAAGTTGTTAGAAGTAGATTTGGGCAACTATAGAATACCCCTAAGCTTGAATTAAACAAAAAGAGACTTATATATTGATTATAAGTAATTCTTGAGCTATTTGGGAGAAATAGTGGGTACAAGTGTTGTAGTAGTGTAGGTAGTTTTGTGAAAAGAGTTTAGAAGTGTAAGAGTTCTTCAAGTGTAAGAGTAGAGAGATAACAATTGTAACAAAGGGAGGTTGTGAGTGTAAAACTCTTGGCTCAACTAAAGGAAATTAGTATGAGCAAGAGTGATCCTCATTTGTGTACAAGAGGTTATTGTCTCACCTACTTTGAAGAGACTTTTAGTGGCTAAACTTCAAGTTGAGAACTTGGTAGTTGCCTTGTAAGAAGCTCTTTGTGGTTATAAGCTCCAAGCTTGAGAAGTTTGGGAGTTTGGTTTGATACTCTTAATCTCAATCTTCTTATTTGTTCTTTAAGCTTAAATTGTTGAATATCTATAGTATTCATTTGTTCTTAAATCTTTATTTGGTGCATAAAGTTTGCATTTCTATTATAAGCCTATTAAGCACATCAAAAGGTTTGTTTTTAGAAACAACCTAATTCACCCCCTCTTAGGTTGCTTTTTGGGCCACTAGGACTAACCTATTCGATATTGCTAATTGGATAAATAATATCGGCATCCTAATGATCTCTTTCAAGGTAGGTTTCAACCTTTTTGAGGTTGCCTAACAGGCCTATGCCCCTCATTCATGTGAATTTTATGCATGAAAATAGTTGGACTAATTCCTTCCATATCATAAATGGTCCATACAATGGCATTATTAACCAATTTGAGCACAACAATTATTCTATCAAGTTTCTTACCAAGGTAAACGTATTGCAAATGCAAAGGAAGAGATTTAAGTTCGACCTTAAGAATTTGTTTGTTAGAGACCCCCCTTTACCTAAATCATCTTCACCACTTTCTTCTTCTTGCAATTGAACACTTTCACCCTGGAAATCCAAGCCCTCCATTGATTCTTCACCAGCTTGGTTCAATTTGGTTGTGTTAATCATTGCCATTGAAAATCTTGTGCAGATTTCTCCAATTTTTACCTATGAAAGTTATGGACCAAATTATCAATCACATTAATGGTCATTAGGTCATCATAAGTAGAAGGGAGTTTTAATGAATCAAATACATTAAAAGCAATAGCTTCATTAATATATCTATATTCCAACTTCCCTTCTTGGACGTCTACGATAACACGTCTGGTGGCTAGGAATGGTCTTCTTAGTACGATTAGCATGTCTTTGTCTTCCTCCACATCCAAAAATATATTGTCCGCCAAAGGATGGACCTTATCCACCTTGATGATAACATCCTTGACATCCCTCTTGGAAACTTGATACTCCGGTCCGCACATTGGAAACTAACACTAGTGGGCTTTGAATCTCTACCTTTGAGTTTCTTGTAGAACGAACAAGAAATTAGGTTAATTAATGAACCTAAATCGCATAATCGTCTTTCAAATTGGATACCCAAATCTTTGAGCTTTGGAGATAGCTTCCTTGTGATCAATGTCCCACTAACCTACCCTTAGACAACAAATCTCATGCCCAAGAAGTTTCTTGTTTGAAGTACTCACTTGCTTCACAAACATAGCATAACTACGAATATTTTCTAGGGCCTCTATGAATGGTATAGTAATCTCTAGTTCCTTGCATACCTCCAGAAATCTCTTGAACATCCTGGCCTTTTTATTTTCTTTCAAACTTTGAGGGAAATGGAATCCTCACTTTCTTGTTCAGTTCTATATTTGGATCCTTACCTTCGTTTTATTGGTTATGGGGCTTAGCAGGCTCTTCCATCATTTTACCTTTTTTGTTTGAAGACTCCCCTTCTTCTACATCATTATTCATACCCTTTCCACCTTCTTTACCCTTTGAAGTTAAACTCTCTCCATCCTTATCATCCAATGTTTTAGCACTCCTAAGCATGATGGCCTAGACTTCTCTCTTCCATTGTGGTCACTTGTATTTTGATCCCTTGGGTTGGGAATTATATCACTTGGAAAAGCTCCCATTGGCCTATAATTTTTTTTGCCTAGCTACTTGGCCCGATTGGGTCTGCAAGTTCCTTGTTGATACCCCTTGATTCCTTAGGAAAGCTTCATGGTCTCTCTTTAGAGCTTCTTTCTCTTTCCTTAAATTCTCAAATCAAGCTAGTAAATCATCTCCATCCCTATTGAAATGTTGAGCATTTTTCATGGGTGGTGGTATGTTTGGATGTTGATATGAAGACCATGATTGATTGTTTTGATATGAGAAGTTCGTTGAGAATATTGGAATTTGGGTTGAGAATGGTGGAAATTTGATAGAAATTTCTTTGGCATGGAGGTTGATATGCTCTTGAAGATAAAGCTTGGTTCAAACAATTTTATTGAGGAGGATTTGAGTGAAAAGGTAGATTGCTCCATGAAAAGTTTGGGTGATTTCTCCAAGAAGTATTGTAAGTAGTGCCATACACATTGTGATGATTCCTTGAGGAAGAGGCTTGATTGGTTCATTTGTTCACTACTTCCCATGGGTGCTTGTCAACACATTGTCTATTCAAATGGTTCCCGGACCAAAATTCACATACTAACGGCCCTTGAGAATAAGATGATATGGCATTCACTGTGCTTCCCCTTCTAAGTTTCTCAATAGGTCATGTCAAATTAACTGTCATATTAAACATCGTCTTTTGTGCCATAGGAGCATCATTTTGATTCAAGTGTAGAACACCTCCAGGAGCTTGAGGTTCTTGTGCTTGAGCTTGTTGCACATTATGTTAAGCATTGGGTTGACCTATGGTGCCACGTTGGTAATTATTCAAGGCAATCATGTTGAAAAGTCTTTGGGCCATCTCAGGTGTATCAAATGATAAAGATCCTCCCGTCGAAGCAACTACAACGGACTTTGTCTCTTCATGGAATCCATTATAGAATGTTTGTATCTTGAGCCACAAAGGAATAGCATGGTAGGGACACATTCTAAGAAGTTCTTTGAATCGTTCCCAAGCTTCACTTAGATCCTCTTATGCATCTTGTTCAAAGGATCATGTTCTCTCATTCCTTAGTTTTGTAGTCCTAAATGGTGGAAAATACTTTGCTAGAAATTCTAGGGCATGCCCATTTCAAGTTGTAAAAGTTCCTTGCTCATGTAATTCCTTGGTTCCAAGTGGTGAATTTTTTTTACTATTTTTGGTAAGTTTAGTAAATGCAAGCAAATTCTTAGATAAGGCTAAGGGTTTTAGAGTTAAGAAGATGATTTAGTAAAAGTCCACTACTTTCTAAATGACTACCACTAATAAATTCAAGATTACACTAGTCAAATACAAAATTCACTAGGATGCTAAGAAAAACTTGAAAAGAAAGTTGGGGTTTCAAGTAGGGTATATGCAAGAATTATAAATGGAAAAATATATAAAATTGGTATCAAATTTTAGCTAATGAAAAGGCCAATAATTTAAGTGTAGAAAGATTAGATCATACAACTAATTTAAGAACTAAAATTAAGCATTTTATACAAGATAAATTACAGTTATGACAAGACTTAAACTAGCTCCTGTATGTATATGGAGGCTACACTATTCTATCTTATCTACTACTACACCCACAACTATGTGTTCTTTGAGGTACATGGTAGGTTTATTTGAAAAATTTACCAGTCAAGCCACTCACTTCCTGTCAAACTGTGGTTACCAAAATTCCTTCTTTGAATTGGTCACCACGGTCGCCGACTCCATTAAACAAAGTCTTCATCAAGTTGGTGACCATGTAGACTGAACTTTCTTCTCTAAATTATGACAGCAGTGTTTGAATTATGAAGCTCAAACGGTCACTGACAGTGGTTTCTGAGTTTGCTTCTCTAAATTTGTAACTGATGTGTTGGACACCTTAAGGTTGAAGTAGCGTTGTGACCATGGTGTCCAAAATATCTTGTTGATGGTGGCCACCATGGTTAATGAAACTCTAGCAACCTTAGATTTGGTCTTCAATTTTCTTCTAATTGTATATTTGTCCTTGGCTTCTTCAATTCTTTGAATAACTGACTAAGATGACCAATTACAAATAATCCCATTCAAACTACACAACAATACAATAGGTGAATATGCCCCTAAAATCACTAAATGTAAGTTAAGCGTATCGCATAAATACAACCAAAAGTCCTAATATTACTCTAAGAATCTTGAAGCTACTACTAAACATGAAATTTAAGTAAAAACACAAAAAAGCATTTAACATGGGAGTATTATGGTCAAAATTTCATAGTATTTAGGGGTAAAATAACTCTATTTTTTTTAATTATCAAATATCAATTGAGAAAGCAATAGTATGAAAACCCCACAAGGCACTCTGACATTTGATTAAATAAAGATAAAGGGAAATGGTCCTTTGTGTGGTCTCACTCAACTTTCTGAGGTCCAAACACACTCGCTTATCGAGAATCAACCTAGATGGGATAAGATCATTACTATCACTAAGCATAATCGTGAATCCTCCCTTCTTTGGCACGAATTGCAAGGAACTCACCAACTTGCTATTCCTAATAGGGTATATTATTTTGGACTCCAAAAGTTTCAGTGTCTTCTTTCATCACAACCACTTTTAGAGTAGGATACAATCTGCTTTCAGCTGGTGTAAATGGTTTGTACCACTTATTCAATAGAATCTTATGTATACAAAATGTGGGACTAATGTCTTTTATGTTGCTTATACTCTATGTAATGGAACTATGATGCCAAGCATATTCATCAACTTTATCAATTGATCTCAAGACAAAGTGGCATTCAGAATCACAGGAAAAGTTTCATCACCACCAAAGAATACATATTTTAAATTGGAAGATAATGCTATAAATTAAACACTGGGTGTTTTGTTTATCAGGTACCCCCCTTTACCTTTCTCTTCAACATTAACACTTTCTTCTTTACTTGAACAATCTTGATCCAAAAGATGTCGACATTCCTTGTATTCTTCATCATTTGAGTTCAAAATTGCCTTCTCCAAAGGCAAGTTAGCCACATTATACCTACAATAGTCTTTAATAATCTTATCAATCAAATTTGTTCTCGTGAAATCATTGGTAAACAAATATGAGAACTGTCTAAAATGAGTTGTTATTTTCATGTGTTTTGCCTATATTTTGTTGTAAATCTCGAGTACTTGCTATGTTATTTTAGGGTTTTTAAGATTTTTTGTGTGTTTTAGAGTAAATTAGGGTATTTGTTTAAGAATGTTATTTTTAGTTTTTCTTTTCATTAATTTGTGGTATTTATGTGTTTTTATTGGTTTTGCAAGAATGGTGGTTCAAATGGTTGATTAGCATGCAAATCAGAGCAACTGCAACAATAATTGGTTGAGTACAGCACAAGAGCTAGACATTGCAAGTGCCCAATATTGCCTAGATACGCTAAGCATTAGCTAGGAAGGTGGTTCTCTAACCTGAAGCACATACACTTTGACAATAGACAACACTTATTCTTTTTTAGGTTTTCTGCGTTCGTTTTGGTTCATTTTAAACCAAATTCAACCCTTGACCTAATTACTTTTTGTAATAGCTACAAATAATACCTTGTGTGACCTATAATAGAGGAGAAAAATATAATAGCAGTAAAAAATGACAGAAAGAACGAGAGTTCTTGGGTTTATATCGTTTTGTCGCAAAAACTAGGTTTAAAGTTTGCTCTTTGGAGTCAAGGGCTTGAAGAATTAATGGGGATCGGCCTTGGATCATCTCCGTAGTGACATTTATTCTACTCTTAAAACTTTATTCTTGAGATTAGTGATGATCTACGAAACTTTTGTTGTTATAATCGTGATAGTTATGCACTAAATGTTATCATTAGGGTTTTCAAGATGTAGTTGGTTGCTATGAATGAATTTCTTTTCTATGTTGTTCTTGATTAATTTCCATATAGGATATAATGATTGTTATGTACATAATTCCTCTAAATTCCTAATCAACATTTGGAATGATTCTATAAGTTCGCAATGAGAATTTAACAAGTAATTTGCGTGCTAAGATTGAATGACAATCACGAAAAATTTAGAATTTCTACTAGACCAAGGATTAATTCCCATTTGTGTAGTCATCTTATGAATTCCATCTAGTACACATAATATTAATTCTTTTTTCTACTTGTTAGTTGTACTAGAACAAGACAACTGCTTAGGAATGAGAATACTTTTATTGTTGAATAGTTTGTACTAGAACATAGACAAACCATTCAAGTAGAAGTGGCGTTAGAGTTAATGATCAATGTGTAATAATAGCATATGGGAATTCGACAAGCGGTTGCGTAAATTGAGCATTAACAGCTGAAAGTAGGTTTAAGCCATGCAACTAACAATATCAAGAAACCCTAACACTTTTTTTTACAAGAAAGAGAAATCCTAATCTGCTTTTTTTTATTGGGGGCAACACCCAAAAGGGAGAGGATTTTATTGATTAACCATTTGATTTACAAAGGCTTATATATGGGCAACTAATAGATTCCAAAGCTAGCATTCCTCTTATAGTTTTAAAGAATGTGGATTTTGGGAATTCTTGATACATTTGAGTTCTAATGCCCTCATCGGCTTGGACATCAGTAATTTGATTTGCTTTTCTATAAGCTCAACTCTGTAAAAACAACATTTTTCGCAACTAAGGTCTGTCTAATAGTTTGCATGGAATGATCAACACTTGAGGCTTTGTGTTTGTTGCATAAAATTTGCACAAGAATCAATGAATCCAGTTCCACTTCCCATGAGCTAAGTCCCATAGAGACAAAAACATGAAGTCCATCCACTAGTGCTACTATTTTTCTTGCAAGTTAGTTTGACAGCCACAGAAATTGCTGAAGAATTTGAGCATGTTTCCAGGATTGTGTTTGGAAATCCCATACAAATTAAGGTTTACATATCCAGGGTGCAGGTCCTATCCATGAGACTTTCAATGCCTTCTATGGTTTTGATTGTAGGATGTAGTCACAAAAACCATCGGAGATTAATACATCATTAGCAGCTAAAACTCTTGGAACAGTTTGATGAAAGAGATGTTTCTCGAAAGAGTGAAGATTTTGTGGATGATGAAATGTGGTTGAGTTACTTTCCCTTCAAAAAAAGATACATTTCTTGCTTTCCATACATATATGGTAACCAACAAATGTGACAAGGAATAATTTTATGAAGCTCTCCATAGTTGATGAAGGAAAATTAAACCACCAGCAATAATTAAGCTTGTGTTCCACTTGGCTAGATTGCTCAAAACTCATTTCAAATAAGGAATCAAAATTATACCATACTTGTTTTTCCAGTCCATATTCAATGAACAGGTTTCCTGATTACCACAAAAATAACATTTGGATACAATAGAAAAACCAAGTCTTGTGATTGCAGCATCCAATGGAAGGCTTCTGTTCAACAGTCTCCACTGAAATGTGGAGATCATTGTTGGAAGTCTCTCATTCCAAATGATTGTTCTTGTGAAGGAGCTAGTTGTATTCTCATGAGATAAAGATGATGAAATAGAAAAATTCCCTAGGAATTGAGAGTCCAAACTAGCTTATCCTTCTCCTCAGTCAAGGTCAACTTCTCTCTTTTTAGCAAGTACTTGATCTCGTTGATATCTGCTAGAGTGTATTTCTCTTGAAGTAGTGAACCAGTTCCAACCATTCCCATTCCAGATTTTAGCAATAGTAAGGAATAGATGCCTTACCTTATCAACCTCTTGATAAAGGAAGCCTTCTTCTTTCCATTGATCAAACCAAAAAGAGAACTATCCATTTCTTATGAGCAAAAGTATATTAGCTTCAACTTCTTGCCTGACACTATTCCTTCTCTTCCATGTGGAAGAATCTCCAATTGTTTGTTGAACCAGATTTGGGTGAGGGTAGGCCTTTAGTTCATAAAATTGGTCTAAAAGGGGGAACCATTTCTAAATTTCTATCGCAGCTTCATATCAAAACCTTTTGCAATTTCATCTAGAGGTGGTATCCTAAGTCTATTTGCCTTTGTTAGCTGTCTTCCAACTAATCCAGTGACACCTCAAATCATTCTCTGAACTCCCCCACAAAAAATTGGATAATATTTTTTCTAGCTCTTTGAATATAGCCTTTAGATGGTGCAAAACTGTAAGCAGAAAAATAAGAATGATGGAAACATGTTTGAGATGAGAATCAATCACTCGACAATAGAAAGAAACCTTGCTTGCCAGCCGTAAATCTTGGAAGCAATTTTTTCCACTACAAGTAGGAGCATATCCTTTCTTTTCTTAGTCTTCTAGATAGAACACCCTAAGTAAGGCATTGCGAAGGATTTATTGTTGAAATTTGTTCTTGATTGGTTAAGCCTTATTCTTGATAGAAGGGCTTTCGGGGATATGTTGGAGGCACTTTTTGAGGCATTAATAAACTAGCCTGATGAGGCTTCAAATTTGGTAATGAACTTCATTAAATTCTTGATTGAGCTTGATTTTCTTTTAGTGAAAGTGACTATCATCTACAAAGGCTAGACGGGAAATATGATGACAGGCTATAGGAAGTGCATAATCAGCAATCTTACCCATATAAAACTGATTTTTTAGACTTTTGTTGAAGGCCTTCTAGCTTTCACCAAACCCTAATCTCCTCATAACACCATAAAGGAAAGACCATGATAGCTTGTCAAAAGCTTTGGCAAGATCCAGCTTGATGATGATGTTTTCTCTCCTTGTTTTTCTATCAATGAAATTCATCATTTCTTGTACTAACAAGATATTGTCAGCAATTTCTCTTTCCTTGATGAAAGCCACCTTCTCCTTGGAAATGATCTTAGGCAACAAGTGATACAGTTTATTAGCCAAAACCTTAGTGCAAATCTCATTAAAAAAAAAGTACATAATTTAATAAGCCTGTCTTCACCATAGGATGATGGGCTACAATATTTTGGAATGAGAGTTATTAGTGTGCTGGTAAACATTCTTGGCAGTTTAGCTACATCAAAGAAATCCTGCACAGTCTTGTATAGGTCAAGCTTAATGATCCCGTGGCATATTGTAAAGAATACCCAATTGAAGCCATCAATTCCAGTAGCACTTTTATGGTTGAGCGAGAAAACTGCCTCTTATAGCTCCTCAAGCGATAGACCAGCCATCAAATATTGGTTATCCTCATCTGTGAAAGAAGTTTGAAGTTGTTCCGAGGGATGGACTCATCTAGCTGAGAATGCTGAAAATCAGTTAGTAATCTCTGGTAGAATTTAACCCCCTAGCATTAATTACTTGCATGTCTTCAGACTATAGTCCTTCAACTTTTATCCTTGAAATGCTCAGCGTTTGTCTTTTTGCCAAAAGAGCAGAATAGAAGAAGCTGGTCTTTTGGTCCCCCTCTTTCAGCCACATGAGTCCTAATTTTTTTTTCCAGAAGGCCTATTTTTCTACAAGTGATTTGTTAAAAATAGCTCGAGCCTTTGCAAGGGTAATTTGATTTGCAAGAGTGGTGAATGGAAAAGGGACTCTTCCATGGATTTGACCTCCTATTCACCTAATTTTGCTTTCTAGAAAATGTTTCCAAAAATGATATTGCTCCAGTTCCTTAAATCAGCTTTCAGTCTTTTGATCATGGATGCAAGTATGTTTAGTGGAGAGCCAGCCACAAGATTACTATAGGGATTTTATAGCACCTTAGTAAATTTAGGATGCTTTATCCATTAGATGTTTAAGAATTTAAAAGGCTTGGGACCTGTTGAGCTTAAATTGGACAACTTAGGAGCAAAGAAGTGTGATCTAAGCATGTTCTCAATAGGTGCTCCACTCTAATACTATGAAAGTTTGCAAGGAATGCGCGACTGCAGATGACCCTATCCAATCTCTTTAATACATCCAAGTGTAATATGCTCCCTTGGTATGCAAGACCAATAACTCTACAATCTTGGGTACACACATTGAAGTCCGTCGTTGCATTTAGGTCTAAAGAAGAGCGCCCTTTAGCTTCTAAAGAGTTACTAATCACATTAAAATCACCAGCTACAAACCAAGGGGATTGTGTATTTGAACAAGTTCTAATGTCATCCTGAAGTGCTTTTCTTTCAGATCTTGTGCATTTAGCATAAACGGAAGTGGTAAAAATAGAAGAAAGAGAATTTATTGTTGCCATAGAAACATGAATCAACTAATCATTAAGAATCAAATCTGTGATGACCAATTCATTATTCTATATGAATACCAAAATTTTTCCATTAGGGTTTCCTATGTTGGTTATGAACCCTAATTTTTGGGCAAAAACTGCATGCAAAGTGTTCTCCACTGTAGGTTACAGCGAAGCCAGGAATTTGATTTGATTTTGTCTTATTAACAATTTCAATCTATTTAATTAGGGTTTATTTCCAATACCCTTAATATTCCAGACTAAAAATTGATCCATTAGAACCAGGGTTAGTATTATTGTTGTTAGGCTTTGAAGCCAACATGGTTCTCATTGGATGAGGCATGTTGTAGATTTTCTTTCTCCTTGCTTTATGTTTTGTTGATTGCTTACCTTCTGTTAGTTTTTGGATGTCAAATTATTGAAGTGCCCGCGAATTATCCTGAGTCGTTGGTGTGTCATTATCTGAGAAACAGTAAGGAAACTTAGCCATGATTTTCGCATGCAAGATCAGTGAATCATCAATGCTATTATTCCTTGGGATATTGTTGGAAATTGGAGCTGATTGGACATTAATTTCCTCCAACAGGATGATTTTTAGTTCAAAGATCCTATTAGAAATCAGTGGCTTTGAATAGGGAGCTAATTTTTAGGGTATAGGGTCAAACTGTTAACTAAATTAATGGAATTTAAAATTTGATCTTCATAAATTTGTGGAACTATTGTAACAGTGTTCTCACCCCTTTAGTTGGTGTTTCCTTCAACTAGTTGGGCACTGCTGATGGTAGTGGTAGTCGTGGTATTAGTGGTGTTGTAGAAGAAACATGTTGTTGAGCTGGTTGAACAATATGAGGATCTTGTGGATGGATTAAGCCAGGATCTTGTGGCTGAGCATTTGATGGATGGGTTGGTTGTTTTATGATGCCAGATGTTCCTTCTTCATTTCTCGAAACGTGAATCCATTTCTCCTTAGATTACTCCTAGTTTTTGTTATTTTCCTTCAATGGTTGCTGGGAGTCGACAATCTTGATTTTGTTAATCTCTTTTCTGGCTGGTTGTGTGATTTGTAAACCATAGTCACAATCTTTCACTTGAGATGCCGAATCTTGCTGCACCTACTATAATAGGCTGGAAGCTCTTCGCATGTAATGTAGTGCCATTTTCCTGAGTCTCCAACCCCCAACCAAAGCCTAGCTGGTAAAGGAGCCAAAAGATCAACATTTATATATACCTTGGCTATATTTGGCCTTGTGAAATTTTCAGTTGCCAAGCCTAGTTTGAGAGGTGTAACTACTGCTTGTGCCAAACTGAACATTGAGTGTTTATTGAAAAAGCAAGCTGGTAAAGCTTTCAAAGTTATCCAAATTGGAACAATGTACCAAACTTCTAGTGAGAAAATTGGACGCCACTTTAAAGTTTGTATATAAAAACCATTGATGAACCAAGTATTCTTTGTCCAGCATCTTAAGTAATCATCCTCCAATGAGAACCTGGTTAACACATGTCTATGGTCCAAAAAACCAACTGTAAAATCCCCTTTGAAACCAATAGTGTGGAAACTTTTCCACACAGTTTCCATGTTTGGTTTACCATTAAGTAAATGTCCAACCAAGGAGTATTTGAATAGTGCTGCCAATTGTTTAACCTTCTCTTCAGAAAAGAAGATTGCTGACTCTTCCTTATAAGTTTGAAGCTTCTACAGGGGTTGATCCGATTGAGGGACAGGATTGATACGGACTTGATTTCCTATAAGAACATATCCAAATGTCCTTGTATGCACTCCAGCCTTTGGCTGAAGGGCTAAAATCTCAGCCATTGCCGAGAGGCCACTAAGAAAGGAATTTTTAAATAGAGAAAACCTGACAGTTCTCATTTATTGACTCAAAGTTATTTAATTCCTGCTTAGTTAATTTCTTGTTTTTTGTTAGTCCAAATCACTACAATTTTTGTTTTCCAATTACTAGGTAAGTCATTAATTTCAGTACTTGCCACCAATCTACGATACTCACTCACAACTTTATTACTTGAGACGATCTGGTACACTTTCTAGAGTATAAGAATTTGCACGTTAAGTTTTTGGCACAGTTGCTAGGGACTTGCAATTTTGAGGCAACATTGAGACCAATTCAATTTACAACTAATTTGGACATATTTTTTTCCTTATATTTTATTTAGTCATTCTTATTAGATTTGATTTGTTTGTTACTATTTTTGTGGTTCATGAGATCTAGGTCTCAATCTCAACTCATTCCTTGGGATTTAGTGATTGAGAAAACACTACAGAAACTAAGAAAACAAGTAAAGAAGGCAAAAAATGGCTCCACAAATAGAAATAAGTACACACGAGATACTAGTGCATGAAGAACAACAACCCCATGGAGGCCATAGATATCTAAGAGATTATGCACTGCCTTAACTGGAATGAAGTAGTTCAAGTATAATATGGCCATCGATCCAAGCCAATAATTTAAAAATCAAACCGGTGTTGTTATCTATGATTTAGAATAATGTCCAGTTTAGAAGGAGTCCAATGGAGGATCCATACCAACAAATTGAAAGTTTTTGCAAAATTTGTGATACATTTAAACAAAATGGAGTGTCAGATGGTGCCGTCGTCAAGTTGAGGTTGTTTTCTTATATGTTGTGAGACAATGCTGACTAATAGTTATAGTCGTTTGCAATTGGAGCATTAACTAAGTGGGATGTATTGGGCTAGAAATTCTTAGATAAATACTTTCCCCTAGAAAAAATGGCAAAGTTGTGAAACAACATAACCTCTTTCACCCAGCTTGACTATAATCGTTCACAGAAGCCTGGGAGAGATTCAAAGAATTACTACAAAGATGTCTGCACCATGGATCGCTTTCATGGTTGCAAATGCAGACTTTTTGTAACAGTTTGTTTCCACTTATGCAGAATAAAATAAATGCATCAAGTGGAAGAGCATTCATATGCAATTCCTAGAAGAAGCATATGAAATAGGCAATTTCTATGACCGAGCAGTTGGAGTAGTAAGAACAAGAAGACTTCATGAAGTTGGAGCTACAGATGCATTGGCAACCCAAACACAAGCCATTGTGACATAGTTAGCACTTTTGACAAGGCAATTGGAGGAATTTGAGGTATAAATATGAATAACATTAATTCAGTTAATTCTAATGAATTGTCTAATGAATTATGAAGGGTGAACATGCCACTAGAGTGTCAAATCTTTGGGAATGTAAATGGAGTGAGCAAGTGAACTTTATGGCAAAAAAATCAAGGAAGCAGAATAATCCTTATTCTAGCACATACTATCCATGATGGAGGAACCGTCCTAACTTCTCATGGAATAAATAGGGAGCACAGAGACCGCCATTCCAGTAACAACAACAAATCCACAACAACAAGGTCAAAGGAAGCCTAGTTTGGAAAAGTATTAATCATATTAATGGACGAGACTGGTCGTGCAATAAGGAACATGGAAGGTGAAATGGGGCAGCTTACCAAATAGATGGTTGTACGATCTCAAGGAACTCTACCGAGTTACACAGTTGCGAATCCAAAAGAGCAGGTGAAGATAATCACCTTGAGAAGTGTAAAAGTATTGGACGACTACAAGATTATTAAAGAGAAAAATGAAAGTAATGGGCAAAGAGGTAATCAATGAAAACCCTGAATTGGAAGTAAGTCAAAGAAACGAGGATGGAGTGCCGTGCATCAAATACCTAGCCAGAAAAGGAAAGAGGAAGAAGTGGAGAAACCATTGTCGACACACCCATCTATGAAAATTCCATACCCACAACATGTGAAATGTCAAGAAAAGGATAAAGATTTTGGAAAACTTCTTGATATTCTTAAAAACTTGTAATTAATATTCCTTTTATTAATGCTATTGCTCAAATGCTTAACTATTCTAAGTTTATGAAGGAAATCATGGGGAACAAAAGAAGGTGGAAAGAAGAAGAAACTATGATGCTTACGAAGGATAGCGGTGCATTTTTAAGTAACAAACTACCTCCAAAGATGAGGGATCCAGGGAGGTACTCTATTTCTTCTAGTCTATAAACAATTTTATTTGATAAAGTTTTGTGTGATATAGGAATTAGTATAAATATAATGCCTTTATCCTTTTTTAGAAAATTGGGACTTGGCTGAAGTTCAGCCAACCGTGATGGCCATTCATCCTGCAGACTGAAGCATAAGGAAATTTCACGGAATAGTTAAGGATGAGCTAGTAAAGATGGGGAAGTTTATATTTCCAGCGGATTTTGTGGTTTTAGATATAGAGGAAGAGGAAGAGAAAAATAGTGACGTTTTCCTTATTTTACGAAGACCATTCTTGGTGACTAGGTGAATTACAATCAACATGGAACAAGAAAAATTGGAGCCAATATTGAATGTATAAACTATCTCCTTTTGCATTTTTAAAAAATATGAAATACACACAAGAGCATCTTAACTATTTTACTCTAGACTGTATTGACGGAGTTGTGAGGGAAACATTTCAAGAAAGGATTAACCCTTATTTTGGACATGATTGGGAAGTTTTGGGAACTTCAATTTATTTTAATATTAACTAGTCTTAGTAACGTATAGCCAAGGACATTAAACTAACTGCGACTTGAAAGGCAACAAAGGGTTTTCTTTAATTTCAAATTTCTTCATTTTTTATTTTGATTTTTGTGTAACCTATATCGTTCAATGTATTTTTGAAATTGTTTTATATCTTTTATAGATCACGAAAGTGTTTGGGATTGAATTGGAGCTCAAATGAAATGATTTGTAGTGAAAACAAAAAAAATGTGTGAAGTTGTGCAAAGCTTGGCACTTCCAGATGGCAACATGCTTCTGGCATGGGTGCCACTGCCCAACAACTAGCGACTAGGTTAAAGAAAATTTTCTACACAAAAATTTCAATTCTAAGCCATTTTAAATTGATTAAAAACCCTAAATTCACTCCCAAACTCTTTCTAGTGCCTCCATGACAAAAATTCAACATATTCCAACAATCAATCTTATCTTAACACCCCAAAATCACAAATCCTCATTTTTGTTGTTGTGATTGAGGTTGAACAAGAGAAGGTAGATTAGCTATTGGCCTATGTTGATAGTATTTTGATGCCATGGTGTTGAGCAATTGTTGACCCTCTTTTACAATCTTAATGCTAAGGACGATTAACCTCTGGTCGATGCATCCACGATGGATTTTATTTCTTGAAAGAGTCCACTATAAGAAGTTTGTATTTGCATCCACAATAGAATGGTATGATGTGGACACTTACTCAACATCTCCTTGTACCTCTCCCAAGCCTCACTAATGCTCTCACCATCTTGTTGTCCGAATAAGGTAGTCTAATTTCTTAATCTAGTCATCTTAGATGGAGTAAAGTATTTGGCTAGAAAATTCTTGTACAAGCCCATTCTGTGTTGTAAAGGTGCCTTGATCATAACTTTGTAACTACGTCTTTGCCCAATCCCTTAGTGAAAAAAAGAAAGCCTTTAGTCATACATAATTCGGATGTATCCCATTAAACTTAAATGTGTCAATGACTTCCTCAAAATTTAACAAATGAGTATTTGGGTCTTCATTAGATCCATCCCCAAACATAGCATATGTTGAAACATTTGGAAGAGTGAATGGCTTTATCTCAAAGTTGTTGGCATGGATATCGGGATTCTTTCTATACTTGAGTTTGCTCCATCAAAAGTAGGTATTGTGTAATCCTAAAGTGACCTCTGATTACCATTTACTCCATTTCATCAAGACCCATTAAAATCGGCCCTTTTTTCTCTATCTCCATTTCTATTAATCCTATCTTGGTCCCTTATGTTACTGTTGTCCCTCATTATAGATTCTCTAACTCAAGGGTAATAAGTTTCCGTCTTCACCAATCATGCACTACAAAAGAACAACCAAATATAAATCAAACATACCAATGGTAGATAAGAAAACAAAAGAGCCCAACAAGTAACTATGTAAACAACTAAAAGTAAACAAGAAATAAAAGTAAAGTCTAAACTAGTAACAACTCCTTAGCACCTAATATTGCCATTTAGATTAAATCTCCGGAAATAGCTGTAAAAATTTGATGTTCAGATAAAAGCACTTTAAAATCAACAAGTTATATTTACCTTCTTACTCTGACTCACTATCCATTCGGCCGCAAGTATACTTACCGTTGGTATAATGGTAGCTAGTTGTGAGATAGATCTTTTCCCATGGAGATTTGACTACAATAAGTATTAGAGCTATGAGCTTTCTTGTTATTTAGACAACAATGAATAGGAGTTGGGACCAAACTACTAATTTAACAACTAGTAATGCAAATAGAAATGAAAGAAACGTGTAGCAAATATCTACGCAGTAATAAGTTAACATTGCGGATTGGGCTTTTGTGATGATCCTTAAATGGGTTCAATTATTTCAGGCTTTTGTGATGATCCTTAAATGGGTTTAATTATTTCGATTAATTACTAGCTTGAATGGGACCAATTGAGGATTCCTTCTAACTATGAACAAACACCTTGGCTCGACAATTAGTTCTAACATAAAATTTCCACATGAAATTATAGAATCAAATAGAAATGTGGTGATATCTTAGCTCGACTACCTCCAATCCTACTCTAGTGAATGAATGGTCAAGATAGAACACCCAATGATTGTAATTTTGTGTTAAATCCTTTCCACAAGTCAGACTCAACAAATGGCTATTTCTCCAAATCTACTTGCAAAACTTAAGAACGACACAATTGTCCATCACTTTACAACGTATACAATTAATACAATCAAAGTCCAACAGAATTCATGTATCCTTAGCCCATGATAGGAAGCTAATAATTACAGCAACAAATTAATCTAGGTAAGCTTTTAATTTGCAAGGAAATTAAATTATATTGAAGGAAATTAAGTGCTGAAAATTTTAAATTAAAACTAAGAATAAAGCTTAAACTAGCAAACCTGTATTCTATGCTATGAAAATACTTACTATACTTCTACTATGTGTACTAAGTGTACTGGGTTCCAATATTATAAAATTTGCATTAACTATTACAAATATTATAAAATTTGCATTAACTATTACAAACCTGGTCAAATTACATTTCTAAAACATAGTAACCTACAGTGGTTAAGAAAACTTATTCTTTAATGGCTGACCGTGGTCTATATTTTGCTTAATCTACGTAAAGTTTCCCATGAAAACCATGGTTTGCTCTTTCAGCCTTGCAATCCTTGACCTCGGTCCGTCCGTTGGTATGGACTTTTGGATTCTTCCTTTATACACTTTAGTCCTTTCATCTTTTGGTTATCCTAGCTTGTGTGCATCTGCAATATTTACCTACAATAGAATACCAAAATACATAAGTGCCTAAAATATATTAAAAATAGCTTAAAGCTCTTCTATTACTCTGACGCATATTAAAATACAAATAAGACTAAATCAAAGAAAAACACATGTAAAACATTTAAATTAGGAAACATTAACAAAATTCTGTAGTTCTATGGGTAAAATAATTCTATTTACTAGAGCTATCACTCTATCATATTTCTCGCGCCAAAAGGATATTATCAGATATGTTTCAACCATCGACAAAAGCACTTTGTTCCTCTAAAATAACATTTTGTAGAAACAACTACAACCTATTAGCCACCATCTTTGTGAAGACCTTGTTGTCATCACTACAGAAAAATAAATCATTTTCCTGAATTAACTAAAGGAATAACGTTATCAACTTTAGGAAATATTGCCTTAGAAGCAAATGACCTAGAAAGAACTCAACTGCAACTTGCTACACATCCTCAGAAATAATATTCCAACATACCTTATAAAAGGTTCCATTAAAGCAATCCACTCCAACTGCATTATCTGAACTCAAAGAAAAAATCACCTCCAAAATTCCTCTATCGTAGGAAGAGCAATCAAGCCATTGTTATCCTCTTGTCTAAGTAAATGAAATAACTTCCAAGAATTTATCATCATACTGTTTCTTCCTAACTAAGCAATGTTTGATAAGATTCAATAGCTTCCTTATGTAACTATTCCATGAAGTCAATCTAATCAATAGTGGAATTCGTTAATCTTTTGATAAAAAATTTGTTCTTCTTGACCTTCAGTTGTGAGTAAAGGAAAGAGGTATTGTGACCACCCTGTTTCAGCCATTTATTACCAGCCTTTTGTTTCCCATGAATACCTCATCAGTCTAAATTTTTCAACAGACATGCTCGAGCTCTTGATATATTAACCTTATTATCAATTGGTGAAAAATTTTGCACCACTAGTTTTTATTGTTTCACAGCATCCTCAGCATCTTTGATCATTTGAAAAATATTCCCAAACTGAAGGTTATTCCAACTCTTGAGATCAAATTTAGTTCTTTTGATCTTTGCAAAGGTGTCCCTACAAAGCTTGCCTCCACAGTTTGCAAAAAGAAACATGGTTAGCCAAAGTTTCTCTTTTGTAGTCTTTTTAGTTGAGTGATTCACTTGTTTTAAATTTTAGTCTTAATTTGATTAAATTAGGTTAGAATTAAAATTATAGTTTTCATTAGAATAGTTCTATCATCTACCAATTGATTTAGCTTAACTACACAAGTATCCTTAAACCTTGGTAATTGCAAACGACAATCCTTGTGGGAACGATCCCTACTTCCCTTTGCTACTAGTTGACAACCATATATACTTGCGGGATGCCATCTAGTTAAAGTCAACTAGTAGTAGGATTTTGGTGTTTAATTGAATTATAACTAGATGTGTTAAAGAGGCATAAAGTTTTTGGCGCCGTTTGTCACGCCCCAAAAACGGGACCGTAACACGCCGCGCTAATGGTACACCGGCCCAAAGCGCAAGGCACAAACGAACAGAGAAACAAACTTAACCGCTATGTAATAGAACCATCAAACCATTTCTTAACTATAAAACCGAATATTTCATTTTACACAAAAAAATACGAATTACAAAATTTCTTCTTAGTACAAAAGATGCTACAACAAAAACAAAGTTCATCAATACAAAACCTATCTAATACACTACCCCTCTCCAAACAAAAGAGAAGCTTGGAAGATTATCCACAGAGTCCTACCAGTAATGTGGAATCCCGCAAAAATATATGGCTGTCTCTTATACACATCTAGATGTGTGATTTAGCATTTTTCAGATTAATTGCTCAATTTAGACCTGTGAGCTTATACACATCTCAGATGTGTATAAGAGACAGCCTCTAGGTCACCAAGCATTTCGATAAAAAGAAAACATAAAGATAATAACATTTGTGAAAACCATAGTCATGAAGCGAGTTTCTAAAATGTCTCATGCCATTTAAACGTCAATAAACCATAATCATAAGTAGTTTCTAAAATGTATCATGCCATTTAAACGTCAGGCATGTCCAAAACATAGCCAAAAAGATCCAATCATTTCAAAACATAGTATGCTAAAGCATAGCGAACAAATCCAAGTACAGTTTCAATCCGGAATATAATAAAATAGCATGAGTATCTTTTAGGCTCAAAGGTATGACCTACAGTACTAGCCAGATCTAGTAATCTACCACACCTACTAGTCTGACCTGGAGGTCAAGTTATCCCATCACAAGACCCCGCAGTTATAAGGTTTATCCTGCTATCCAAAACAGTCATAAAATGCTTTCATATCAAAAGAGTTTGCAAACATATCAATTGATTAACATAAAATAGCTTGGTCCCGATTTCATATGTAATAATTCCGAAACTTGGTAAAAGTGCAGTTCCAAACATCATACACATTCTAAAATCCATCCACACAGATTTCGTATAAGAGACAGCATAAGGTAAGTGTAAGGGCTCCTAATCTAGCTGTAATATGAATTTGAGAGGTTAACTAAGTGTTTTGACTGGGATTTTAGCTTGTCGAAGTTGGTCGGAATTTGTGATTAGGTCATTTTTGACCATCTAGCTGTTGGTAAGAGACAGAGATACTATTTGCCCCATATAAAATCGAAAAAACTTCGCCTCTCCCTAGGCTAGAAGTAGGTTATCCTCCCTGCCAACAAAAATCCAATTCCAAGGTATTCAAGGGACCTTGGTTACAACCCAACTCAAAACAACATATTCTAACCAACCAATGCATAAACGGAAAGATTCACCGGAGCAATAGCCGGGACTATATCAATAGCATCCCACAACAAAGGAGAACACCTATAACCATTAGGGAGATCATTAAAGATTGGTGCTGTAACATAAGGTGTTTATCCAAATTATTTCTGCGCCAAAGTTGAACTCAGGATTTGAAAGGAAATTTGTATAAGGGAAGTATTTGTCAAATGGCCCAAACATCTTAAAATACTCTTAAAACATCATTATATGCATAGACATAAGCATTCATAGCATAACACTCTAGGGCCACATATGGAAGACAAAACCCCAACTCATAGTCTTAAAATATGTAATCTAACCGTGGAAAGTTGTTAAAAATCAACCCCAATCACTAGGTCCCAACCTCCAAAACACTAAAAACAACCCATAACATACATAAATCATAACATATAAGGCTGCAAAGAGGGTTTTATTTTCAGCCATAAAGAATCCTACAAAACTTGAAATTAAAGCTTGGATCATAAAGCCCATAAGCCATAAAGTGCTAAAATACATAAAATCTTACCTTCCAAGTGATTTATACTTGATATCCAAGAAAATTTTGGGGAAAATGGGGAAGAGAAGTTCGGCCAGCAGCTAGGAGAAATGAGGAAGAAACAAAGCAAGAAGAAGACTAAAAAGATTTCAAGGTTGACCCAAATAGTTCCCCATTTGACCAAATAGTCTCCAAGTTGACTATTTAACCCAAAAACTAATTTTTGCTACTAAATTATCATTTTTTCTGAATAATTCAGCCATCATACAACACTCACACACCACAATGCACTAATTACACTTAGTCCAATTTTTGACCCGTTTACCCGCCGGAACCGAAATCGCCTAAACCGAAAAATTTGCCGAATTGAAAAACGAATAAGTTGAAGTAATTTATGACTAAAAATAATATGAAAAACATTTTAAACCAGTTAAAAATCAAAGAACAAGGCTAGTAAAATACTGGGTTTCACACCGTTGCCGGGGATTGTCTTCGGTTTTTGGCAATATCAAGCACTTTATGGGTTGTGTAGATTAAGCACTTCAAATTAGTTTAATTTAGTTTTTAATTTTGTTGATTTTTATGTTTGATTTGGTTGTCTTGTGGAATTGACTTGGAATTCCAATTGACTATTTGCCTTGGTTGTGTAGTGCATGGTAAGAGGTGCTCAAGGGCCATTCATTTGCTCAGACAAGGAAAGGGAGAAAGAGCTAAGACAAATTTGAAGGTTGAGAAGGGTACAAAAGAGCAAGAAATGATAGAAATGGCACATGCTAATGCACATCAAGGGAATGTGAACATGGAGAGCGAAGAAGAAGCGTAGGTGGAAATAATGGAATGGGTGGCTATAGGAATGGAAATGACATGAAAGTAGTAATGGAAGGCCATTGAAGGAGTATGCTTTACCTAATTTTGATGGGGCAAACTCAAGCATTGCACGGATACCCGTGCAAGCCAACAATTTTCAAATCAAGCCCGCCCTAATCCAATGCTCCAAGCCTATGCCGTGTTCGGAGGTGGACCAAATGAGGACCCTTACACATACCTTATGAATTTTGAAAAAGTCTTGGACACATTTAAGTTTAATGGAGTACACCCAGATTGTGTTCGGATGAGGGTGTTTCCTTTTTCTCTTCGTGATAGGGCAAAGTCATGGTTGCAATCCCATGCCCAAGGAACATTCACCACTTGGAACCAACTTGCTCAAGAGTTCTTAGCGAAGTACTTTTCTCCTGCAAGAACTGCTAAATTAAGGAACGAGATTACATCGTTCAAACAAGATGTTGGTAAAAGCCTAGGAGAAGCTTTGGAAAGATTCAAAGAGTTGCTAAGAAAATGCCCGCATCACGCCATTCCTTTGTGGCTTCAAGTTCTTAGAAACTTTTTATAATGGTTTACTTGAAGAGACGAAATCCATCATAGATACCTCCGCAGACTGTTCTATCTCATATAAGACTCCGAAAGAAGCTCAAGAGTTGTTGAATAGGATGGCATACAACCACTACCATCATGGACCGACAACTCCACCGGTGGTTCAACATCAAGCTAATCAAGCTAAACATGCAAGATGCCCTTTTAGCTCAACAAAGCATGTTCATGAATGTGATGAATAACATGGCAAAAGCGTTGGAGAATCTAGGGATATCTAGTAGTGTGAATGCGATGACTTCTTCTCTAACTCAACCAAGCATGACATGTGATTTTTGTGGAGGCGGCCATGTCAATAGGAATTGTGAGATGCCATATGGAGCTAATGAGCAAATCAATTATGTGGCTAATCAATCTTCATTTCCAAGGAACCAATCCGGACTTATGGGAATACTTACAATCCTTCTTGGAGGAATCACCCAAATTTCTCATGGAGTAACACCAACAACTAAAATTAATCCAATTCTCCTTACAAACCAAATCCCCCACCTCAGAATGCCCAACACACTCAAGCCCCAAATTCCTCATCTAGACCTTATCAACGGCCACATCAAAGAAATGTCCAACCCAACTCATATCAAAATTTCCCCAATCCTTCTTTTTCAAAACCAACAACAAAGACCTCCTTTCCATTATGCAAATTCTTCCCAACCCATGTACCATGATCAATATGTTCCTAGATAATTTGGGTGAAGAAGGTTGGAGAAGAGAAGCCGAGTATTTGAGAAGGGAATTGGATAGGAAAGCAGAAATGCATAAAATCTAATTATGAGAATTTGAAAACTTCAACAAGAAATTTGGAGATTCAATTGGGGCAATGGGAAAGATTGAATAATGACAAACCTATTGAGGCATTTCTGAGTTATACTATTCCAAACCCCAAGGAACAATGCAATGCCATTCCTTAAGGAGTGGAAAAGAATTGGTTGAATCTAAGAAGAAGAAAAAGGTGGAGGAAAGAGAAGTGATGCAAAGAGCAAAAGTCCAAGGTAGTTGAAAATGAAAGGGAAGTAGTTGATGATGAAGCGAAGAAGGAGCAAAAGAATGAGATCAAGGTATCCAAGAAGAAGCATGTGGAGGAACCTTTGAAGATAGATCCATCAATAAAAGTGCCATACCCTCAAAGACTCATTGATCCAAGAAAGGAGGAAAAAGAGAAGCAATTCACCCATTTCTTGGATATGTTGAAAAATATTAATGTCAACATTCCTTTGATTGATGTCCTCACCAAGATGCCCAACTATGCTCATTTTATGAAGGATCTTTTGGCATGGAAGCGAAAGTGGGATGATGATGAGAAAGTATACCTTCATGCCCAATGTAGTGCCATTGTTCAAAGGCGGTTACCCCCTAAACTCAAGGATCTCGATAGTTTTATGATACCGATGAATGTTGGAGGAAAAATGTGCCATCGATCACTTTGTCATTTGGGGGCAAGTATAAATATCATGCCAAAGGCCATCTATGAAGACAACCAACTAAAGTTAGGGATCAACAATGTCAAGCCAACTAATATCACACTCCAATTGGCGGATTTATCCGAGAGAAAACCATACGGCTTGTTGGAAGATGTGCTTGTACAAGTTGAAAAGTTGGTATTTCCCGTTGATTTCTTTGTGCTAGATACGGGTGAAGAAAGTGAGATTCCATTGATTTTAGGAAGGCCTTTCTTGTCGACCGCTCATGCATTAATTGACGCACACAAAAGGAAGTTGATCTTACGAGTTGAAAATGAATCAATTGAATTTGATGTGTTTGAATATAATGACAACATTCCCATTGTTGAAGAGAAATGTGCTAATCAATCTCTTAATTCTATCCTTGCTAGGTCAAACGAAAGCAAAATGAAGTGAGCCAAGTCAATTCACTCAAGCAAGTGTTGGAAATAAAGGAAAATTCGAGAAATGAATAGAAAGAAAAATCACCCGATAAGGGATGTGTGATGACAAGGGATGAAGAGAGATTTGCAAAGAATAAGCACTCACAATGGTGATATCAAGAAATTGAGAAGGCATAAAAGAAAGAAAATGGTTTGAGAAACAATTGGAGATGTTAATTGGGGCACTAGCGATGGCTAAGGCTAGAAGGAAAGGACTTGTGCATGGAAAACCTGAAAATCAAGCTTGCAATCATGAAGAAAAAGGGGATGAAACTTTTTCTGTGGAAACCAAAAGGGAAAGGAGGCTCAATCATCCTCAATTACTTGGAATGAGGGTCATGCCATAGTCAAATTAGTGACTATAAAAAAGCGCTTCTTGGGAGGCAACCCAAGTCTTTAAATTAGTTCTTATTACTTTCTTTTAGTGTGATTTTTAATTGTCTTGATTTTGAGTAAATTGGTTTGAATTAGAGAAAAAGATTTGAGTTTTTTAAGTTGAATAAATGATGTTGAAAGAATGAGTGAAAATGGTCATCCTAACTTGTGAATTTTTTGGTTTGTAGGTTACCCTTGCAAATGGAGAAAAGTGGTGAAGAGTGGAGCAATTTCAACTCTTAAGTGTAAAAATTCACTTTGCGGAAATTGAGCTTGAGACAGCGATCTCAACTTTTGAGATCGCGGTCTCAACCTCAAACTTCTGGAGGGTAGAATGGTCATTTGGATCGAGACCGCGGTCTCGACCTCAAACTTCTACAAAGGCATTTTTCATGCAGAGTTGAGACTGCGGTCTCGACCCCAAACTTCTACAAAGGCATTTTTCATGCAGAGTTGAGACCGCGGTCAAAGATACAGATCTAGATCCAAATGAAAAAATATATTTCTTTTAAAAATCACTTCAACCATGAATTTATTTTCTTCTTAGTTTTTAATTTAGAAGTAATTTGATTTTCGTTTTTAGTAATCTGGCTAATGGCCTTAAGCTGACGCCAAGTGGCTAATTATTTTGATGCTTCATGGATTTAATCTTTCTGAAATTTATTGCTAGACACTTGGCTTAGCTTTGGTTTTGGTTATTGCCTAATAAAAGTAATATGGCTAAGGGCCCTAAGCTAATGCCCATCTTTGCACTAGTTGATGAATGGAATTGAATGAAGATTTTGTTTGAAGCTTGAATGGTGAGATGCATGGTATGGTTGCTCTTGACATTTTTACTCAATTTTAATTCTAGGCTTAAAAGTAGGACATAGTTTAAATAGTTTTCGTTATTTTTTGGTTTTTTCTTGATGTTTAATTTTGGGTGAGTGGAAGGATGATTTATTCATCAACTTGAATAAAAGAGACAAGTTTGGGGTTGTTCATCTTTTGTGTTGGAAATGGTCATTTTATACATTTTGTTGCCACTTGATGATTAATGGATGGAAAGTTGATCAATTAGGTACTCAATGATGATAAATTTTGATGTTCAATGCCTTGTGAGTGAAGTATATGATTGATTCATTTCAAGAATTTTTGTATGAATGAGTAGTTCATTTGCAATATAAATAATTCATAAACTTAGCATTGCTATTTTCAAAAAAAAAGTGCTGAAATTTTAGGAAAATTTATTTGAAATGTTGTTTCTAAGCTATATCAAATCATTTATATTATGTGGTTGATGAACTATCTTTAGGAAAGAAATGAGTTAAATGAAGTAGAATGAATTTTGGGACATTTCGTGTGTTTGCATAGGGAATGTTCTTCTAACTTGTGAATAATTGATATTTGAGAGTATTTTTTGGTACATTTCACTCCTTTTCCTTGGTTTAGGGCTGAAAAAAAAATTAGGAATGAGGCGAGTACGGGACTCCAAACATGTTCCCATATTGTTTCTCCGAATGAAGCCATTTGGAATTGTGTTTTTCGTATTCCAATAAGTTAAGGAGTAAATGTTTGTAATACTTATCATTAATCTCATATTACTTATTCCTTGTAAGAGATTTATTTCCGAAATGTGTGACAATTGCATTTAAGTTGATTCCTAATTGAACTTCTATTCTCATGATGCTTAGTCGAGAGAGTTGATTAACTTTATAATATTTGTGATTTGAGAAGTAATGATGTTTCAAATGAAAAGAACTATAACTTTTGGTAATACTTTCTCTTTTCAAGAATGGTAATGCTTGGTGATGTGAAATCTTGTGTAGTGAATGAATGTGTGCTTCTTTGTAAAACGAAATTTCAATTTTGGATTGATTTACTCATATTCTTCACATATCACGTAGTGTTGAACATTTCTTGAGAGATCGCTTAATTGTTCTAAGTACAATCACGATTCATCAAGTGTCACGTCAACTTTGGAGGTGTTTAAATGTTTGAATGTTAGTAGGTTTCATTTATTGTTAATCTTTGTTTTGCTCGGGACTAGCAAAATGCTAAGTTTGGGGGTGTGATAACTCTAGTAAACTAGAATTATTTTCCTCTAAATTATAGCATTTTAATAGTTTAAATTCCGAAATTAGATAAGCTATCTCATCTATACTAAACTAAAATTAGTAACTACACTACTTACTCTATTACTTACTTACCTCTCCATTACATCTTTAAAGTAGCTTAAATAGTGGAGAATTACACAAGACAAAATAAAAAATTAATTGCTAGAAATATTACAAAATTACCCTTACAACTTAAACTGAAAGCGAGTCCATGTCGCGATCTGGAAGAAATGATATCGCGACATGGAGTGCAAAATACATTGTCATATTTCCGAGTCCATTCAGCAAATCCCCATTTCTTCTATAATGGCATTTTGGTCCTTGTACTTTGCTTATTCCAGGTTCCAACCTCTAATTTAGACCTGTATAATGTTAACTCAATTAAGCAATTAATTTAGCTAAAATTTTAATCAAAACTTATCATATAATAATAACAAAAATATAAACACATATGAAAGAAATTAACTAAAATCTTCAATTAATTAACCAAATTTTGGAATTTAAACTATCAAAATACCATAATTTAGAGTAAAATAACTCTAGTTTACTAGTGTTATCATTGGTATCAGAGCTAAAATCCTGATTTTTTCCCTAGTATGTTACATATCTATGGCTGCATAATTTTTTGATGGCTGATAACTCTAGTAAACTAGAGTTATTTTCCTCTAAATTATAGTTCATTTTGATAGTTTAAATTCCGAAATTAGATAAGTAATTGAAGATTTTAGTTAATTTCTTTCATATGTATTTGTTTTTTCGTTCTTGAATTAATTATGATAATTTTGTGCTAAATTTTTAGTTTCATTAAGTGCTTAATGGCGTTAATACTATGCAGGTTAAAAATTAAAGATTAGAAGCTAGAAGGAACAAAGCTCAAGGGACCAAATTGTAAAATGGATGAAATGAAGGTTGTTGGAAGAAGGGTCGAGATCGCGGTCTCGACTATTCCAGACTGCGATCTCGACTCGGGAGTCAGTTCTACTATTTTAGAGTTGAGATCACGGTCTCAAATGTTCCAGACCGCGATCTCAACTCGCTGAATGTTAAGTTGTAAGGGCAATTTTGTAAACTTCCAGCCAGAAAACCCCTAATTTTGCCTTGTGTAATGTTGCACTATTCAAGCTAAGTAGAATTTGTAAGTAGGGATTTTTAGGTTTTAGATTGTAGATAGTTTTAGAGTATAAATCTTATAACAAATAGTTTTAGTTAGTTCTAGATAGATTAGGATAGCTTGAACTACAAGTTACTTTTTCTAATAGAAATTTCTCTTTACTTTCATCTTAGATCTTCTTTAAATTTCTTGTCAAGTTTAAATTTTTATTAGATAAACGTAGTGGGTTCTTCGTAAGCTTCACGTATATATAATTTTTAATTTCTTTCTAGTCCAATTTAGTAAAAATTTCTTTACTTTCAAATTAGATGTTTTTAGGAAAATTAGGGTTCTTATGAATTTCTTGCTCTCTGAATAAGAATTTTCAATTTCTAGCTTTAATTTCTAGTTAATTCTTAGTGGGCTTTCTTAATTCCAATTGAAAAATCCAAAAAATATTTAAATTTCTAGTTTAACTCTTCCTAATTTATCATTTAGAAATGAATGCTTTTAATATTCAAAGTTTCTCTTTTGTAGTCTTTTTAGTAAAGTCATTCACTTGTTTTAAATTTTAGTCTTAATTTGATTAAATTAGGTTAGAATTAAAATTTTATAGTTTTCATTAGAATAGTTCTATCATCTACCAATTGATTTAGCTTAACTACACAAGTATCCTTAAACCTTGGTAATTGCAATCGACAATCCTTGTGGGAACGATCCCTACTTCCCTTTACTACTAGTTGACAACCGTATACTTGCGGCATGCCATCTACTTTGTAGTAGGATTTAGGTGTTTAATTGAATTACAACTAGATGTGTTAAAGATGCATCAATGGCATCCCATATTTTGATGGCTTAAGTCATCCTAGAATATTCCACTTTTCGTTTGATTCTTTGGGTAGTTACTTCAAGTGGTATATGCTCACATATTATGAGAAATTCAGATTTCTGAAATCAAAACTAAGTAAAAAAACTGATTTTTTATGGTATAAGGTTGAATCGGAGAACAAAGGTATTCCTTAGCTTGGGAAGAGATGAGAGAAAAGCTTTTAGAAAACTATTCACCTTCTCATCACCGTCAAAAGTTGGATTCTATAGTTTTTAGCAAGGAAATCATGTCAACACTAGATTATGTGGTGAGGTTTGATGAACAACTATATTATTCCCAAGTCGTTCAAGATCCTCATGTAACAATTGCTCAATTCAAGATTGGTTTAAGACATGATGTTAGGCAATAATTGCAAGGTAAGAAATATTCTTGTATTGAAGATGCTTTTCGAGTTGCAATAGATGTTGAAGCTTTGATAACTCTGAAATTGGAGTTATTTTAGATTTTAATTGTTTTTAATTTATGTGGTTTTAGTCCTAATTTTTGTAGTTTAGTATTAGTTAATTGGTGTGTTAGTAATTCGTAAGTTTTTTTGTTAATAGTTTATTTGCCGTGCTAATGTGAGAAGATGGCTAATAATGGAGATTTGATTTTGTGTGCAGGAATTCGAAAGGGAAAGTTTGTCATTCAACATTGAATGGTGAAATTTGAAAAAAAGAAAGAAAAAAAAAGAGAAGAGAGCTTGCACGAAGCGAGCAGGAGTTTAGGCAGCAGCAATAGTCTTACATGGACTGAATTACTAAGAATAGAAATGTTATCAATTAGTAAGGACTCCAATTCTACTTCCAAAAATAGGGGATAATTATAACTTATTTTTTAGGCTTGTTATTTTAATAGAGGGGAACTCTTTATAATTTTTTTGTTCTCCGGACAATAAATGTTCTAGTTTTAGAAATAAAGAAGGCCCTATCCAAGATTGAACAATATTTCTTGGAGAGAATTCAACATTTGAATTTCCATCTTTAATTATTCCAAGAATATTTCAGGTAATGTCGTTCCTTTTAATTATTCTTATACTTAACTTTATTTCTTGCTTAAATTTTCTTGCAATATTAATTTTGTAACAGCCCTAGTTTTATTTTGATCATGAGTTTTTGTGGTTTAATTAATTCTTGCATGTTTATTTTAACCATGTTGCACTAAATTAATTAGGGTTGGGTACGGGTGATGCAAATTTCTACGGATTAACTCAAAAAATTGTTAATCGAAAAAAATTATATTCATGGATAATAATACATAACATAAAATTGACAATTCAAGAATGTAGCTAATTCTTGTTTTGGTTAGGTTGGTCGAGGTGACACGGAAGTCGATCCCCCGTCATACACCTGTGTTAATTATTAGGCTAGTTTCATTCGAGATCGTGACTGTGAGAATTACATGGTTAGTTCATTATAAATTCCATACAAATACAATTCAATTTAATTGATTTAGGTCAAAGAGGAATCTATCCCTAAATTAATTAGTTTGATAGGACTCAATTGCTCGAGGAATCGGGGTTGGGCTGATAATTGGAAATTGAACTTCCATTGAATATAATTGAGCCGATTGATTGATAATTTCAGTAATTTTAGAAAATTGCTAGCCTCGTACCTAACCTGTCTTTTAAATTGTCTGAAAACACTAATTTTTTTTTAGTTTAGCATTATTTAATTGCATTCATTTAATTCCAGTTTTAGTTATAAATTTATTTTAGTTTATTTTAAAAAATCCAAAAATACTCATTTGTGATCGTCTAAATAGTAAATAAATTGTCGAATACTTTCGGCACTTGTCTACGTAGTCTCCGTGGGAACGATCCTTATTCACCCTACTACACTGATACCATGCATTTGCAGAAATTAATGGAAAGTTGTGAATAGGTTAATTTAGCTTTTCCTACAACAAGTTTTTGGCGCCGTTGCCGGGGACTTTAGTCTTAGGCAATATAGAACGTCGAGACAATTCCTAATTTAGATATTTTTAGTTTAATTTTTAATTTTTAGCTCCATTTCTGTGTGACATTGTTCATTATTCTTCTCTACTTATTCAATTTATCGTGTTATATACTGGTGCGCGTAATTTGTTTCCTTGCATTGGTTTTCAGTTTATGAGCTCTAATAGGACTCTTAGTGACTTAGATCTGGAGATCGAAAGAACTGTGAGTAATATTTGAAAATCTAAACGACAATAACAAGGAGAATCAAGTTCTAGTATGGCTCAAGAAAGAGATCTGAGACAACCAATAAATGCTGATAATGTAGAAGGTGATCTTGATGGGGACAATGAGCACAATAGACCTGTTGGGAATAATCGTTCCCTACGGGATTATTCTTTGCCTACTTTTGATGGAACCAACTCAAGTATCATCAGACCACCTATTCAGGCAAATAATTTTGAAATTAAGCCTGCTTTGATCTCCATGTTACAACAACATGCTATGTTTGGGGGACTGGCGAATGAGAACCCGAACCGCCATTTATTGAATTTTGAGGAAGTTTGTGACACCTTTAAGGAATTGGTGTCATGATGATGCATTCATATTGAGATAATTTTTGTTTTCACTGAGGGATAGGGCCAAGTTGTGGCTGTAGGATTATAAGCACGGGACATTTACTACTTGGGACAGATTGGCCCAAGCATTCATGACAAAATATTTTCCCTCGTCTAAAACAGCCAATTTTAGAAATGATATCACTCCCTTCAGCCAGCAAATTGGAGAGAATCTCAGCGAGGCGTGGGAGTGGTACAATGATCTACTCAATAAATGCCCACATCATCGACTAGTGACCAATATGGATACAAATTGATACATTTTATAACGGGTTACTCCAAGAAACCCGTGAAGCAGTTGACTCTTCAGTAGGTAGTTCATTATCAGCAAACAATACGCCAGAGGAAGCACAGGAACTCCTTAACATGATGTCGGATAACTATTTCAAATCTTCAACATCACAGTTAAGAGAATCAAGGAGGGGAATTCATGAGCTGGATACATTGGATGCATTATTGGATCAACAAAAAGTAATGGCGGGACAAATGACAACTTTGACAAAGCAGATTGAAGGAATGAAAGTGAATGCAGTGGCTACGTCACAACCACTTGTGTGTGATTTTTGTTCAGGTGACAATCCAAATGGTCGGTGCAGCACGTCAAGTTCTTCTTCTTCTGTCATGGGACAAGAGCAAGTAAATTACACGGGGAACCAAAATCAGAATCAATTTAGACCTCAGAACAACCCGTACAGCAACACCTACAATCCGGGCTGGAAAAATTATCCAAACCCTTCCTGGGAAAATCATCATGCAGAATCAAGCTCAAAATCAATTGCAGAGTTCAAATTATAGACCACCTTTCCAGCAGTATTATCAACCCCAACACAATCAACTGCAAGTATCACCACACCATCCAGAAAAAAAGAATCAGCTAGAAAAGGCTCTCACACAGTTCATCCAATTTAGTACTGACAAAATGAAAAGTTCGGATGCTACAATAAAAAATCTTGAGAATCAAATGGGTCAAATGGCAAGGACTATAGCTGAAAGGCCTCTTGGAGCACTATCGAGTGACAACATTGCTAACCCGAGAGAGCAAGTAAAACCCATCACATTGCGGAGTGGAAAAGTATTAGAGCCTAAACAGATTGAGGAAGGAGCGGACAGAAATGAGAATGAAAAGAAAGTTGAAGAAGATGTAAAATCAAACAGTGAAGATGATACTGGGATACCAACCAGGGGCAAATGAGGGGAAAACCAAGCAGAAAAGTATAAAATTCCAGCTAGGAGGATGGCAGAAAGTCAACCCACAGAGCAACCTGTCAGATTCACTCAGAGTTCCATTTCCTAATCGACTGAAGGGCGAGGATCAGCAGAAAAGGTTTAAGCGGTTTCTAGAGATTTTCAAGAAGGTTGAGATCAACATACCTTTTATGGAGGCTCTTCAAAATATGCCTAGTTATGCAAAATTTATGAAGCAAATACTTTCAAACAAGAGGAAATTATTGGGAGACGAGATTCTATGCTTAACAGAAGGGTGTAGTGCCATCATCCAGAAAAAGTAACCTCCCAAGATGAAGGACCCCAGTTCTTTTTCTATTCCATGTACCGTAGGAGGAATATAATTCGAAAAGGCAATGTGCGATTTAACGGCGTCTATTAACTTGATGCCGTTGTCAATTTATATGAAGTTGAATGGCGAGGAGCTTAAACCGACAAACGTCTCACTCCAACTGGCAGATAGAAGTATAAAGTATTGTCACGCCCAAAAAACGGGACCGTAACACGCCGCGCTAATGGCACACCGGTCCAAAGCGCAAGGCACAAACGAACAGGAGCAACAAACTTAACCGCAATGTGTAGAACCATCAAATCATTTCTTAACTATAAAACCGAATTTTTCATTTTACACAAAAATACGAATACAAAATTCCTTCTTAGTACAAAAGATGCTATAACAAAAACAAATATTCCGGATCAATCTTTTGTACTTATCTAATTTTTATGCTTTAGCATACTATGTTTTGAAATGATTGGATCTTTTTGACTATACCAAGTAATGTGGAATCTGGAGAAAATCTAAAAGCGCTGATGGAGAGTCAAAACGAGCACCTAATCTGAAAAATTATAAATCACGTGGGGTGAGCATAACTAGCTCAGTGGATATCATAAAAGCTCTTCAAATGGGGCCAAGCATTTCGATAAAAGAAAACATAAAGATAATAACATTTGTGAAAACCATAGTCATGAAGCAGTTTCTAAAATGTCTCATGCCATTTAAAAGTCAATAAACCATAATCATAAGTAGTTTCTAAAATGTATCATGCCATTTAAACGATCAGGCATGTCCAAAACATAGTCAAAAAGATCCAATCATTTCAAAACATAGTATGCTAAAGCATAGCGAACAAATCCAAGTACAGTTTCAATCCGGAATATAATAAAATAGCATGAGTATCTTTTAGGCTCAAAGGTATGACCTACTATGCATATTAAATATACATATTTCGAAAGTCGTTAAACAAAATACAAGTGGAAGAGGGTCTATGTTACCCACCTATCAAAGCAAAAACTGCACAAATGATCACTGAACGCGATCGCCGGCGGTAGGTGGCGTGGTACCTAAAACAAATATAAGAGGACTCTTAGAAGAGATGTAGAAGTTAAAGAATGACTAGGGAAGCGAAAAGGATAAGCTAGAAAATTCACCTGAGCAATAGCCGGGACTATATCAATAGCATTCCACAACAATCCATACCCCATAACCACTACAATTAACTCTATTACAACATTAGAGCAACAACCTATGGTTGGAATTCCTCTTTACTACCAAACTGAAATTTTTACCGATTAGCCACACGCATGATTCAAACATGCTTCCTATCCAACCCACTTGGTTTCAAGTCTCAATTCCTATCCAAACTAACCTTAAAACACTCCTAAAACATCATTATGTGCATAGACATAAGCATTCATAGCATAACACTCTAGGCCACATATGGAAGACAAAACCCTAACTCATAATCTTAAAATTTGTAATCTAACCATGGAAAGTTGTTAAAAATCAACCCCAATCATTTCCCAACCTCCAAAACACTAAAAACAACCCATAACATACATAAATCATAACTTACAAGGCTGCAAAGAGGGTTTATTTTCAGCCATAAAGAATCCTACAAAACTTGAAATTCAAGCTTGGATCATAAGTCTGAGCCTATAAACCATAAATGCTAAAATACATAAAATCTTACCTTCCAAGTGATTTCTACTTGAAATCCAAGAAAATTTTTGGGGGAAAATGGAGGAAGAGGAGTCGGCTGCTGCTGGGAGGAAATGAGGAAGAAACAACAAGAAGAAGACTTTAAAAAAAACTTCCAAAGTTGACCCAAATAGTTCCCCATTGACCAAATAGTCTCCAAGTTGACTATTTAACCCAAAAACTAATTTTTGCTACTAAATTAACATTTTAAATCAGCCATCAAACAACACTCACACACCACAATGCACTAATTACACTTAGTCCAACTTTTGACCCGTTTACCCGCCGGAACCGAAATCGCGTAAACCGAAAAATTTGCCAAATTGAAAAACGAATAAGTTGAAGTACTTAATGACTAAAAATAATATGAAAAACATTTTAAACCAGTTAAAAATCAAAGAACAAGGCTATTAAAATACTGGATTTCACATTCTACCCCCCTTAAACAAAGTTTCGTCCTCGAAACTTACGAAATCACGAAGCAAACAAAGCTGGATACTTCGATTTCACGAGGCTCTCAAGCTCCCAGGTAGCTTCTCGCTCAGAATGATTAGACCATAAAACCTTCACGTAGGGGATAACTTTATTCCTCAATGTCTTATCTTGTCGATCCAAGATCCTCTCCGGAACCTCCTCGTATGTCGTGTCCTCCCGATCTACTAAAGGTTCATGGCTCAACACATGAGAGGATGTGGATATACCTCCTCAACTGAGAGACATGGAAGGTATTATGAACTCTAGACAACTCCGGAGGCAAAGCCAATTGGTATGCCAAATCACCAACCTTGTTCAACACCTCATGGGGTCTATATAGCGTGGACTCAACTTTCCACCTTTCCCAGACCTAGTACCCCTTTAGTCGGCGATACTTTCACAAACACTTTATCCCCAACCGCAAACTCCATGGCTTTCTCTTGCGATCTGCCCAGCTCTTGACGATCTTGAGCCGCTTTCAAATTCTGGCGATACAATAGCAATTTTATCAATCATTGCCTGAATCAAATCTGGGCCCTCCAAGGATCTCTCGCCAACTTCATCCCAATGTAAAGGTGATCTACACTTACGACCGTACAAAGCCTCAAATGGTGCCATACCGATGCTGCTGTGATAGCTATTATTATACGAGAATTCCATAAGCATCACATGCTCATCCCAGCATCCCTATGGCACTATGAGAGGCTCTTGTACGGTCGTAATGTCTGAATAGTACGCTCAGATTGGCCATCTGTCTAAGGATGATAAGCAGTACTAAGACTCAAAGTTGTGCCACAAGCTCTCTGGTAGGTTGTCCAGAACCTGGATACAAACCTGGGATCGCGATCAGAAATAATGCTCTTAGGCACACCGTGCAAACGGACAATCTCTTGATCATATAACTTCACTAATGACTCCAAAGTAGCGGTTACCTTAATCGGTAAGAAATGGGCGGACTTTGTTAGGCGGTCAACAATCACCCATATACTGTCATTATCCTCGCCTAGTCCGTGGTAACCCATGTACAAAATCCATAGTAATATGCTCCCATTTCCACTCCGGTATCTCCAATGATCGTAGTAAACCGCTGGGCCTTTGGTGTTCAGCCTTAACCTGAGCACACACCAAACATCTCGCCACAAACTCAGCTATCTCTCTTTTCATTCCAAGCCACCAAAATCTCATTTTCAAGTCCCTATACATCTTCGTACCCCCAGGATGAATAGATAAGTGCGAAGAGTGAGCTTCTTTCATCAGTTCTCTTTTCAATTCGGAGTCGTTCGGCACACATAAACGTCTGTCTCGCCACAAGCTACCATCAGCTCTAACCTGAAACTCTGAGGTATCACCATTCTGTACTTTCAACATTACTTTACGTAGCTCAGGATCATCTAACTGGGCCACCTTAAGGCGATCCACCAGTGTAGATTGAACAACCAATGCTGCCAAAGTCTGCTCAGTAGACTCAACAACCTCCAAATTCAAAGCCTCAAACTGACAAATAAGCAAAAGAGCCATACTAGGGCCAGTGATTTACGACTCAAAGCATCGGCAACCTTATTAGCTTTACCAGGATGATAGCTAATGGTCAGGTCATATCCTTCAATAGCTCAAGCCAACGCCTTTGCCTCATATTAAGCTCTTTTTGAGTGAAGAGGTACTTCAGACTTTGATGATCAGTGAACACTTCAAGTCTGCTCTCCATACAGGTAATGAGGTTTAAAATCTTGAGAGCAAAGCTTTATCGAGCAAACTCCAGGTCATGAGTAGGATGTTTCTGCTCGTACGGCTTAAGTTGCCTCGACGCATAAGCTATCACCTTATCTCCCTGCATCAAAACACAACCCAAACCATTCTGAGAAGCATCACTATAAACCACAAATCCTCCAGAACCTGAAGGTAAAGTCAACACTGGAGTTGTCACCAACCTATGCTTAAGCTTTTGAAAGCTTGCCTCACACTTATCTGACCATTCAAACTTGGTTCTCTTCAGGTACGCGATTTCGGTTCCGGCGGGTAAACGGGTCAAAAGTTGGACTAAGTGTAATTAGTGCATTGTGGTGTGTGAGTGTTGTTTGATGGCTGATTTAAAATGTTAATTTAGTAGCAAAAATTAGTTTTTGGGTTAAATAGTCAACTTGGAGACCCCTTCCTCGACACCACATGACCCAAAAATGCAACACTCGAAGCCAAAACTCGCAGATGATTAGCCTAGACCTACCACAGCTGTCTCTTATACGATCTAGATGTCTATAAGAGACAGCCCTCTTCATCGATGATATCCTCGTTTTGAGAATGAACCAGGATATCATGTAGATGAGAGACCACTACACATACATGTGGATATTCCTTGAACACCCTATTCATCAAGCGGATAAAGGCTGCAGGGGCGTTAGTTAAACCAAAAGACATAACCAAAAACTCGTAGTGGCCATAGCGAGTCCGAAAAGCTGTCTTAGGTACATCCTCTTCCTTCACCCTCAATTGATAATATCCGGACCGCAAATCAATCTTAGAGAAGTACCTTATGCGCACCCTTAAGCTGATCAAACAAGTCATCAATCCATGGCGAAGGGTATTTATTCTTCACAGTTACCCTATTAAGCTCACGGTAGTCAATGCAAAGTCTCAAACTACCATCTTTCTTCCGAACAAATAAGACCGGTGCTCCCCAAGGTGAAACACTTGGACGAATAAATTTCTTGTCCAAAAGTTCTTGAAGCTGCTCCTTCAACTCCTTTAACTCCGCAGGTGCCATACGGTAGGGGGCCTTTGAAATTGGTGCCACCCCTAGCTCTAAGCAATTCTCAAAATTGACAACTCGCGACGGAGGTAAACCTGGCAGCTCCTTGGGAAACACGTCCGGAAATTCCCTAACCACTAGGATATCCTCAATGCCTGGCTCTACTTTATCAGAGTCTATCACATAAGCCAAATAGCTCTCACAACCCCTATCTAAGGCCTTAAACGCCTTCACTACTGATATAATCGGAATCCTACTCTTGGGCTTCTTTTCATTCCCACGAAAAATCACCGTGATCTAAACCAGGCATCTGAAACATCACATACCTCTCTTTACAATCAATCGTCGCACCATTAGCCGCCAACCAATCCATACCCAAAATTAAATCAAAGTCGGTTATCGGTAACTGAATAAGGTCAGCCTCAGGACAGAGGCCCAAGAAATATAACCGACAACCGACTATAAGTTTAATTTTGTCCATCCCCTTCCCGTCTAAAGGGTGCCCAAGATAAGGATCCTCTATACCATCTAGGTTTATCGGACAGACATCTAAGAAAACATCTAGCTACAAATGAATATGATGCCCCACAATCAAATAAAGCATAAGCAGGTATGGAATTCACTAAGATCGTGCCTGCAACTACTGAATCATTTCTGATCGGCCTGCTGCTGACTCAACGCATGCACCCTCGCCTGAGTCCTCCGCCTCTTGTCCTCAAGCGGACCACCCTGCACTCCACTAGTCTGCCCTCGATTTGGTGCGACCTTAGGACAATCTCTGATCAAATGGCCGCGCTCGCCACACTTAGCTTGGAGTACATGCACTAGTAGTGCCTCTTCAAAGAAGGTGAGGCAATAACCTTCTTGTACACAAAGTAGGCTCACCCTTGCACCAACTAAGTTCCTCTAGTTGAGCCAAAGGGTTTTACACTACAACCTCACTTTTGTACGGACCCTCCTAGGAAACCACCTGTCGACCACGACGCCTCTCCCAGTGGAGAGCTTGTGCCATAGACTTCCAGGGAAGCTGGGATGAAATGGTCGGCTAGTCTGGCCTGTCTGTGCTGGCGCAAAGCTCTGACCCCTCTGAAAGGTATCCCGATCTCTCCTCACGCCTCGCTCCGAATCCAGCTGAATGGCTAGATTATACATCTCCTCATAAGTTTGGGGACGACCCACTATCAGTTCTCTCTGAAGCTCAGCTCTAAGACCCTTCCGAAAATGATACATACGCTGCTGCTCGTCACGCCAGACAGCGGGAACATACTCCTCAAGCCTCTGAAGCTGGAATGCATACTGCACCACGGTACCACGGAACTGATCTCGCTGCTCCAGCCGATAAAACTCGTTCATCTTCTGAGCTCTGATGGATGGGGGAAAGTAATGAGCTAGAAACTGCTCCCAGAATATCTCCCAAGTCACAGGCTGTCTCGGTGTGGGCAACGTATGCTCAACTTAGTCTGCCACCACTTGGCCGCCTCAGCAACCAAGAAAGGAATAGCCAAAGATGTCCGTGACTCCACCGGAATCTGAAATAACTCAAAATCCCTCTCTATCTCGCCCATCCATGACTCCGCCTTAAGCGGATCCGGAGCCCCATCAAACGTAGGTAGCCCGGCCTTCTTGAGCTTCTGAAACAGGATGGAATGTCAGACATTCCGGTGGTGGAGTCTCTTGGAGCAACGGGATGTGTATAAGAGCAGGCCCCTCTTTTGAACCTTGGTGATACTAGTGACATGGCTTAGGAAGCTGACTCGACTACAGGGATCTCCTGCAGCGGATCCCTACCAGCCAGACGCTCCCCAGGCTGAGGGTCCTGCTGTGCCAAGCCTCTACCGCGACCTCTAGAACCAAAACGCATCCTAGACGGTATACTAGCTGATAAGAGTCAAAGGCAGAATCATAAGCAAAGAATAACTCTTCAAGAATCAACAAAAGAGGTACAACAAAGATTACATAAGCAAGGACCTCTCAAAACCCCCCTGGGGAGCTTGGCAATTACTCACACCCTCAGCCTGGGGAGCGTCTGCATAATGGTCTCAAAATACACATCTAGATGTGTATAAGAGACAGCTTCTACATTCTGGAAACCTCTTCGACACATGTAGATGTGTATCAAATTCTGGTTTAGATTCAAACCTATGCTCTGTACCACTAAATGTCACGCCCCAAAAACGGGACCGTAACACGCCGCGGTAATGGCACACCGGTCCAAAGAGCAAGGCACAAACGAACAGAGCAACAAACTTAACCGCAATGTGGCTGTAATAGAACCATCAAACCATTTCTTAACTATAAAACTGAATATTTCATTTTACACAAAAAATACGAATTACAAAATTCCTTCTTAGTACAAAAGATGCTACAACAAAAACAAAGTTCATCAATACAAAACCTATCTAATACACTACCCTAGGGAGAGGCGAAGTTTTTCGATTTTTCTGGAAAACTGAGCTTATTATCTCCTAATCTAGCTGTAATACGAATTTGAGGGGTTAACTAAGTGTTTTGACTAGGGTTTTAGCTTGTCGAAGTTGGTCAGAAATTGTGAAAAGGTCATTTTTGACCAAAGAGCTGTTGGTGTCGTTTTCTATCGTTTCGCGTCGTTTTCGCTTCCCTAGTCATTCTTTAACTTCTACATCTCTTCTAAGAGTCCTCTTATATTTGTTTTAGGTACCACGCCACCTACCGGAGAGGGCGTAGTGTAATTCGTGCAGTTTTTGCTTTGATAAATGGGTTACATAGATAAGAGACAGAGACAGTGTTTTGTGGTTTAAGTAACGACTTTCGAAATATGTTTGGATGGATTTTAAAATGTGTATGATGTTTGGAACTGCACTTTTACCAAGTTTTGGAACTATTACATATGAAATCGGGACCAAGCTATTTTATGTTAATCAAATGATATGTTTGCAAACTCTTTTGATATGAAAGCATTTGATGACTGTTTTGGCTCATAGGTGACCTAGGTATATAATTTTGGATGTGTTTGGAAATGTTTGATTTGTGGAGAACCGGTTCTATAGTCATCCATGGGACGCCATGGTGACTTTTATGTTTTGGACATGGCTGACGTTTAAATGGCATGATACATTTTAGAAACTACTTATGATTATGGTTTATTGACTTTTAAATGGCATGAGACATTTTAGAAACTGCTTCATGACTATGGTTTTCACAAATGTTATTATCTCTATGTTTTCTTTTTATCGAAATGCTTGGCCCCATTTGAAGAGCTTTTATGATATCCACTGAGCTAGTTATGCTCATCCCACGTGATTTATAATTTTTCAGATTAGGTGCTCGTTTTTGACTCTCCACCGCGTTAGCAGCTTTTAGATTTTACACATTCCACATTACTGGTAGGACTCTGCGGATAATCTTCCAAGCTTCTCTTTTGTTTGGAGAGGGGTAGTGTATTAGATAGGTTTTGTATTGAGGAACTTTGTTTTTGTTGTAGCATCTTTTGTACTAAGAAGGAATTTTGTAATTCGTATTTTTGTGTAAAATGAAATATTCGGTTTTATAGTTAAGAAATGGTTTGATGGTTCTATTACGATTGCGGTTAAGTTTGTTGCTCTGTTCGTTTGTGCCTTGCGCTTTGGACCGGTGTGCCATTAGCGCGGCGTGTTACGGTCCCGTTTTTTGGACGTGACAAGTATCCTGTGGGTATAGTAGAGGATATTTTTGTCTAAGTAGATAAATGTTATTTGCCAGCAGATTTCATCATATTAGACATGGAGGAGGACGGGAACATGCCGTTGATTCTTGGGAGACATTTTTGGCAACTGGCAGATCATTGATTGATGTGCAAGAAGGAGAATTACAATTAAGAGTCGATGATTAGACTGCCAATTTTTTTGTCTTTAATTCTCTCAAGCTCCCTTCTATATATGATGATTTAATGATGATTGATGTAGTTGATAAATTGGTTGATGATTTTTGTAGGTACGAAGTTCCACGACTACTATTGGAGAAAGCCTTGACGCATGCAAGAGACATTGAGAAGCATGATGAAGCGACAAGGACATGTTTAAAGATGCTAGAGGCAAACCCTCCAGCTACTAGAAGCCAGTTTCACGAGAAAAGTTAGGCAAAGGGGGGTCTCCGGCCAACTAACCCCCCAAGGTAGAGTTAAAACCACTTCCTGTATATTTGAAATATGTGTTTTTAGGTTAGAATGACACGTTTCGAATTATTTTTAATGCTAGGTTGTCTGATGAGCAATTATGTGAATTACTCGATGTTTTGATAAATCACAAAAGTCCAATTACATGGAGCATTCATGACATAAAAGGGATTAGCCCTACCATTTGCGTGCACAAAATTTTAATGACTGAAAATTATAAGACTTCTAGACAATCTCAGCGTAGGCTTAACCCTACTCTAAAGGAAGTGGTGAGGAAAGAAGTCATAAAAGTGTTAGATGCAGGCATTATCTATGCAATCAGTGATAGTGAGTGGGTTAGTCCTACTCAAGTAGTGCTTAAGAAGGGTGGGATAACAGTAGTAGTCAATGAGAATAATGAACTTATTCTGTCCAGATTAGTCACAGGGTGGAGGGTTTGTATAGATCGACATTATAGGAAATTAAATGAAGCCACTTGTAAAGATCACTTTCCCCTACCCTTCATTGACTAGATGTTAGAGCGATTAGCAGGTCATGTTTTTTATTGTTTTTTAGGCCGGTACTCCCGATATTTCCAGATGGCTATAGCCCTGGAGGACCAAGAGAATACCACATTTACTTGTCCGTATGGCACCTTCGCTTATCGAAGGATGCCTTTGGCTTATGTAATGCACCAAGCACATTTCAAAGATGCATGTTTGCAATTTTTCACGACATGATTGAAAAGTGCATTGAAATTTTCATGGATGATTTCTTTGTTATGGGTCTACATTTGATGATTGTTTGCATAACTTATCCCTTGTTCTTCAACGATGTGAGGAAACAAATCTTGCACTTATTTGGAAAAGTGCCATTTTATGGTACAAGAAGGGATAGTTTTGGGTCATAGAATATCCACTAAGGGTATTGAGGTAGATAAGGCAAAAATTGAAGTAATAGAAAAACTGCCTCCACCAAATAATGTTAAGGGAATTAGGAGTTTTTTAGGACATGCCGGGTTCTATCGGCATTTCATTAAGAATTTCTCCCTCATTGCTAGACACTTGTGTAATTTATTGCAGAAAGATGTGACTTTTAATTTTGATGAAAATTGTATGCATGCATTTAACATTCTTAAAAAAGACTTGGTGACTGCACCCGTAATTGTAGCACCCGATTGGTCCTTACCTTTTGAGCTGATGTGTGATGCCAGCGATTTTACTATGGGTGCAGTCCTATGTCGGAAAAATGACAAGATTTTGCATGTGTATTTACTACACTAGTAGAACACTTAATGAAGCTCAAGTGAATTATTCCACTACTGAAAAGGAATTACTAGCTGTAGTATTTGCATTTGATAAATTTCGCTCATATCTGATAGGGTCAAAAACAATTGTTCATACTGACCACTCTGCTTTAAAGTATTTATTATCTAAGACTGATGCAAAACCTAGATTAATACGTTGGATTTTATTGCTGCAGGAATTTGAAGCACTGGGAAGTGGTTGATAAGAAGGGTAGTGAAAACATGATAGCAGATCATCTATCAAGACTGGAGCGACCGAAAGAAGAAAGTTTAATATTGTCTCCCATTCGAGAGGAGTTTCCAGAGGAGAAATTGATAGAAGTGGGTATAAACCCATGGTATGCAGACATAGTTAATTATCTAGTAGCGAAAGTTATGCAGACATAGTTAATTATCTAGTAGCGAAAGTTCTTCCACCGTCGATGGACTACAATCAGAAGAAAAAGTTCTTTTCAGATTTGAAATTCTACTATTGGGATGAGCCTTACTTGTACCGGCGGTGTAACGACCAGATGATCAAGAGGTATGCGCCCGAGGAAGAAATGAAAAATGTGCTTCGAATGTGTCATTCATCACAAGTTGGGAGACATCACAGCAATCAAAGAACAGCTGGTTCTTCAAAGTGGATTATACTGGCCATCATTATTCAAAGATGCTAGGAAATTTGTGGAACACTGCGATGAATGCCAAAGAGTGTATATCAGGGAACATATCTCATAGAAATGAGATGCCCCTCAATAACATTTTGGAAGTGGAATTATTTGATGTTTGGGGGATAGATTTCATGGGGCCATTTCCGAGCTCTTATTCAAATCGATACATATTGGTGGCATCGGACTACGTTTCGAAGCGGGTCGAGGCAATTGCACTACCAACAAATGATGCTAGAGTTGTCACAAGATTCATCAAACACAATATCTTCTCAAGGTTTGGGATGCCAAGGGCCATAATAAGTGGCAGGGGTTCATATTTTAAGAACTCTCAATTTGAAACTTTACTGTTTAAGTATGGGGTAACACATAAAATATCATTGCCTTACCATCCCCAGACTTCAGGACAGGTTGAGATTTCAAATCGAGAGTTGAAGCGTATCTTAGAGAAAATAGTGAATGCATCATGAAAAGATTGGGCCCGGAAGCTGGATGATGCACTGTGGGCATACAGGATAGCATTTAAAACCCCTATAGGGATGTCCCCGTATAGGTTTGTAACACTTTTGGGAAGGCATGTCATCTACTAGTAGAATTAGAACACAAGGCATTCTGGGCAGTAAAAGCACTAAATTTTGATGCCAAGGTAGCCGGTGAGAAGAGGTTGTTAGAATTATGTGAGTTAGAGGAATTCAGAGGGGAAGCTTATGACAGTGCTCAAATTTACAAGGAAAGAACGAAGAGGTGGCATGATAGGCACATCCTTCACAAAGAGTTCCGAGTTGGTGATAAAGTTTTGGTTTATAATTCTAGGCTACGGCTATTTCCCGGTAAGTTAAAGTCGAGGTGTAGCGATCCGTATGATGTAGTGCATGCTTTCCTGTATGGAGTTGTGGAACTGAAGGGACAACAATCAACATTTCAAGTGAACGAAAATCGGCTCAAAATCTTCCGTGGAAGCAATATTGACGAGGGACATGAATTTGCCCAATTTGTCAAGGAATTTTGAAGGATGCAAAGAATAGTCAAGCTAGTGACTATAAAGAAGCGCTATTTGGGAAGCAACCCAGGCAATTTTATTTATTTTAATGTGTTTAATTTTTATATTTTTTTTTTTAAAAAAAAATTATTCTTATAGTTATATTAGTTTTTAACATTGAAAATGAGTTGAAACTGACAAATATATTCTTCAATGCAGGTTACTGGTAGAAGTTGGAATTATATTCTATTGTAAGTTTAAATTTGAAATTTAAAAAAAAAATAAAAAAAAGAGTAATTTAAAGCTCGCCTTAGGTGAGCTGCTAACAAAGCAATGCTCGCCTAAGGTGAGCATTGTCAGAAGCATGCCCGCCTTAGCCGATCATTGCTTTTGACTTTGCTTGCCTAAGGCGGGACCAAGTGCTTAATTTTTTTTATTTTTTTTCTTCGAAATTAATTTATTTAATAAATCTCTTTTCAACCCCAACTCAAATTCCTTCTTTTCTCAACCAGTTCTACTACTCCCTTCCCACCTCTACTAATTCATCGGTCCACCATCTCCACCACCACAAACCTATTAACACCATTTTTTTTTCCTTTCTTCTTCCAAATTTAGTTTATTTTATTTTAATTAATTAATCATTTCTTTTCATTTCTTCTTCTACGCTTACAACCACCATTGTTATTCAAATTTTTGTCTCACCACCACAAGCAAACTTTTCTCTGCCATTGTTTCTCACTACCACAAGCTTTCATACCAGAAGTTTCTACTCCACCGTCACCAAAGATTCACCCTCACCAACTATTCAATCACCGGTCATAATCCACTATCATCGTCTCTTCGCAGGTCATGGTTCAGTCAAAACGGGTCGGCATCAACCACGATTTCTAATATCAACTTGGTGATTTTTGGTTGAATAATTTTCCTATATATTTCAAGTAAGATCATTCAATTATTGACCTTGGTTGATATTTTGGAATAATTGGTAATTAACTTTTTGTTGAAATCATTGGTTGCTCGTGTGATTAATGCTGATGGTACTTGAATTATTTTGGCGACCTCAAGTATTTTTTGTGGATAATTGTGTTTGATTGGTGATGTGGCAATAATTTTTACACAATGGGTTCATTGCTTGTATTGTATTGATTAATTTGTGACTGGGATTTGAGATATTCTTGGTTTCCATTAGTTGAGAATCTTGATTATCGCGGTTTTTATTTATTTTGTGGAATTTGTTAGTATTATTTGGTTATTAAATTGTCAAAGTTTTTATTGGAAATTGTTGGGGGTTGATTGTTAATTGAAATTTCGAACTAATTGGGTTGTGATTTTTGATTTATTGGATTTTAATTGAAAATTGTTGACTAATGGGTTCGTCTAAAAAACGGAATCAAGTTGACAAGACCTCATTTAAGTCTAATAAATTTATATGTGAACAAGACGAAAAGCTCCATGACAAATTGAAAACTCAGAAGGATCCTTGTTATGAGAGGGGTTTTGATCTATCATCTATTAGGGTGGAAAATAATGATGAAGCTGAATCATCTATTAAATAAGATTCATAATAGGGAGTGGAAAGAGTTTTGTAAGGTACCATCTTTTGAGGGTAATGAGAGCATTGTCTGTCATGCGAGTTTATTGGGAATACATATAAATTAGATAATTATGTGGTTATGGTGAGGCAAAAGCCATTGAGTATAAAAAAAGAAGTCATTAACTCCATTTATTATCTTCAGAATATTCCTAATAGTCAATTTCGTGCATATTTGGAGAAAGGGGTTAACTATGATGAGGTATTAGATGTTATTACAGATGGTAAAGGTCAATGGGTTATGAATAAGGGTGAAATAAAATGGGTCAAAAAGTGCTATTTGTGTTTGGAGGCTAAAGTTTGGATGCATTTTATTTGTGCTCGATTGTTGCCCATATCCCATACTACTGAAGTATCCCCGGAGAGAGCTGTTTTATTGTATGCAATTTTGAAGGGTTTGACCTTTGATATTGGCCAAGAGATTCATCATGAGATAATTCGAAATGGCAATCGGGTTTATGAAGGGTTTATATTTCCTAATTTAATCACCCAATTATGTCATCTTCCAGGGGTCAATATAGCCAGTGGAAAAAAAATCTCAGACAAAAAAAATCATTTATAACACAACTCTGAAGACCGTTGTTGGAACTCATCGTAGATGCATGATACGGATTCAAGCAGAGGCCAGGGGTTTGGATGGTTATGATACCAGTGAAAGCAGTGAGGAGGACTCTTCCGATGATAATGAAGATGCACAGCAGAAGTACATCCTGATTACATATTTTTCTTACTGAGTGATGAGAATGCATGTAGAGAGTTATTTCGCTCTCAAAGCCAAAGTTTACATTCATTGCATCGGAAAATGGATATTATTGCTTGAGGATGAATCAAATTAATCCGTTTGATATGACTAATTGGCCTCAAGAACCCGCTGCACCTGAGTGGCATTATGGTCCAACAAATAAAGTTGAGAGGGAGGGCCCAAAGACAAGGAAGAGAGGAGATGGAGTTGGTCCATTTTGGACTGCAAGCGATTGATCATTTTCTACATCTACACAATTTGTCAAGGGAGTTCTTTGTTTTGTTTTGTTTTGTTTTTTTAGTAGTACATTCTACTAGTTCGTTATGTTTTTTTTTTTTTGTGGATTATTTGCCGTAGTTTTGTGTTTTGTTGGCGAGTAGTGGTATAGTATTAGTTGTGGTTGTGTTAGTGTTTGTCAAATGTTATGTCAGTTCAGCTAGAGTGGTATATTATTAGTTGGATTCACTTTAACTGGCAATGATATGATAACTGTGCATGTTGCATCGCATGATTCGTGTACACGTTTTTGTGTTAAAAGGATGGAAACATGAGTTGATATTAAATACTGTTTTCTTGGATATTAACTTTTGAACTCATTTCTGTTAGAAAGGAGTCATGTGATTTGTTGTGATTACCCATATCTGGTCGAAAGTTGCTAGAATTGTTCCTTGTAATTGTTGATTAGGTTGGAATTGATATGATGTGGGCCTTTGTATTCTCATTTGTGCATTTATGCATGGTGGGTATTAGGTTCTATTATGATTGTTTGACCTTTTTAGGTTGATATAACCCGTGTTCCGTGACTAGTTCCTTAAGTGCTTAACAAATCTATGTACTCCAATGAGCCTTAAAAAATGGCTTGCTTTACGTAAAAGACGTAAGCATGGTAAAAAAAATAGAAATTCAAAGGCGGCTTGCGTGAAAATGCGTCTTGCTCAGCCTACAAATAATAATAATAATAATAATAATAATAATAATAATAAAGAGTAGAATAAAAAGGTGGTCATAAAGGAATTACGAAAGGTTATATTTTCGTTTTTGGGTTAAACGGTTGTAATGGATCCATAATGCTTTGCCTTTGTATGTCATTTGTGTGCTTTGCATAATAAGGTTCCACTGATCTTTCTTTACTTTTTTGATGGTTATGAGGTTCGATTTTATGTAACTTTTGATTTGATAGTGGGATATCATAATTTCTTACGTGACGTGGCCCATATTGATTTGACGGTTATGAGGTTATGAGTTTTTTTTGAATTTATGTTCGGGAAAGTTTATTTGATATTTATTCATGTGGAGTTTTTGGTGTGTGTAATTGTGTTATATGATTCATGCTGGTTCGTTGGTTTCCAGCATAGTTTATGAGTCAATTCGGTCAATCCAATTTTATTATTACCACTCCTACTTTGTTATGTGTGAGTTTTGTTTTGTTTGATTTTGTTTTGCTTGGGACTAGCACAACACTAGGTTGGGGGGAGTTGATAACTCTAAAATTGGAGTTATTTTAGGTTTTAATTGTTCTTAATTTATGTGGTTTTAGTCCCAATTTTCGTAGTTTAGTATTAGTTAATTAGTGTGTTAGTAATTCGTAAGTTTTTTTTTGTTAATAGTTTATTTGGCGTGCTAATGTGGGAAGATGGCTAATAATGGAGATTTGATTTTGTGTTCAGGAATTCAAAAGGGCAAGATTGTCATTCAATGGTGAAATTTGAAAAAAAGAAAAAAGAAAAAAAAAAGAGAAGAGAGCTCGCACGAAGCGAGCAGGAGTTTAGGTAGCAACAATAGTCTTACATGGACTGAATTACTAAGGATAGGAATGTTATCAATTATCAAGGACTCCAATGTCTCTATTTCAAAAAAGAGGGGATAATTATTACTTATTTTTTAGGCTTGTTATTTTAATAGAGGGGGAACTCTTTTTAATTTTTTTTTCTCTAGACAATAAATATTCTAGTTTTAGAAATAAGAAGGCTCTATCCAAGATTGAACAATATTTCTTGGAGAGAATTCAACATTTGAATTTCCATCTTTAATTATTCCAAGAATATTTTAGGTAATTTTGTTCCTTTTAATTATTCTTATTCTTAACTTTATTTCTTGCTTAAATTTTCTTGCATAAAATTAATTTTGTAACAGCCCTAGTTTTATTTTGATCATGAGTTTTTGTGGTTTAATTAATTCTTGCATGTTTATTTTAACCATGTTGCACTAAATTAATTAGGGTTGGGTACAGGTGATGCAAATTTCTACGGAGTAACTCGAAAAATTGTTAATCGGAAAAATTAGATTCATGGATTAATTAACATAAAATTGACAATTTAAGAACGTAGCTAATTCTTGTTTTGGTTAGGTTCCTAGAGGGTCGAGGTGACACGGAAGTCGATCCCCTGTCATAGACCTGTGTTAATTATTAGACTAGTTTCATTCGAGATAGTGACTGTGAGAATTTCATGGTTAGTTCATTATCAATTCTATACAAATACAATTCAATTTAATTGATTTAGGTCAAAGAGGAATCTACCTCTAAATTAATTAGTTTGATAGGACTCAATTGCGCGAGGAATCGAGGTTGGGTTGATAATTGGGAATTGAACTTCCATTGAATATAATTGGGCCGATTGATTGATAATTTGAGTAATTTTAGAAAATTGCTAGCCTAGTACCTAACCTGTCTTTTAAATTGTTTGAAAACACTGAATTTTTTTTAGTTTAGCATTATTTAATTGCATTCATTTAATTCCTGTTTTAGTTATAAATTTACTTTAGTTTATTTTAAAAAATCCAAAAATACTCATTTGTGATCGTCTAAATAGAAATTGTCGAATACTTTCGGTACTTGTCTATGCAGTCTCCGTGGGAACGATCCTTCATATTCACCCTACTACACTCATACCGTGCACTTGCAGAAATTAGTGGAAAGTTGTGAATATGTTAATTTAACTTTTCCTACAACAAGCTTGGTTAGCAAATTTGAAATTTTGCAATTGTGGATTGTAAGCCAAAAGCCAAGTACGTACAAAATCAACTCCAGAACCAAAATTTTTTGAAAAGCAGTCCTTGGATGAACCAGCTGAGATTGATGAGCTGTTAAAATCAGCTAAGCAAGAAGATCGCTCTTCGGTGATTAATCAACAAGATAAGATAGAAAGAAAAAACTAAGTTATTAGTCCTTCAAGTGAAGCTGAAAAATTATGTAAATGTGACTGTTTCCACTGAGGGGATAATAAATTTAAGGCTACCTAAAAATTTAGAATCACATAAGGATCTCAATGAGCTTCATAAGGAGGAAACAGAAGTTGCTCTTGAAAGTTTTGAAGATGAGCATATGGTGGAAGCAAAAGAGGATTTCCTAGTGAAGTGAGTTCTAGAAACGCAATTAAGTGCCGGAGAAGTTTTGGTTCAAGAGGTCTAGTATGTAAAGCTTGATGGTTTTACGGCACTTAATTGTTTTGAAAAGGAGTCTAAATTTGAAGTGGAAAATGATCATCTAGTCAAAGAAAGTGCAGAAAACCAGTTAGAAGAACACACTATATTGGCGAAAGAGGTCATGAGCATAAAGTTGAATGAATTTATGATAATAGAGAATCTAAACACAGACTTTGTGGAGTCAAAATTTGACAGAGTTTGGGAACAAATCCAAGAGACATTTTTAGATTTATTTTCTCCTACAATTGATGATTTCATCTTCGAAGAATCGTGTAATGTAATGACTAAGACCACTCAAAGTTTTGTGTTATTACCTAGGAGGAAGATGAAGTGGACAAAGTTTCAGATTTTACACTTTGTTATTCTCCAAATCGTTAAAACTCGAGGTCGAGTTTTTTTCAATGAAAGGAGAATGATGTAGTCAACGAAAGGCTCAAGAAACAGTAAAATCAAAAAAATTCAACACAAAACTATAATTTCCTTCAAGGATTCTTTACGAACACTTTGGAAGACAAAAATCCTTTCTGGAGTCAAATAAGAATTTTAATAGAGTTTATTTAAGTGGGGAATTAAGTCTTACTGATGTTAAGGTTTTTATGATTTTTAGTAGTTAGGGGCATTTTAGTATTTTGCAGAAATTTTTTGATTTAGTATTTTAGTATTTTTGGTAGTTTGCCTTAGAGTTATTTAGAACTTGGTTTCCATTTTGATTTAGGTTTCCATTTTAATTTTAATGCCAAATTAGTGTTAAGTTAGAATTTCTAATACTTTAAGAAATAAGAGATAAATCCTAGTCAAAATAAGATTTGTCTTTAAATAATGTTGTTTTCCACAAAGAGAACATAGATTTCAACATAATAAAAATTTTCAACAGACATTGTAGTCTTCTTAAGGGTTGCGTGATGCAATCTAACCTTAGGTGTGATATCTAAAAGTGTCTAGAAGTGATTCCTAGTATTTCTAGTCATTATTCAATTTTCAATTTTAGATTTCCAGCATGGTTTCCTTTAATTTTCTGTTCAGAATTTTTTTTCTGTGATTTTTTATTTTATAAGTTTGACAGCCTAACCCACCGCTTGTGGTGCGTCAAGCATTTTCCAAGGATCCATTACCTGATACTTGTATCACTGTTGGTGTTTTTGAACACGTTGCTTGTTCAGATGCCTGTGCACGTACCGTATGCGTAAACCAGCATCAGGTGCCCAACTGGAATGATGTCTGCCTCTGAAGATGTCAGAGTGAATGCCCTAAACTATCTGCTTCTAGCTTTTTTTAGCGTACTTCTTCATTTCACTTATTGCTCTTTTTATTATTATTATTGTTTATGTTGATACAGTTACTTCGGTGTAGTTTCTTTCTATGATTCTTTTGTACCATGCACTTTGTTGATTTACTCTATGCTGTGATTTACCAGCTTCGATCAGATAGTTAGATGGTAATGGAAGTTAGATGCCTTGCTCTTAAACTGTAGTTTTGCTGTAATTTATTTATTGGTTGATTTTCTGTGTCTTAAAACTACTTAATTTGATGCCTAGTGCTCCAACTTGCACATTATTAAAGCATTCTATTTCCTGTTCCAGGAGTTCATTTCCATTTTTATTGCCCTATTATTCCTAGGAAAGAGTGGTACTTTGATGTCATAGATTGCTCATCTCCTCAGATTAGAAAGGAATCATAGGGTAAGATTTCTTGAAACCTTCCAAATTTGAATTTATGGCTTTTTTCCTGTTGCTATATTTATCTCATGTGATATGTAAACAGTTAATTTTGGTTTACGAGAAACTGAAACTTCATGGTTTTTTAGCTTGAATCATCTGTGACCCAGCCATCTGATACAACCCTTACCCTTCTCACCGCATAAACATTACTAGAAAAGGACCCCGGGGTCTTGTCAGTCTGGCACGAATCCCTCGCATAAGAAAGCACAATACAATGAAGGAGAAACATCATAGTGTGCGCAACAAAATATTTCGAGTCTGTAAAAAAAAATTGAACAAACAAGAAATAATTCTATCGATAAAAATATGAAAATATGAATATATGAAACAAAGGATTACAATCTCTAGGATATTCTCAATATGTGGAGAAAATTCCTTCGATTCTTTACTTCAGACGAGATCCGAGGGCTTCACAGCTTATTCCCGAATCAAATATTGAATTCTTCAAGTCTTGATATGGGAGACCTAAAGAACACTTGATGAAGATCTTCAAACCTTGATATATAAAAGACTTGAAGAGAAAATTTGAAGACTCAGAACTTCCACAGCTTGCAGACTTCAGAAATATCTGTCTCTGTCCTGAACCTCTGAGAGATGACCCTATATATACATGTATGGAAGGAGCAAGGTAGAAGACTTGTAGTACATGTGTAACTTCTTGCTTGCATACCAAGAAACAAATTCTTATCTCTTTACACACATAAGGGATATTAATACATAAGGACTGTACTACTTTGATATTATTTCCTTATTTTAATTTATTAACAAAGAGATAAATACTAGAGTACATATATCCTATTTGTGAAGCTATTGGCCAAGTCTTGCAGACATATGATATGGCACAATTTAATTGGAAGAGCGATACAAATACATTTAATTGGTCGAACTACCTCATTTTGACATGTGGAGCAATATAATTGGTTTTAAATTAACCAATGTTCCAAAATATATATGATATATGTCATTATTTAATTGGACCATAAATATGCCAATTAAATTAATTTATAGACAAATGATAATTTTAATATGAAATAAAATTTCATTGTCTACACCTGGCAATCCAAAATTACATTCCATCATATACCAAAATAGATAATAGTTAGGGCCAGACAGATAAAAGCCTGTAAATCTTTTTAATCTGTCGTCCAGATTAAAAAGGTCAGACTTCACTTTAGAATTAGTCAATTGCTTTCTCAAAGCTCCGCAGGAGAATCATGTGGAACAGATGTTCTTTCCTTCACTTTCTCTGTTGTCTTATGCACTGCCTGTCCAACTACCTTGGCTGCAGATTTAGCCGATTCCTCCACGAAGCCACCTTGGTCGTTTGGAAGCTCTTCTCTGCCGCTTCTTTCATTTTGGCTCCAGCAACATTATGACCCTCAGCATGGCTATTAGCGCTTGGTGCGGATATACTCCTGAAACTGATCAAAACATACAAAAGTTAGCTCCTGTGGATCGATAGTGTAAATACTCTGCCCTTCGAAACCATCAAACTCACTCTATATCTGGAGGAAAAAGGCTTATTTGAAGCTGATTGAAGACAGATTTGATCCCTTCCCAATACATTTTTGATGATTTGGTAAGAAGAAAGTATGAATTTTGGACGAGTCCTTTAGCAGATGGTTCCTCGTGCATTTCTTGAACAGTGTTTTGCGCATTATGATCTTCAGTTGTTCCAAGGGAGAGTGCTAAACTAAAGAAAAATATAATTGCTGGGATTAAACCTCTGACCTTATCCATTTTTCTCTGAAATTTTGCTCGCGTAGTTTTAGTTTAGATTCTTAAAATTTGTTACTTCTTTGAACGAGATTCTGAGGGCTGGACAAGATTTTGCAACTAACTAAAACGTGGCCCACTGTCGTGTGTTCTAGGAGTTGCTAACGTTTGAACAGTTCTGCGTAATGAGCATCCAAGTATTTACTTCGGATAAAATTCAGCTTTGGTCCTTCTGTTAAGTATTAGGATCAATTTAGTCCTTGGTGTTACACTTTCTCCATATTTGGTCCCTCATAGTTTGACCCTGTCCTATTTTGCCATTCATGTTTAGTAATTGGCATAGTTGGTCCCTTAAACTATTTCCAAACAATGCCATTTGAGACAAATCTATTCTCATTATATATGAGGTTTGGAGGATAGTTTTGGTGTAATATCATAATCAATGAATTTTCAAAACTACCATTTATATTGAGTGTTACTTTCTTTACATTCAAGAAAAATAAAAACTAATAGTAATACTGTAAATTAATCAATTACCCAATTATTAGGCAAACTTATTGACTGTGCACCAAGCACTAAGTTCCAATAATTAATATGTAGATTACATTAACAGAATGCTGAAGGCATTAGAATTAAAGTGTAAGAGACTAAGTTCGTAAAGCAAAAATCCTAAGTGATCAAATGTAGCAAACATAGTTTTCTAACCAGAAAAGTGGAAATATTTTGGGAAGGACTAAAAATGTAATTCAACCTAAAATATAATTTATTCAATCTATATCTATCATTAAGTATTTATCAATATCTATATCTAAAGTATAATTTATTCAATCTATCATTAAGTATTTATTAATATCTATATCTATACTTTTATGCTAACAACAAAGAGCGAGAAGTAATTTTGGCTTGTATCATCTTGTGAACTTTCTTTATCCCTGCATAAAAAGATAAAATTGTCTAACCATATTTGACCGAAGAAATATATCATTTCTATTATAAAATTCTAGGGAATTCTACAATTCACTTTAGGGAATCATTCTCTTGACTTTAAAAATTTGTACAGTATAAATTTTTAAAGTACATTATATTATATTGTACAATTCTCATATTTAAAATACGAGACCCTAAAAGGGTCTATAAAATTTTCCTAAAATTCTACAGATAGTAAAAAAAAGTCTTAGATATAGCGAATATCTATTTTATTTTCTAAGGGTGCGTTTGATAAAATTAAAATTTGAACACCGAAAATTAAGTATTGAATTTTAATTTGTTGAATTCGTAAAATTGTTTATATTTGATAATCAGTTTAAACACTAAACTCAAATATTAATTTTACCTCATATATATTATATTAATCGATGATCAATGTTACTTTCACAATACGTTAATTTTTTAAATATTTTATTTTAAATACAAATAAAGAGCTTAATTAATATAGAGTAGATGTGTGAGACAGATGTGTGTGAGGGAGATACTTTGTACAAGTGTGTGTTTATATGTAAGGAGGAAAAAATATAATGTATGCAAGTGTATATTTAAGTATGGGAGAAGGAATAAATGTGTGGAAGTATGCATTTATGTGTTAGAGAAAAGAAATGTGTAAGTGTGTGATTTTGTGTGAAAGAGAAGGAATATATAATATGTGTAATGCATGCTATGTGTGATAGAAACAAGTATGTTCAAGTTTGTATTTATGTGTGAGAGAAAATGAATATAACTTATGCAAGTATGTGTTTATGTATTAGACATAATGAATAGTGTATGTAAGTATGTATTTACTATGCGCAATGAAATATTTCGAGTCTGTAAAAATTAACAAGACAAGAAATATAGTGATAGAAATATGAATATATGAAATAAAGGGTTACAATTTCTAGGACATTCTCCATATGTGGAGAAAATTCCTTTGATTCTTTACTTCAAATACGATTCGAGGGCTTCACAGCTTATTACCGAACAAAGCATTGATTTCTTCAAATCTTGATATGGGAGACATGAAGAACACTTGATGAACATTTTTAAATCTTGATATATGGAGGACTTAAAGGGAACATTTGAAGACATAGAGTTTTCACACATTTTAGACTTCAGAAATATGTATTTGTCTGTCAATATATATGTTTTGAACATCTGAGGAGTGACCCCTACACATACATGTACCAATGGGGAGTAAGTTAGAAGAATTGTAGTACATGTGTAACTCCTTACTTGCATACCAAGAAACAAATTCTTATCACTTTATAGACAAAAGAGATGTCAATATATAAGGACTATACTACTTTGATATTATCTCTTTATTTAAATTTAATAAAAAGATAAATACTAGTGTATATATATCTCTATTGGCCAAGTCTTGCAGACATGTGATATGACATAATTTAATTGGAAAAGCGATACAAATATGTTTGACTGGTCGAAACACATCATCTTGACATGAGGAGCAATATAATTGGTTATAAAATCACCAATATTCCAAAATATATGTGACATATAGCTTTATTTAATTGGACAATAATTATGCCAATTAAATTAATTTATTGACAAATGTTAATTTTAATTGAATTAAAATTTTATTGTCTACAAATGCCCCCTCGAGACTTATTTGTGAATACCGAAACTTTAAAGTGTGACTTGAGCGGACAAGTCTCGATATTTTCTTAATTTAATATGGAACCATAATTTGAAGGGATATGTCATCAATTCAGCAAATGTAGTATCAATAATGAACTAATGACTTTGGACATTAACCCAATTCTCAAACTCATATGAAATCAAATCAAGGCCAAGTATTTATGTAGATAAATTTCATCATATAAAATAAGAAGACCATCAGCAGTTAAGATGTTTTATTTCGAAAACCGCTTCAAACTCATAATATACTTGACCCCCGGACGGGTGAAATAAGTCTGGAATTCAACCAAAGCAATTCCTAAACGGTATTTCCCAATAGTGGATGCCTGAAGCTAATATTTCATCGACTTGAAAATCGATTCCTTGTCAAACCCAATTTCTAAAGCTGGTAAACAAGCCAATACTCAAAGAAATTAAATCACTTTACCACACGAATCCCATAACCAATTTTATCTTGTCTGGACTTAATTCACATAAACAACCAATTTGGAATTTATTCATTTCCTAAAGAATGAAATCATAACCTTTAGATAATAAAAGAAAATCAACTCCCCGGAAATGAATTTTAAGAATTTTTTGAACTTTGCTTCTTGCTAAGAGGATACTCAAAGATTTATACTTTTTCCTTCCACCCTAAGAACTCTTGAAATATTACTTTGATGAATTGAATCTAATTTCATTACAACTTTGATTACCAAAGCCGGCAAAAGAACAAATACTAAAAGGAATCATATCACAATGCCGCATGAACTTTCAAAACTAATGCTTTGCTGACTTGAACTCCATTGGCATAAACAATGAAGTCTATTCCTTAATGAACCAAATTAACTTGCCAAGCCTCCCTTAATACATCAATAAGGAAAACCAAGTCATTGATGAACATGAATTCTAATAAGTCACTTGAACTTAAAATATTACAATTCTAATCCACAAGAAATTCAATAACGCACTCCTTTTATCCGAGTTGTATTGGATTCGAAAGACGCTCAGCACCTATAGTTAAATTAACCGATTCACCGGCCATGGATACACATAACAAAGTAGAGCAAGTTCAATTTTCATCATACTGCTTGCGAATCTGCTTTTCCGTGGCTGCTGAATTTTGCAATCACTGTCGTTGCTTTGATCGCAACCGCTGCTGCTGCTGATCATACTGCTCCAGCCGCTTCCTATCATTGTCTCTTCAAAATATATTCGTCGTGGTAACTTCTTTCACTTTAAATTTTGCTAAGAATTTTGCCCAATCCAATTAGAAAGAGTAATATCTTTTTTTTTCTTCGTAGTGCTGACTGCAAAACTTGAATTTTCACCCATAATCTTGCATTTGTTTGCTTCATTCCTTTTGGTTGCATCTTACGCATCATAGCCCATGAAAGAAATTGCACCTCCTACGAACAAATCCCAACTGCTATTGCTGAACGTTGCTCCTGAGTTGTTGAAAGATTTTCCTATATCATAGCTGATGTTGTCCGCTGCTATTTATTAATACTGCTGCTAATTGTTACTACCCTACTTTGAATCAAAACAACTAGCAGTTTCTTATCCCTTTACAAATATTGAATGATTTATTGACCTTGCTAGCTTTGTTGTAAACACTAAAGTCATGTTTTTGTTTTTTTTTTTAATGGCTTAACAATCTGATTAGCAATCACTACAAAAAATTACGCTATTAGCAACGTATTTAGCAACGAAAAATAAATGAAACTTCGTTGCTAAATAATGCAGCCACGAATTTAGCAACGAAAAAAATTTCGTGGTAATTATTCAATGGTAATTTCGTTGCAAATTAGAAACGAATAATATTCAATGGTAATTTCGTTGCAAATTAGAAACGAATATAGCAACGAATTATTCCACGTATTTAGCCACAAAATTAGCATCAAAATTTTGGCAACGTATTTTGCAACGAATTGTTTCGTGGCAAATTAGCAACGAATTTTGTTACAAATACCAACAAAATCTTTCTTTCAGAATAAAAATAGGATTCCAGTTTCCAACGAATTTAGCAACGAAAATAGTTTAAAAAAATATTATATATTTTTCAGAATTAGCAACGAATATACCAACGAATTTTTTATAAAAATATACAAAAATATTTAATATTTTGGATTTTTCTTGACCTAATTTTTTATTTTATAGTTAAATTTACTTGTACAAACTTATAAGCCCAAAACTGTATAGAAATATAACAAAAGCGCAATATAATTAACAAAATACGATGTTTAACAACCAAAATACAGAGATTCACACATACAAATTTTGTTTATAACAAAACAACACTACAAAAGCTAGGTCGTAGAAGAGCTAGGTAGTAGACACATCTAGATGTGACCGTGAATGATAGAGGGTCCGCTCGAACTGCCGCCTTGATTAGTATCCAAACTCTTGCCATGTACTTGCATGAAGACTGCTATCATTTCATCTGTTCTCTTGCGCATATCTCCATCTGTATGGCTTTTTTTGAAGTGTGTCCTGCATATTATGAATCTGTTCCTTGAGTTGTTCTAACTCAATCTGGCCAACAGGAGGAGGTGGAGGTGGAGGTGGAGGTGGTGGAGGCGGAGCAGATGAACATCCAGTATTGGCACGGATAGAAGATGTATACTCTTTGGCCAATGAACCCATATCAAACACTCTCCCAAACTTAATTCCACCAGCAGCCTTCACCCACATATCTGTGTCATTAATCGATGGTTGGGAGGACTCGTTATAAGTGGAGAATCTGTTTGCTCCATTTGAGTAACTCAAAGTAAAATTGGTACTCATTAAGTAAAGGATAACATAAAAGAAAGGTCCAACTTTTATCCTTTTTCTTATAACACTTTACGAACAGCATATCAAAGTTGGGAGGATTACCTTCTCTATCTGTCTGTAAAAAAGAAAAAGAAATAAAATAAAATAAAATAAAAAAGTTAGCACCCAATCACTTTATAAAAGTTAATACTAAAACTTAATGAGAAAAAAAAAGAATTTAAATATTTACTAAACATACCATCCTTCGTTTGTGTTCCTGGATGTTGACTGATCAAACAAGGAAAAAGAACTTCTTCATATCCTTCTTGGCCTTTGCCATGGTGGTGCGCAAACAATCTCCAACTTTTTTTTTGAAGATCCTAAAGATCTCACAATTGTGCTTGTCTTCCCATGAATAGCGGCGCTACAAAGTTTAGGAAAAAAATAAATAAACAATGATATAGGTAATAGAGGAAAATAAACAAAAAATAATTTGAATTTTTACCTTAAACTCATTCCACCACAAATCACGTACATTCAATGGTGCAGTCGTCCAGTTGATAAATTTATCATGCCAACGGGACTTGATGATACTATTTAGAGTGCGGATCACTATACCGGAATCCGAAAACCTACAACGATTTGTCGTTGGAAAAAATAGATAATAAAATAGTAACATGTAAAATTAATATTTTTTATAGATTTAAAACTACTAATATAGTATACTTACACGCCATTGTTAGGTGTAATGTGCTGCCTAACAAATGTTGGCGGCATGATAAATTTATCAAGACGACTGCACCATGAATTCTGTCTCTTATACACATCTAGATGCATAAGAGACAATCGAAATATGACTCATGCTAGTCGATCTACTCATAATAGCAACAAAATGTGGGAAACGACACTTAAGAAATGTAAAATTTTGCACAATTATAGAATGCAATTCTACAGAATTGCAAACTTCAAATTCTGCAATTATGCAAAATTCTCTAGTCTGCAGTTCTGCAGAACTGGATTATGCATTTCTGCAGAAATGCATTCTGCAGAATTGCAGAATCCATTTCTGTCAGAATGCATTTCTGCAGAGTGTGCAGAATGCATTTCTGCAGAGTTGCAGAATGCATTTCTGCAGAACTGCAGAACTGCTGCAGTTCTGCAAAACTAGATTCTGCAGTTCCACAAAAATGCATTCTGCAGTTCTGCAATTCCGCAGAAATGCATTCTGCAGTTCTGATCAGAAATGGACTCTGCAGTTTTGTAAATCTCTAGTCTGCAGTGCTGCAGAAATTAATTCTGTAGTTATGTTGAAGTGAATTCTGCATTGAAACTGCTATAAAAAAAAAAACTTTCTTCTATATACATCAAGATCCTCCAGTTGCTTTCATCTCCAAATCCCAGTAAGCTTTATTTTTTTTTTGAAGCCCCAAAAATACACATGGTTTTCTCCATTTTATTAACAATATAAGAGTTGAACAACAATTGTATTCAAGATTTAGAAAGAAATGAAAAGTTCCGTGTCAATAGCCTAATTTGAAATCCTCGCCTGTTAAAAGTATGTTTTGCTTACCGAAGCAAGAATTGCAGGTCCAGTACAATATCGGTGGATGTACCCGTTCGAAGAGACAATGATAAGAGAATTCTGTTGTCAAACATGTCTCTTATTCAAAAATCTCTTTATCAATTAAGAGACAGCATTAAGTTGTGTTATCAAATTATCCTTCCCCTAAATTCCAAATTCTGTCTAATTTTTCACATACCCTCCTCTTCATTTCAAGACCTTCTGGATCGTTGAAAGCACCAACACCAACGTTCCTCGAAGCACCACACTGAAACTCCAAGAAATCGCATCATCTTCCCCAACAAAATTCAAAAAAAAAAAAAATCAAGATTGATGTCTTCCAATCAGTACATTTTAAGGGGAAAAAGGAAAAGGGAAAAGGAGATGGAAGAGGGGAAACTTATGCAGATCTTCTGAAAATGAAGAGGAGATGAAAAATTAGAGAGAATTTGGAATTTAGGGGAAGGATAATTTAGGGTGGATTGGTGGGCTGTCTGAAGTTTGGGGGAAAAAAGAAAAATATGAGGAGGACCGCCAGAAATTTGACTGTGAGAAATTTAAGCGGGTATATGTTTTGCGGTTTTTTTTTTTTTCTCAAAATTTTTTTTGTGTACCTTTCTTTTATGTTATCGTTTAAATTATAAATTTTTTATTTTACACGGTATTTACTCATAAATGTCTCACTAATTATTTTTTAAGGCATTTTATTCTGCTACAGTATCTCTATAAATATGCCATAATAGGGGTATTTTCTTGTAGTGATTACTATGATTTGGATATATAATTGTATTAAAAACTTATACCATGTTCCATATTAAAATTGGTGATAAAACTTATTTTGTTAAATCTGAATGAGTATAGTTTGCAAACAATTAAGAAGTATTACCTTTATATGAGTATATTTATTTTTTTCTATTGAAATACACTTGATATATATATTTACTTTTATGAATAATTAATTGGTAATTAAATTGATAGAATCCTTAATTAAGGTGTATCGAATATTCAAAAGTTATCGAGATAGTTATATGATTTATTATAGTATTGCTTTTAGTTAGTTATAAATCGAAAATAACTAAAAAATATAGTGAAATAATAATAATAGCATAAAACTTTAACATATAAACCAAATAAAAACAAATAATACAAAAAACTACTTCATTGACCACAAAAACAAAAATCAATACAACTGGGGCAAAAGGAGTAGTGTATTAATAAGATTTACAACATGATGAACTAAAAATTTAGAAAAAAACAACTAAAGGAATTGTTGTTACGTATGCACTTATGAGTTGGATATATAAATATATATTAAAAAATTTCATCTACTTATTCCGTAGATGAAATTGCATTTTTTACAAACTATAACATCAACTTAATTTTTTTTTATATATATGAATAGGTATACAAATAAAAATCAAGAAGTTTTTTTTTTTTTTAAATATGAACAAATTAAACTTGGTAAATATACATATACATATATATATATATATATGCATGCATGTATGTATGTATCATAGATACATATATGTATATATGCGTACAAAAAAAAGATACAAGTGTAGTATAATATAACTTACGGTGAACTAATCAAAATCAAATTCGTCAGCTTCATCATTGTCGACATCATTGTCTTCTACATCCTCCGATGTGTCATCATCATCATCATCATCATCTTCTTCTTCTTCTTCATTAAAACAAGTAATATTGAACTGGGGTAGATGTATTTCAATTTCATCAACGAATACTACTTCACCACTTGGATCTTGCAGTGTTGGGATATCATGCAATTCTGGTTCAATTGGTGCTACAACTCGATCCTGTTGGTATGCCGTATCCTTCCAGTGTTCTTCAACTTTAGAACGAGCTCTTGTCTTGCAAACAGCTAACCAATCAGCACGATTTCGCTTTAGACTTGGATACGGTACATAGTACACTTGAACTGCTTGCTGAGCAAGGATGAATGGATCGTAACTCTTGTAACGCTTCTTATGATTTATTTCTACCAAATTGTAATTGCGATGCACATTCGTCCCTCTAACAGGGTCGTACCAAATACATTTGAACAATACAACACGCATTGCAGGCCCAGGATATTCCACCTCTATGATATTTTCAATTACTCCGTAGAAGTCATTAGAAACACTCTCAACACAAACACCACTATTCATGGTTCCCTTGCCTAATCCATGGGTAGAAGTATGAAAATTATATCCATTAACAAAAGGTGGATATGCCGGCCAACTTCTGACTTGTGAGTTTGGTCCCCAAGCAAGATGGTACAGAATCCCTTTTTCCATGATCTTGTTATTATCACTTAGTATCTGTATGTAAACAACATATCACTTCTCATTCGATAAATACCATGTCATTATATTATTACTCTATATGTAAAGCATTTAGCAAATATCTTACGATCTGTTTGAACCACTCTGCAAAGTGTTCATTACACATTTGGTCAATTCTATGGTCAGGAACACCATAATATGAAGATCGAAACATCCTATACATGAAAAAGTATTAGAAACTTTAATTTATTTCAATAAACATGAATGTGAATAATCAAAACTAAAGTACATAATATATATATTCCTAAAACTTACTGAACATATGGCTCGACTTCGGGGCAATTTAACAAGATATATATGTGAGCTATTCACTTCTCGATGTGTATTAAGTAGAGGCTCGTTTCTAATACTTTTTCATGTACCTATCTAGTTCTTAATAGACATCTAGAGGTGTCATTTGGATCGACAGGTCCTTCATCGTTCCTACCGGCTCTTTGCCTCTTCGATTGAACATGCGGCTCGAAATAGTACGATGCAAAGGTTGTTACCTCTTCCACAATGTACGCATTGCAAATTGAGGCTTCAATGCACGCCTTATTCTTAATCTTTTTTTTTAGGTGAAACAAGAATCTACAGATGAATGTAACATATTTAATACAAACACATTAAAACAAATACAATTATTCAAGAATAATCATTGTACCTTTCGAACGGGTACATCCACCGATATTGTACTGGAGCTGCAATTCTTGCTTCGTATGGCAAATGGATTATCATATGCTCCATAGAGTCAAAAAAAGCCGGTGGAAAAATCCTTTCTAGGTTACAGAGGATTACGGGAGCATTGTTCTCAAGTTTCTGCATGTTTGTTACGGTTAACGATGTTGAACAAAGGTCTCGAAAGAATAGGCTAACCTCTGTTAAGGCTGACCATACAAACGGTGGTACAAACTCCTTAATTTTAAGGCAATAGGGAGTAGCCTTTCCATAAATACGTGACAGTCATGACTTTTCATTCCAGTCAACTTGCATTCGTTCAAATCAATGCATCTGCTAATGTTTGACACATAACCGTCTGGGAATTTTAAGTTCTTCAACCATTCACATACCACACGTTTCTCATTTTTGGTCAATGTGTACACTGCTTTTGGCTTCGGACCAGTGCTCGTCACGTCTACTTCTAGTGCTGGACGATCACAAATATCTCGTAAATCCTTTCTCGCATTCAAATTGTCCTTTGTCTTCCCAGTGATATCCATTACAGTGTTCAAGATATTGTCAAATACATTCTTCTCAATATGCATGATGTCTGCATTATGAGGTACAAGATTTGTACTCAGAACGCAATGGTGGCGGAGTTATTTCAACTTTTTTTGGTAAAATCCTTCTTGTTCTTTCTATAAGAATGATTCGAGGTAAAATTGCCTATGACAATCAAAATAACAAGCTTTCCTACCGAAGCTTCAACCTGAATGCCTTTGACACTCTAGATGCATATAGGACACAAGAAGGCCTGCAGTACTCCACCTGTACCACGTATCTGCATGGACAATCATTCACCGTGCATAAAAGTGCATCTCTTCTTCACTCCTTGTCGCAGTAGAAAACAGTGAACTCCTTGGTACCACAACTGCTGCAATTCTTCAATCAATGGCTATCTGTACACATCAATAAGTTTCTTTGGATTATGAGGACCAGGTATAATTAGTGTTAGAAACATGTATGGTTCCTTCATACACATTTATGGTGGTAGATTATAAGGAGTTAAAATAACATCTAGTTGTGAATATGTCTTTTCCTTTAACTTCGCTCCTACGTTTCTGCAACTTGCTGGAAGCGGATGAGTCTGTCAAAGTGTTTCCACGCCTCTGCATCGAAGGATGACACATAAGGTCATCTTTTTTCATGATTTGCATGCCACTTCATATGTAAAGCCGTCACTTGAGACGCATACGATCTTTGCAACACAGGTGTCGGTAGATAGAATAATTGCTTGAAGGGTCTTGCTTTCCCATTACCGCCTCTTTTGGCCTTGTACCTTGGAAGTTCACACCATTTGCAAAACTCTGCATCATTATCATTCTTCCAGTACAACATGCATCCGTTTGGGCATACATCTATTCTCCTAACTGGAAGATCTAAAGTTTTAACCAAATTCTTTACCTCATTGAAGTCGTTAGGCATTATATTGTCATCCGGCATCGTCTCGCGCATCAATTGCTACATTGAATTGAAACAATTTTCAGACATATTATTCTCGGCCTTAATATTTAGAATCCTCGAGTCTGCTCTAATTGAGAATGATTCTCGGCAGCCATCCCACAAAGGCTGATCTGCAGCCTTCATTGCATCCCAAAATCGCTCACAAAACCCTTCTTCATTTCCCATCCTTGTTAGCGGATCTTGTTGGAACACTGTTTGGCTTGTACCTCCTTGCTCAAAAGAGTGCTCATAACTAGTACTACTCTGACCCCAGTTTGGACCGGTATAGGGATTGAATTGGTTATAATCATCAAATGGCTGAGTTACGGAGCTTGCACATTACTAGAATTGGCATATTCTGAAAAATTTCACCGTGACAAGTCCATTGTAAATATAAAATATCCATAGCTGTACAGCTGCTCTCTAACTTTATCCAAGGCTTGAAATTTAAAATTCTTGCATTTGGAACATGAACACCTAATATTGCTTCCATCCTTGTACTGAAATTGTTCACTTGCAAATGTCAAAAATTCTTCTACACCTGTGCAAAACTCTTCCGTAAATCCTCGACGACCAATTATAGTTTGAAATTGTTCCATTCTTAATTTGTCCTGCATAAATTCACACAACAATTATCACAAATTAAATTATAACACACACATACACACACACATATTTCTCAATTAACGAATATATATATAGATTACATTAGAAACTTGTAAAACTTTAATTACGTGCAAATCAAGTAGTCCGTAGATTATTAAATTTAAAATCAAAATACTAAAATAAAATTAAATATTTAAACTTACTTCACCAAAATCAAATAATCTCCACAAAATTTTTTCACCACCAACGGCTACCAACCAACTCGTTTCAAGTTTTGATGTTTATCTTGCATACAAAACAAAAATTTTGGAAGCTACAAAATTTAGAAAAAAGTACTGAGTAAGTTTCAATTACAAAAAAAAAAAAAATGAAGGAAGTTGTTATATAGCTGAAATACCAACGTTTTTTGCAACGAAAATATTTGTTGCTAAAATCAAGAACGAATTTTCCAACGAAAATATAAATCGTTGCTATACCTACCGTCAACACGTGATGCACGAGTTTACCAACGTTTTTTTCCACAAACTAGTCGTTGCAAATATTAGCAACGAAATTAGGCACGAATTTTTGCCATGAAGTAATGTTTTTAGCCACGAAAAATCTATTCGTTGGTAATTTTACCAACGAATTTAGCCACGAATTAATCTTACGAATTTTGCAACAAATTTTACAACGAAAATTTTTGTTGCTAATATAGCCACGATTTTAGCCACGAAATGTTGGTGACAAATGTTGTTTGCCATTTAGCAACGAATTTAGAAACGAATTATTTCGTGGCCATAATTCGTTGGTAATTACGTTGCTAATTAGCATCGAAAAATTTTCGTTCCTAAATTTCGTTGCTAAACCGCAGTTTTTTTGTAGTGAATATACTTCATGATGTCATATTGATTAAAATTTACTGACTCATGAATTTGTCACCATCAGATAACAACACATACTTCAATACTTACAAGTGCTTACTTCAATACCACAAATCCATGTAGTATTTTATCAGTAGATGTCTCAAGGTAAATTCCATAAATATTTTTCATCCATAAATATTTTTCAACCATAAGAATTTTATGCTTCATGTTGGGATTTTATTTGTCAGGCAGACACATCTTCTGAACAACCATGCAAATCAAGTATTATGTGACTGCAATGCCACACATCTCCCTCTGCGATAAAAAAGAAGCATCCCGATCCAAGAGCTTGTTATTGTATATCTACAAGCAATCTATCGGTCCCTTAGCATAGCCCTACATTCCTCTTGATGAGTCCCTGCATCCTAAAGATTGGACAACAAAATCCACTTAAAAGACAATTGTTGTGTCACTGTTTTCTACTGCGACAAGGAGTGAAGAAGTGCTCATATTAAATTCCTCCTTTCATAACAAGAAGCCTAGTGCTGCCAAGTTCTCACTTCCCATTTTGAGTTTTGATCTCGGCAAAATCACGTGGAATGGTCCTTCCTCATACTTCGGCGAAGCAAGACACTCTTCCAAATACTGGGAATGGTCATGTAAGATCTGGTCGTGCGACACAAGGACACACTCTTGAGGGCCCATGTCTATGGTGCTGTTTACGGGTCACACTACTCATATGATAGCTGGGACAACATTTTGCGTGCCTTTTGCAAGTATTGGTGCCCCCGATGAATAGCCTTCATACTTCGGCAGACGAGCACTCAATTTTGCTTTGGGATATTTATAGACTTGGATGTCTTCTTATTTGTGGCTCATTTTACGATGAGGTCGTGCCAACAGTCGAAGAACTTCTCAATATCAATGGGGATGGAAAATCTTTGCTTCCAGCAAGTTGCAGAAACGTATTTGTGGAGTACTACAGGCTAACATAAAACAATCACGAAGGAGTTCATATTAAGGATTGGGTGCAATTTCATTTCTGATGACAAGCCAGATACCGAACTCCACCTCCAAGGGGTCAAAGACGAAGTACCAACTCAAAGCCCAAGAAGAAATTCAACCCATCTGGAAGTGTGGACAATTCTTACCTACTAAAATCAATGAGACGATGAGCACATCTCTTTCGACATGTTGAGGACCAAAGTCTTTCTAAGGAGCGAAGTGTACGTGGGAGCCTTTCTAGCATATTGGATTTGCAAATTCCTCTAGCCAAGTTGGGAAATGGATCACATACATTCAAGTGTCTTCAAGGTGGCAAGCTTGATGACAACGGGAGTGAAGTTCTCACTCACAATCCCGGTACTCGCCAGCAACTACGACAGCTTAAGAAAAGGTGCTCAAGCTGTCTTCCCATTTCACTATGTCTCTGCGTGAATTAGTCAATACTTTGACACTTATCACATAAACGATCGAATAAGCAGTTCTGCCCGAATGACTAAATTCAGTGGAGAAAAGATGGTGCAATTCCACAACACTATAGATGCAGAAGACATCACTAAGAATGTGAACCCATCAACTTTCCCTAGACTAAGCTTAGCCCAAGAAAAGGAAAATGTCCTCAAAGATAATGGAAATCTATCACCGCAGAGCATGGAATACTTCATCAGTCTTAAAGGTCATGTTTCTTGACCTTTCGACGGGACAACATCTCCATCATTGAGTGGTATGACCCATGCATATTCTGCAGGCAATTTGGGTTTTGCCAAGATATTCCAAACAAATTGAAGGAGATAACTCACACTCACACCTTGGGAGAAATTGTTCAGTTTTGGGAATCATCATATCGTACATCAACTCATTCTATCATGACCATACCCCCACAAAAGGAGACATCCATTAGTTGTAAAAGAATATGACACTTGGTGGTCATGCGGTCGAAGAGTGTTCCTAGCACAATCATCAAATTTAGTGTCAATAGACGAATGAGGATGAAGCTCAAGACGCAAGAGCAGGAACACCCCCATCAAAGAGATCTAAGCACACCGCCTCTCCAAAAAGTTTAAAGTATGGAAAAGATAACCGTAATGCGATTAAGAGAAAAGAAGCGAGGACGGATCCTAAGAAAACTGTGGAGACAAAGATGGACAAAACTTCCCAAAATCTCATAGTAGTAGATGTGTTTGATCGAGTCTTCTTCAATGAGGCAAAAAAGACCAAAATCATGCATCAACTAGCTTGAGAGGAAAGCAAATAACAGAGATGGGACGACAAACTTTGGTCAAACAAATGAATGCCGAGCTTTCAAAGGTTACCGAAACACCATTGTCGAAAGGCATTGAGGACACGGAAATAAATATTAACATCATTCCTCCAAAGGACAATAAGATCCTCTCGTGCTCAACTTCTGGGGAAGTATTGCAAACCAATGGGATCGAGGTAATGGATGATAAAGAATTTGTTGAAGTAGATAATGAACATTCTGGCAAAAGCAACAACAAAGATCGTCATTGGAATCGACCGAAAAAAAATTCAAGACCTTCAAGTTTGGAAAATATTTCTATTAATTCATCATTTTCCGAAATCACACCTACCTCAAAGATGTCACCAAGAGAACTGGCTGAATACATAACTATACTTCAAAGATATATTTTTTCTTCTTTCATTTATATGTCTTGATATTACTCTTAACTTTAATATTTTTTTAGCTCACCACCTTTCAGGCGCCCGTGGAAGAAGTTGGAGACCATCTGTTTGGTAATTAAGACATTATCATCAATGAGGCGAACACACATGGAGAATTACATGAGCATGTTCCAGGCAATCCATATATCTTTGAATCAACCATTAACAAGCCAGTCGAGAATCCTTCACTGGTGTTGCAAAATGATGCTATCGAGTTGCAATGCTGTCGTAAGCACCCAAAATTAACAACTCCCAATATTTAGTAGTGGTGAGCGCATGTCGTCCCACAGAGAACGGAGTTTATTCTTGTGCTAAATGGAAAAGGTGGTTTTTGAATGCTTTTAAACTAAAACTAAAACAAGAAAATAACTGCAGAAAATTTGAAATAAGAAAAGTCTTGGTTTTGGTCATATCCACCATGGCAATTTCACTAGTCGATCATTGACACACAAGATAATTCAATTTTATATCAAGCGCTAATTGAAGAATTAAAGCGAACGAATACCAATTCAAAGTTGATTGAAGTCTTAGTTCTTTCTAAAGTTGGTTAATTTTCAACACGCGATCCAATTAACCCTAACTATTAATTTAACCAAGACACGAGCCAAAGATTAATTAATAGAAGCATTGAAATCAAATTAAACATAAACACACGCGGTCATGCCAATTAGATGATTAATTTCCCTAAATTCAATAACACTAATCTAGTAATTATCAAATTCAATTGGTTCACAGATTGAATTAAGCACACGCGGTTAAAACAATCTAGCTATAGATTAATTCCAATAACTTAATATTCTGCAGCAATAATAAGTTAAAAAGAGTAATCATAAAATTAATTGCAGCAAAATAATCAATACTTGATCTAAAAGTGAATAATTCAAGCACAAGAAGTCTCACAACTTTGTAGAATTGACCATGGCATCAAATCCCCCTACCTAGAAAAGGGTATAGGCACTAAGTGCCATGAAAGAATAAAGAAGAATTTCTACTGAAAACCCTAGCCAAAAGAAAATAAAAGTGTCCATATACACATCCCCTTTTCTCTCACCCTAAATGGGGATTTATAATGAGTACTTAGGGTTACAATTAAGGTCTACAGATAAGAATGTGAAATCGGGAGAAAAAGAGTCCAACTGGGTAAAGAAATCTATCAAAAACTAAAAAATATGCAATTATGCTATTTCGGGCGCACATGCGCTGCCTATTTCTGCATGTGTCCCTAGGCAGTGCTGAAAAGTTCCTAGCACACTTGCACTACTCAAACCCAACGCACTTGCACTGGTCTAAACATTCGGCTTCAATTTTAGCCCTCATGAAGACCAAATTTTGCAAAACAGAAAACATGAAAGTTGTAGCTCTATCTCTTATCTTTCCAAAACATCTTGAATCATCTCAATTAGAACTCATATACGAAAGTTATACTGAATCTACCAAACTATATCAGAATCACTCCTCGCTGGTACACATTTTCCAACTTTGCAATTTTGAACAAGATGCCTAAAGAATCATGTAAAACTCAAAACACAAAATTTGAGAGGACATAGAAATCTTCAATAGATTTCTAAATCATCAAAAATCATCTCAATCTGAAGTTGGACTCAAATGTTATGCATGAAATAAGAAACAGCATCCAAAATGGCTTCATACTTGTGCATGTTCCGCTCTTAGCATTTTCTTTCATGTTTTTCATCTTTTTCATCTCTTTTTCACTTTAACTCTACAAAAACTAAGAATAACCAAATTAGCTCAATAATAACTCAAATCATGCTTACAACACAAAAAATCGTGGTAATTGACACAAAATATAGCAGAATTATGAACTTATCAAATTACCCCACACTTAGCCTTTGATCGTCCTCGATCAACCATAAAATTAGAACATTTAAGCTTAACACATTCCGCTCAATATATTCCTTGAAATATCCGTATAAATAATCAACAATCAAGCAATCAGAGTAGTCAAAGAATCCAAGAGCTCAAATGCTAACAAAAACTAAAACATGAAATTCGTGTGTATGTGTGTATAGCCATTCAAAAATTTAAGATGGATTTAAAAATATCTAGATTAAATCATGAAGACCCTCAAAAAATTTTCTCAACACCCCATAGCTCACTCTTCTTACACCCCTTCACAAATCTAGACAACCGATTTTATTTAAATTTAGGTAGGACTTTCAGTTCGAACTATAGGTTAGGATATTTATTGGCCAAAGAAGGGAGAGGATATAACAAATAAAAACAAGAGCTTTATAATAATGGTGGCCACACATTAAAATAAAACTTTTCTTCACATGTGAAATATCTTACATCCACAACCCCACACTTGAGTACAAACACCCACGAAGAATTCCGAACAACCAAACATTCCAACCTTCCTCGGACATATATACATTACGTAGAGATTTTAGTTTTATGTCCGCTCACAGTAAGGGTACCAGTGGTAGGCACTACTCGCAACATATAAACATGCAGGTACCAGTGATGGGCACAACCTGTAAATAACAAAAATATGCAGGTACGAGTGATAGGCACTACCTGCATATTCCAACACTGCATTTTCCATATTTATTTTTTCTCCAACAATTTTTTTCCCAATACTGTATTTCGCTACGAAAATGTACATCACTCACTTCTCACAAACTTCCACCCTTATATCCCCTTAACAAATAATGTGCACCATAAGCTCTTAAAGGGAAAAATTAGGATAAAACAATGAATAGAATATTAAATTCAATAAGGATAGGCAAATTGAGTTTGTGTCAAAGAAAGAGAATGATGTTTCTCTTCACAAGAATAAGGTTCGAATAAGGTACTTTGAAATAAGTTGTTAAAATGGTTTGCGAGAAAGGCTCAACAAACGAAAAAAAGCACTACCCTCATTTTTAAACTAAAACAGGTCGTCTAAGAATTAGCTTCGAAGATGTAATAAAGTGAGTTTTTGATGTGCATAATAATTGAGTCTACATAAAATTCTGTAAATATCCCAAATCAAAAATTGAAGTGGCTTAGTGCTCAAAACTCTTCAAAATCATGAATGGAAATATTAACACCGACTACTCATTCATAAGCATGGTCCAATTAAAGATTATTTTGCAAAAAAATAGAAAAAAATACGTTAAGCAAAAAATTTCAAAAATTTTCACAAAATGGTCAAATAATCCACAAAAATTAAAAAATCGCAACAAACTCTCAGATCAAAGGAAAAGTTAAAATATTGTAGCAAATTTGAGCAAAATACACCAAATAACGTAAAAATCCAATTAACTTTCCCACCCCACACTTAAAAATAAGCATTGTCCTCCATGCAAAATAAATAAATAAATAAAATAAAAGCATACAAAAGGGAAAAGAAAAGCTTCTCTGGATTTAATTTGCGTTTGGAGCAGTATCCGCTATAAATAACCCGAAAGAAAGCAGGAGAACACTAAACAAAACAGAACTAAACAAATAAATAATTCCCTTGAGACAATAAGAAAAACAAGAAAATTGTGGAAAATAATCCTACAATATCAAGAAAAACTTACTCCCTTAAGGGAATACACGACAAAATAAACAAAAAACACCATTGCGAATACTAAAACCTAACTAAAAGGAAATTAACTAACTAAAATGAAACCTAACTAACAAAATAAATGTCTTATATAGTCTAGGAAATCAATGACGATAAATATCAAACAAAGAAAACGGCCCAACACATAGAGCATAAAAACTCAAGAATCATGCGGCCCCAAATCCTACGGGAAAAGAAGGAAAATGTGGAAATGTCGATGGGTCGTCTCCTCGCTCCTTTTTAAAGGACCATTTTGTCAGCTTCACTTATCAATTAAGTCGATTTCCTGCACTAACAACATAATAAAACTAAGCTAAGGCTAAAAATAAAATAAACAAAAGTAAAACTTCAAAAAAAAATAACGAAATAAAATGTAAATGAACATGAGTTGCCACCCATGCAGTGCCTTTGTTTACTGTCATTGGCTCGACTTTGAACAAGATGGTCGGAATAGCCATCTCTATGCAAGAGAAAAGAGAGCTCAATAATTGTTAGTGGTCGTGCATAGGCTCTCTCTATGTAACCGATCTCTTGCCATGTACTTATCCTTAATCTCCTTCTTGACTCCATCAGTAAAAATTCCACTCTGACCCCATTGTCATCTATGTAACCTTGCATAACCTCTTCTTCATGACCCTTAAGAGATTCAAAGATATCGAACTCTTTACAAGCCAGTTCTTGTTCTTCAACTCTTAAGGTCGATCCATAAGAGAATGTGGGGTTTACTGGCACCACAATACAATCTCGATTAATAGCCAAGAGGTGACCCTTCAGAGTAAATAGAATCTCTTGTGTTTCCTCCATATCTATGTCTAAAACTTTGATTGGCTCTTTCTCTGAAAGATCTTGAGGAATTGAAATCGATGGCAATGAACTAGAGTTATCCTTAATAGCCTTGTCATCTACTAATCCCATCTCTAGTTTTTGCTCCGTTTCTTCATCCTCTCAACAATCACTCACTTGAAATTCTAGTCTACTTATGGAAGAATTCAGTTGAATTAGTTGATGCTCCAAACTTTGCAGACTGGCTCTTGTTTATTCCAGTTGAAATTCCAAAGTATTAGCAGTTAAAGAATAAATGAATCCTTCCAAAGACTTACCAGTTTCGGTATAAGGTTGTTGTGGCAAAACTGGATGTATACACGGAAGATCTGGTGATTGATAACCAAACTCAGGATAATCTATCCATCCTCGATTGTACTTATACATGTAAGGGTCATACCAAGGTTGTGGTGGTAATTGATCGACAATGAAATCGGAACAATAAACCTCATGCGAATTGGTAATCATGATAGAGATAAAAAAGAAATCAAGTAATAAGTACACACGGTTAAATACAAAAATTTAAAGCACAAAAATAAATCAAACCGTTTCCCGGCAACGGCGCCAAAATTCTGGTGTTGCAAAATGATGCTATTGAGATGCAATGCTGTCGTAGGCACCCAAAATTAACAACCCTCAATATGTAGTAGTGGTGAGCACAGGTCGTCCCACAGAGAACGGAGTTTATTCTTGTGCTAAATGGAAAAAGGGGTTTTTGAATGCTTTTAAACTAAAACTAAAACAAGAAAATAATTGCAGAAAATTCGATATAAGAAAAGTCTTGGTTTTGGTCATATCCAACATGGCAATTTCACTAGTCGATCCTTGACACACAAGATAATTCAATTTTATATCAAACACTAATTGAAGAATTAATCCGAACGAATACCAATTCAAAGTTGATTTCTATTTCTTTCTGAATTTGGTTAATTTTCAACCCGCGATCCAATTAACCCTAACTATTAATTTAACCCAAACACGCACCAAAGATTAATTAATAGAAGCATTAAAATCAACAAGAACAATTAGGCTAAGTAAACACAAACACACGCAGACATGGCAATTAGATGATTAATTTCCCTAAATTCAATAATACTAATCTGGTAATTATCAAATTCAATTGGTTCACAGATTGAATTAAGCACACGCGGTTAAAACAATCTGGCTATAGATTAATTTCAATAACTTAATGTTCTGCAGCAATAATAAGTTAAAAAGAGTAATCATAAAATCTTCCTTAATTGCAGAAAAATAATCAATACTTGATCTAAAAGTGAATAATTCAAGCACAAGAAGTCTCATAAATTTGTAGAATTGACCATGACTTCAAATCCCCCCTACCAAGAAAAGGGTTTAGGCATTAAGTGCCACGAAAGAATAAAGAAGAATTTCTACTGAAAACCCTAGCCAAAAGAAAATAAAAGTGCCCATCCCTTTTTCTCTCACCCTAAATGGGGTATTTATAATGAGTACTTTGGGTTACAATTATGGTCTACAGATAAGAACGTTAAATCGGGTGAAAAAGAGCCCAACTGGGTGAAAAAATCTATCGAAAACTCAAAAATACGAAATTCTACAGTTTCGGGCGCACGCGCGCTGCCTATTTTGGCCGCATGTGAGCCCTAGGCAGTGCTGAAAAGTTCCCAGTGCACATGCACTTCTCAAACCCAGCACATGTGCGTTGGCCTTCACTTTTGGCTTCAATTTTGACCCTCATGTGGACCGAATTTCACAAAACATTTCGCAAAACATGAAAGTTGTAAATCTATACCTTATCTTTCCAAAACATCTTAAATCACAGCAATTAGGTCTGATATACAAAAGTTATGCTGAATCTACCAAACTGTGTTAGAATCACTCCTCGCCGGTACACATTTTCCAAGTTTGCAATTTTGAACAAGATGCCTAAAGAATCATGGAAAACTCAAAAAAAAAAAGTTGTAGAAATATTCAATAGCTTTCTAAATCAATAAAAATAATCTCAATCGGAGTTTGGAATCGAATGTTATGGTTGAAATAAGAAACAACATCCAAAATGGCTTCATACTAGTGCATGTTCCACTCTTAGTATTTTCTTTCATCTTTTTCATCTTTTTCGGCTCCTTTTCACTTTAACCCTACAAAAACTAAGAATAACCAAATTAAGCTCAATAATAACTCAAATTTTTGCTTACAACACAAAAAATCGTGGTAATTGACACAAAATAAGCACAATTATGAACTTATCAAATTATCCCACACTTAGCCTTTGATCGTCCTCGATCAACCATAAAATTAGAACATTTAAGCTTAACACATTCCACTCAATATATTCCTTGAAATATCCGTATAAATAATCAACAATCAATAATCAATAATCAATAATCAATCCCGCAGTCGGAGTAGTCAAAGAACCCAAGAGTTCAAATGCTAATAAAAACCAAAACATGAAATTCGTGTGTATGTGTGTATAGCCATTCAAAAATTTAGATTTGCAAATATCTAGATTAAATCATGAAGACCCTCAAAATTTTTTCTGAACACCCCATAGCTCACTCTTCATAAACCCCTTCACTAATCTAGACAACCGATTTTATTTAAACTTAGGTAGGACTTTCAGTTCGAACTATAGGTTAGGATATTTATTAGCCAAAGAAGAGAGAGGATATAACAAATAAGAACAAGAGCTTTATAATAATGGTGGCCAGACATTAAAATAAAACTTTTCTTCACATGCGAAATATCATACATCCACAACCCCACACTTGATCTATAAAGGTCATGTAACAAACACCCATGAAGAATTCCGAACAACCAAACATGCCAACCTTCCTCGGACATATATACATTACGTAGAGATTTTAGTTTTATGTCCACTCACAGTACGGGTACCAATGGTAGGCACTACTCGCAACATATAAACATGCAAGTACCAGTGATGGGCACAACCTATAAAAAACAAAAATATGCAGGTACGAGTGATAGGCACTACCTGCATATTCAAACACTTCCATATTTATTTTTTTCTCCAACAATTTTTTTCCCAATACTGTATTTCGCTACGAAAATATACATCACTCACTTCTCACAAACTTCCACCCTTATATCCCTTTAACAAATAATGTGCACCATAAGCTCTTAAAGGGAAAACTTAGGATAAAACAATGAATAGAACATTAAGTTCAATAAGGATAGGCAAATTGAGTTTGTGTGAAAGAAAGAGAATGATGTTTCTCTTCACAAGAATAAGGTTCGAATAAGGTAATTAGAAATAAATTGTTAAAATGGTCTGGCGAGAAAGGCTCAACAAACGAAAAAAAGCACTACCCTCATTTTTAAACTAAAACAGGTCGTCTAAGAATTAGCTTTGAAGATGTAATAAAGTGAGTTTTTGGGATGCAACATAATTGAGTCTACATAAAATTCTCTAAATATCCCAAATCAAAAATTGAAGTGGCTTAGTGCTCAAAAATCTTCAAAATGATGAATGGAAATATTAACACTGACTACTCATTCATGCATGGTCCAATTAAAGATTATTTTGCAGAAAAATAGAAAAAAATACGTTAAGCAAAAAATTTCAAAAATTGTCACAAAATGGTCAAATAATCCACAAAATTAAAAAATCGTAACAAACTCTCAGATCAAAGGAAACAGTTAAAATATAGCAAATTTGAGCAACATACACCAAATAACGTAAAAATCCAATTAACTTTCCCACCCCACACTTAAAAATAAGCATTGTCCTCCATGCAAAATAAATAAATAAATAAATAAATAAAATAAAAGCATAAAATTTATGGGAAAAGAAAAGCTTCTCTGGATTTAATTCGCGTTTGGAGCAGTATTCGCTATAAATAACCCGAAAGAAAGCAGGAGAACACTAAACAAATAAATAATTCCCTTGAGACAATAAGAAAAACAAGAAATTTGTGGAAAGTAATCCTACAATATCAAGAAAAACTTACTCCCTTAAGGGAATACACGACAAAATAAACAAAAAACACCATTGCGAAACTAAAACCCAACTAAAAGGAAATTAACTAACTAAAATGAAACCTAACAAACAAAATAAATGTCTTATATAGTCTAAGAAATCAATGACGATAAATATCAAACAAAGAAAATGGCCCAACACATAGAGCATAAAAACTCAAGGATCATGCGGCCCCAAATCCTACGGGAAAAGAAGGAAAATGTGGAAATGTCGATGGGTCCTCTCCCCGCTCCCTTTTAAATGAAGAATTCCAAACAACCAAACATGCCAACCTTCCTCGGACATATATACATTACGTAGAGATTTATATACACTCGGTTTATGTCCGCTCACAGTATGGGTACAAGTGGTAGGCACTACTCGCAACATATAAACATGCAGGTACCAGTGATGGGCACAACCTGTAAATAACAAAAGTATGCAAAAAATTTCAAAAATTTTCACAAAATGGTCAAATAATCCACAAAAATTCAAAAATCTTAACAAACTCTCAGATCAAAGGAAAAGTTAAAGTATTGTGGCAAAATTGAACAAAATACACCAAATAACGTAAAAATCCAAATAACTTTCCCACCCCACACTTAATAATAAGCATTGTTCTCAATGTAAAATTAAATAAATAAATAAAATAAAAGCATAAAAATGGGAAAAAGAAAAGCTTCTCTAGATTTAATTCGCGTTTAGAGCAGTATCCGCTATAAATAACCCGAAAGAAAGCTGGAGAACACTAAACAAAACAGTACTGAACAAATAAATAATTCCCTTGAGACGATAAGAAAAACTAGAAAATTGTAGAAAAGAATCCTACAATAATCAAGAAAAAACTTACTCCCTTAAGGGAATACATGACAAAATAAACGAAAAACACCATTACGAAACTAAAACCTAACTACAAGGAAATTAACTAACTAAAATAAAACCTAACTGACAAGAATGAATGTCTAATATGGTCTAGGAAATCAATGACGACAAATATCAAACAAAGAAAATGGCCCAACACATAGGGCATAAAAACTCAAGGATCTGCGGCCCCAAATCCTATGGGAAAAGAAGGAAAAGGTGGAAATGTCGATGGGTCCTCTTCTCGCTCCCTTTTAGAGGACCATTTTATCAGCTTAACTTATCAATTAAGTTGATTTCGTGCACTAACAACATAATAAAACTAAGCTAACACTAAAACTATAACAAACAAAAGTAAAACTTCAAAAAGAAATAAACGAAATAAAATGTAAATGAACATGGGTTGCCTCCTATGCACCGCCTTTGTTTATTGTCGTTGGCTAGATTTTGAACAAGATAGTCAAAATAGCCATCTTAATTACGAGAACCTGAGGAAAGAGAGCTCAATAATTGTTAGTGGTCGTGCATAGGATCTCTCTGTGTAACCTTTTGCTCTGACCCCATTGTTAATCTCCTTCTTGACTCCATCAGTTAAAAACTCAGCTCTGACCCCATTGTTATCTATGTAACCTTGCATAATCTCTTCTTCATGACCATTAATAGACTCGAAGATATCGAAATCTTTACAAGCCACTTCTTGTTCTTCAACTCTTAAGGTCGATCCATAAGAGAATGTGGGGTATACTAGCAACACAATACTATCCCGATTAATAGCCAAGTGGTAACCCTTCAGAGTAAGAATCTCTTGTGTTTCCTCCATATCAAAGTCTAAAACCTTGATTGGCTCTTGCTCTGGAAGATCTTGGGGAATTGAAATCGATGGCAATGAACTAGAGTTATCCTTAATACGCTTGTCGTCTACTAATCCCATCACTAGTTTTTGCTCCGTTTCTTTATCTTCTCTATCCTCAGCCACTTGAGATCTAGTCTAACTTATGGCAGAATTCAGTTGTATTAGTTGATGCTCCAAACTTTTTAGACTGGCTCTTGTTTCCAGTTGAAATTGCAAAGTTTTAGTAGTTAAAGAATAAATGAATCCTTCCAAAGACTTACCAGTTTGGGTATAAGGTCGTTGTGGCAAAACTGGATGTATACACGGAAGATCTGGTGATTGATAACCAAACTCAGGATAATCTATCCATCCTTGATTGTACTTATACATGTGAGGGTCATACCAAGGTTGTGGTGGTAATTGATAGACAATGAAATCAGAACAATAAACCTCATGCGAATTGGTAACCATGATAGAGATAAAAACGAAATCAAGTAATAAGTATACATAGTTAAATACAAAAATTTAAAGCACAAAAATAAATCGAACCGTTCCCGGGCAATGACGCCAAAATTTTGGTGTTGCAAAATAATGCTATTGAGTTGCAATGCTGTCGTAGGCACCCAAAATTAACAACTCTCAATATGTAGTAGTGGTGAGCACAGAAAAATCGTCCCACAGAGAACGGAGTTTTTTCTTGTGCTAAATGGAAAAGGGGGTTTTTGAATGCTTTTAAACTAAAACTAAAACAAGAAAATAATTGCAGAAAATTCGATATAAGAAAAGTCTTGGTTTTGGTCATATCCACCATGAAAATTTCACTAGTCGATCCTTGACACACAAGATAATTGAATTTTATATCAAGCACTAATTGACGAATTAACCCGAATGAATACTAATTCAAAGTTGATTTATATTTCTTTCTAAAGTTGGTCAATTTTCAACACGCAATCCAATTAACCCTAACTATTAATTTAACCCAGACACGCGCCAAAAATTATTTAATAGAAGAATTAAAATCGACAAGAACAATTAGGCTAATTAAACATAAACACACACGGTTATGCCAATTAGATGATTAATTTCCCTAAATTCAATAACACTAATCTAGTAATTATCAAATTCAGTTGTTTCACATATTGAATTAAGCACACACGGTTAAAACAATCTAGCTTGTCATAGATTAATTCCAATAACTTAATATTCTGCAGTAATAATACGTTAAAAAAAACAATCATAAAATTAATTGTAGAAAATTAATCAATACTTGATCTAAAAGTTAATAATTCAAGCGCAAGAAATCTCACAACTTTGTAGAATTAACATTGGCTTGAAATCCCCCTACCAAGAAAAGGGTTTAGGCACTAAGTGCCATGAAAGAATAAAGAAGAATTTCAACTGAAAACCCAAGCCAAAATAAAATAAAAGTGTCCATCCCCTTTTCTCTCCCCCTAAATGGGGTGTTTATAATGAGTACTTAGGGTTACAATTAAGGTTTACAGATAAGAACACGAAATCGATTGAAAAAGAGTCCAATCGGACGAAGAAATCTGTCAAAAACTCAAAAATACGCAATTCTGCTGTTCTGGGCGCACATGGGCTGCCAATTTTGGGCGTATGTGCGCCCTAGGTAGTGCTAAAAACTTCCCAGCACATATGCATTGCTGAAACCCAGTGTATGTGCGCTCCTAGGGCTTCACTTTCAGCATCAATTTTGACCCTGATTCTCACTGAATTTTGCAAATTACAAAACATGAAAGTTGTAGCTCTATGTCTTAGATTTCTAAAACATCTTGAATGACGTCAATTAGAACTTATATAATAAAGTTATGCTAAATTTACCAAACTATGTCAGAATTGCTCCTCGCCGGTACACATTTTCCAACTTTTCAATTTTGAACAAGATTCCTATAGAATCATGGAAAACTCAGAACTCAAAAGGTGTAGAAATCTTCAATAGATTTCTAAATCATCCAAAATCATCTCAATCGGAGTTTGGACTCGAATATTATGCTTGAAATAAGAAATAGCATCCAAAATGGCTTCATTAATCTTTTTCATCCTTTTCAGCTCTTTTTCACTTTTACCCTACAAAAACTAAGAATAACCAAATTAAGCTCAGTAATAACTCAAATCTTGCTTACAGCACATAAAATTGTGGTAATTTATAAATAAAATATAGCACAATTATGACAGGAGTTATCATTCACTTGCCCCATAAAAAATGCCATTAAACCACCATGGAAGTCTCCACGAGAAAGTTAGAACACCAATCTCAGAATTTCATGGCCGTTAGGTCATAAAAGCATGCCAACGAAAGTAGATACAAAGCCTATGGAAAGAACTTTGCAATGATATTTCAAACATTGCCATAGACCAAATCTCTTCTTTGGAGGAATGTATCAGTGAGGTGATTGAAGAAATAACAATGATAGACTCTTCAATTGCTCTTTCTCTAAGAGACTCCCTAGCAGAATTGCTCACAAAGTTCAAGAAGTATGACTCTTCAAGAGCTTTAGCATCGGAGAAAGAAAAGCATATGTAGAAATTCTCTTCAAGGCAAATTCACACCTTTCAGAAATCAAAGCAATGGAGGAAAAAGTAGCCAACCATCTACAAAGTCTTCAAGAAAAACGGGAATCCATTAAGGATAGAAAGATCATTCTTCAAAAAGATCTTGATGATTTGGAGAAGCAAAACATTGGAAGTTAGCTCGACCATTGACTGCGAATATGAAAATCTCAAGCAAATTCAAGTTGAAGTGCCAAGAGCGCATGCTCAAATCTCTTCCATTAAAAGCACTACCTTCCTCACAAATGGAGATGCGAGGGAGCTTGAGAAGATGAAAAACATCCTTGAAGCAAGCAAGATAGCCATAGTGGACCTCAAGTTTGTCATTTGTATAATATGAAGCCCCTTTCCTTTTTTTCTGATTTAGGAATTTTATTTCTTTTCCTTAAATTTTATTTGTTTGTAATTGAAACTTTTCTTTCAATAATAAAAACATTAATTACTTTTCTTTATCTTGTAATTTTTTTATCGAAACAAGTAAAGTAACTAACATTTATGAATTTAATTTAAAATATTGTGTCCATCATATTTTCTTTAAGGAAAATGAGTTAGTTTTTGTGGCGTTGTACTGAACTTAGAAGTTGCCCTCTAAGCTGCCTACGTATCCCAGAAGTGAATCAAGTCACACGTAGTTCCTTTACACATTATTTTTATGGGAAAATATGGTAGATTTTCCGTTTACAGTTTAACCTCTTGCGGGTCAGGAGTATCCATTTGTTTACCACCTTAGACTTGGTGGAGTGTTTCAGCAGTTTAACCACATAGGTTGACTTCCACAGTTTTAGCTCATGCGGGCTAGGAGCAACATGCAGTTTAGGCTCGTGCGTCGAGGAGCAATGTAGATCATGCGTAGTATCGCTTCAAATATTTAACATTGATGAAGCCAACCCTTAATCCATCTTCAGCGATCAACTTGTTTGAGCCATTTGTATAGACTTCTTGGACAATATACGGGCTATCCTATTTTGAGACAAATTTTCTTTGACCTCCATGTGTAAAGATGATCGGTCTTCAAATAGCAAGGTCCATATCACCAACTTGGAAAGAGTCTAGCTGAACTCGCTTATTGAATGCTTTGGAAAGGCAAGCTTGGTACACTCAAGTCGTTGTTGAGCTTTCAACCTTTTCTTATCAAGTGCTACGAACTTACTATCTTCAAGATGAAGGCGAGCATTGTCTTCCTTATTAGATCTTTCTTGCACAGCAATCCTTAAAGAAGGTATTTGACATTCGAGTGGAAGAACTGCTTCGACACCATAGACAAGCACGTATGGAGTCGCTTGAGTATAAGTCTGAAAAGTTGTCCTATATGCCCAAAGAGCTTCACCAATCCTTTGATGCCAATCTCTTTTTGACTTGTGAATAACCTTTTTCAGCAAATTGCATAGAATTTTGTTAAAAGCCTCAGCAAGTCTATTTGCAGCAACATAGTACATAGAAGAATTATGTTTCTTAAAGTCGAACTTCTCACAAAGCTTGTTCATTGCAACATTGCAGAAAGGTTTTCCATTATCGGTGATGATATATGTCAGAACCCCGTATCGGTAGATGATGTTCACGCTAATGAAATCAACCACATTTTCCTTTTCTACTTCTCCTAGTGCAATTGCTTCAGCCCACTTCGAGAAGTAATCAGTTGCAGCAAGGATAAAGATATGGCCACCAGAAGACTTTGGCAGTGGTCCTACTATGTCTAATCCCCAAGCATCGAATGGCCAAGAAGAAACTGTAGGATGTAAAGGTTCTGGTCGTTGATGGACGAAATTGGTGTGAAACTGACAAGCTTGACATCCCTTGCATTGTCCATGCAATCCTTTGCCATAGTCAGCCAGTGGTACCCCATTCTTTTAATGTAGAAGTGCAACTTAGGGCCGGATTGAAGAGCGCCACATATTCCTGAGTGAGCCTCTTCCATCACTTGCATTGCTTCATCCCCATCGAGACATAACAGGAATACTCCAACAAACGATCGCTGCTAAAGAGTTTCCTTATAGTAGATGAAGCGAGGTGCACAACGACGAATTTCAGTTTTCCTCTTTGTGTCATCGGGCAATTTTCCATAATTGAGATAATCAATTATTGGTTGATGCCAATCTTTCTTCTCCACTTCATAGATAGGACCACATGAGTATTTTCCTTTTTCACAACATCTCCTTCTTCAAAGTACAAAAAGGCACGACCCAATTTTGACACTTGAGAATTTGAGCTTTTTGATTAGGCAAGATGAGCATAGAAGCCAATTTTGCTAAAGAGTCAGCTTGTCGATTGTCCCTCCTTGGAACATGCTCTATAGTCATATCACCTAGCCATCTCATTAGTTGCCTAGCATAGTTATAATATGGCAACAGCTCGGGTTTCTTGACTTCATATTTTCCAAGGAGCTGATTGACTACCAACTTGGAATCTCCAAAAACTCTAAGTGTAGTTGCTTCATATCAACCGCCATTTCGAGACCAAGAATAAGTGCTTGATACTCACAACATTGTTTGAACATTGGTGTGCTAAAGTGAATGAATATGGCAACACATCTCTTTCGGAAGTGACGAACACTACTCCAGCTTTAGCACCTCCTCGATGTGCAGTACCATCAAAGTATACTGTCCATGGCGAAAGAACTTTGACCACGAGAACATCTTCATCTGAAAGTTTATCAATCAAAGTATGGGATGATCGAGGCCAAGAAGTCAGCCAGTACTTGTCCTTTGATAGCCTTTGCAAGAATGTAAACAATTTCAAATTATTGAATTTGAAGGTACCACCTCATGAGACAATCTGACAGTACAGGCTTAGTTATAACATACTTGATCTGATTCGCCTTAGATATCAGACGTATGGTAAGAGCTTGAAAGTAGTGCTTTAACTTTTGTATGGCGAATATGAAAAGCCAAGCACAACTCCTCAATTAGAGTATAATTTAACTCATTTGGTGTCATCATTCGGCTCAAATAGTATAGTGCATTTTCTTTTCCCTACATAGCACTCTACATTCTTATGAAGCATGTCATCAAAGATTTTTTGCATGGCCCTTTGATATGTGGCTCCCGCATTCTTCAAAACAAAAGGCATCACTTTGTAACAATAAATGCCTTTGGGAGTTTGAAAAGTAGTGAGTTCTTCATCCCTTGTTGCCATTCGAATCTAATTGTACCCTGAGGATCCATCCATAAAGGATAAGACTTCATCATAGCCAGTTGTGGCATCTACCATTATTTTAGTGATAGGGAGAGAAAAGTCATCTTTCCGACAAGCTTCATTGAGATCTCAAAAGTCAACTCAAACACGGATTTGTCAGTTCCTCTTTCTCACAGGGACAATGCTAGAAATGCATGTTGGGTATTTTACTTCTCGGATGAAACCAACTTTTGTGAGCTTGTTTACCTCCTTCTCAATTAATGGGATCAAATCAGGCCGAAAACATCCTTAAGCTTGTTTAACGGGTCTCGTACCTTGCTTAACGGCTAAGTGGTGAACAACAATTCTTCGATCCAGGCCAGGTATCTCTTTGTATTTCCAAGCAAAGATATCCTTAAATTCGAGCAACAGTTCTACATATGCTTTTTCCTCTTGAGGAGTAAGCCAAGTACCTATGAAGATTGAGCGAGGATCATCATTTGTGCCAAGGTTGATTTCCCTCAACTCATCAACGGTTGCCTTCACGCCTTCCTCCAATTCAGGAGGAGCATCTTTCCGGCGTCTTCTTCTTCAATATTTTCTTCATTTCGAACAATGATATGGTTGCAGGAGGTAATGCTTTCCTTGTCTTCCTCCTTGATGTTTATATCAGTGATGGTTTCCTTTCTCACCTTCAACGAATTGCCATATTGTATAAAAAGGTTAGTAACTCGTCTTCATAAACTTCCATTATTGTAGGGAGTATTACTTCCTTTCATTTAAAAAAAAAAACTGCTTTTGTACCTTTGGAAAACTTAGCCTTTCATGAATAAGTCACTTCATCAAAACTCTTCCTTTTGGGCCAAGCCTATCAAACACTGAAACACATGGTGTAACTTTTGCCAGTCTATCAAAGAGTAATCACCTTGAACATTTTGACGCAGTTTCTTCTTTGATAGTGATATGATGCATATTAGCCCTTTTAATTGCTATACGCACAGGAGAAGGTGGTTTATACTCAAGTCCCATTGATGGATTGTTGACAGCATATCCTTTGTCTTTAAACATCTTTTGGGTAGAAGTTCATGTCATGTGCCTTTGCAGGAACCTTGCGCAAAGTCCCTTCTTCCTTGGGATTGTAACCAACTTTTAAAAGCAACTTGTATGCATTTGGATCAAATCCCTCTCCGGTTCGTGTTGTAGGTAATGAATTGTGCTCTATTTTTGGCTCTATCTTTGGGCGAACAAAGCCTTCAAGAGGAGTTTTTCTGTGCTTGATCGCTTCAATTTTGGTAATTGGTATAGTGAACTCCTTCAATTCATCGCATCCAACAAAAGGAGATTGACCTTCTTTTCTCTGACTTTGGAACACAACGTAAAACACGTGTCTTAGATTTTTGACTATCTTCCTTTGTCAACTCCTTCTTTTTGTTACCTTGCAGGTAGAACTTACCATTAGCAAAGTAATTCTCGGCCTCAATGAACGGCTTATCATCAGCAACTACTTTCCTTATCACGCCATTACGGCAATACATGAAACATTGGTGGAGACTTGATAGTATAACACCATTCTCATAAATCCATGGTCCGAAGTTCCAAGAAGCATGTTGTCAGATGTTTTAGCATCGATAACATGGAAAAGTGCACTTGAGGGTAGATCGCCAATTAATAAATCAATTCTTATAAGACCAATGTCTCCTTGCCCCCCTTGATTGAATGCTTGGATCATGGGACGGGTTTGTGAGAGTTCATCACTTGAGAATTTCACCTAAGGGCGATACCTCAAGAATAGCATGCATCCCACTTTAGTTTCCCTTAATCAAAGTGACTCTTCCATATGGAAAAGAATGCTAACTGTGTGTGACTATGCTGAAAATCACATGCTCTTTTTGACAAGGAAACCTAGCTGCTCTTTTTGGTATGACAAATGGATGGAACAAGGGCCCCAAGCTCAATTTGTTGAACAAGTATATGACGGACATCTCAAGGTTTCACAAGTTTGGAGGATAAATAAATGGGACTTATCCATGCTAAACATAGGATATTCCAATGAGGAGCTCGGGAGAATTGGGGAACTTCTTGTAGACAAGGTGCTTATGTGATAAATGCAGGAGCGGACAGATTAATTGGATGCCGTCATCAAACGGAACTTTCTCCATCTCATCCACCTTCCCGACAAGGGCAGCCTCATACACAAGGAAAATGATATGGAATGATAGAATTCAACTTAAAATTTCTATCTTCATGTGGCGCTTGTTAAACAACCACCTGCCCCTAGATGATGCCCTTGTAAAAATTGGCTGCTCTGTGGCTTCAAAGTGCTGTTTTTATAATAGCATTGAAACAGCAATCACCTATTTGTCGAATGTGAAATGATAAGGCCAATTTGGTTATTTTTTGAAATTGCATGGAGCTGCCTTTTCCACCCACAACATGCATTCTGGACAGGCTAAATTCGTGGTGGTGGCACTCATCAAATTCAGCAACAATTGGTACCCTTCACAAAATCATACCAAGTTTCATTTGCTGGCTTGCATGGAAAGCGCGGAACAAACTCATCTATGATGAACAAAAGTTTTCACTCCAGAGGCTTCTCATGGAAAATACATTTGCTCTCACTTGAAGGATATTTCTCTTCTCAAACCTCTTACAAAGAGGGGTGTGATCACGCGTTAGTAGCCCAAGGAATCATTCATCAGTTCATACAAACTAAACCAAGCAGAGTAATCTCGGTTTGTTGGTCTTGCCCTCCTTGGGGAGCATATAAGTTAAACATTGATGGAGCTTCAAAGGGTAATCCGGGAATGGTAGCAGGAGGAGGCATCATACAAGATCACAATGGGTAGCTTCTCAAAGCTTTTTGCAACTTTTATAACACTCAAACCAATTTGCAGGCAGAAGTTTGGCACTTAGTAATGGGCTCAAGTTATGTGGGACGCTAAGGCTTCAGCAAGTCGAGGTGGAGATTGATTCGCAAGTCCTAGTAAACATCAGGCATGAGTACCGTGGAGTATGGACAACCAAATTCAGTTCATTTCAAATTTTGTAAAAGGCAAAAATTTCATTTTCACTCATGTATTTAGAAAAACAAACCAAGTAGCTAATTGGTTAGTCAAATGAGGGCATTAGAGCTAGGAAATATAGTGATTATTGTAGGGACTCAATCCCGAGCTTTGTAAAAGGATTAATGTCTTTGGATGCTAGGGGCTGCCCTTACATCCATCATTGTAAAGCTTGAATGCTTCATCAATAAAATTCACCTTCACGGGTGCTTGATTAAAAAAAAAAAAGATGATGCAATAGTATTTACTAAATTTCACAAAAATCTATTGTGTTTCAAAGTTGCCTACCTTTCCTTCTATTTTATACTATACATATACTAGTATAATCGAAGTATATGCTACAATAAATCAGAAAATTTTCAAATACTTTTATTATTTAGCATGCCCGGTTAAGCATAATAATTATTTTAAACATTGTCCGAAAAATTTCAGTAATTTTAATTATGCATTTTAAACTATAATAACAAGTTTAGTGTGAACAATTATTTAACTTATTAAATAATCAAAATTTGAAATTTTAATTCAAATGGATTGCTAGGCTGATACTCTTTGTCAGCATGATAGTAAACGGGTCAGACACGAAATGACACGAACCCGAATGGGTCAAATATGGACACGGCATGATAAGAAATGTGTTCCACATGACACGACACGAATATGACATGATAAGAAATGGGTCACACCTGACACGACACGATAACCAGACAACCCGACCCATTGACATCCCTACTAAATCCAAAGGAAATAACAAAATCTTGATTAAGTTACTAGTGGAAAAATATGAAATCAAAAGATATTGTTCTTTACAATATTTTTGTTTATGACATAACAGTTGATGTTTTGTATGAAAACGAGAATGTTGAAACTAAACTATTCGAAAATGTTGACAGAGATGATTGGCCAAAATGGAACGATGTGATTCAAGTAGAACTAAATTCACTTTCAAAATTTGAAAATTTTGTGCCTGTTATCCAAAAACTAAATGGTATAAAGTCTACTGGGTGCAAATGGATTATGTGCATGAAAACAAAATGTAAAAAAAGAAAACTGTGAGATATAAAACACGCAACATCCTTGTTGTACTGCAAATTTGGCAAAGACCTGACATTCATTATGAGAGACATTTTTTTTTGGAGTGGATTCAATTATGTTTTGATTCATTATTAATATGGTAGTTTGTGAAAAAAAATTAAATGCGTCTAATGGATGTTGTTACAATCTTTTATTTTGTATAAAATCACCAGTACATTGGTAGGGAATCAGACTCATTCTATAAATAAAGCTAATAAAAAACAAGGAATAAGACTAGGCCAAAACCTCTTGGTGCAGCATAGCAATGTTAAAGACAAAGCTAAAGGCCTAAAAGGTCTCTCAACTACGCAAAGATTGTTAATCTGGTCACTCAATTATTTTGTAACTTAAATGATAAAATGTGCCATTTGGTTCATTTCATTTATTTCCACTTATAAGTTCTTTATTTTGTTAAGCACATGACTTAGACGTGTTTTTTAAGGGTACAATAGTCAAAGAGATAGCTCGTCATCTTCTTCTTATGAAACCCTAATACTTGCCACTGGACTGGCACTCTTTTCTTCCATCATCACCATAACCACCACCCACTCCCCTACCCTCTCTCTTTCACCTCCTTTCCTCTACTCTTACTTTCTATTTCAAAATGCCTAAACCTGATTTATTTGCCATTTTTATCCCTTTATATTCAATTCACCACCACCTAGGTTACTAAAATATTTTAAATCTTTTTACCTCATTTTCCAAACAAGATTCCATATTTTCATCGAAAGGCCCTAAATTTCGTATGTACTTTCAAATTGAGCTTTGCATCGAAATTGTCCAACTTATATTTCTTTAGTTTTGAGCTTAAATTAACCTCTTTCTATCACAATTCACCACTTGTCACCAAATTCATTGAACCCCATCATGTGAAGTCACTATTTCACTCAAAGACAATTGGACTATGTGCAAGGAAAGGTGAAGATTTCAGTTGGGAATTCTTTCTATCTCATTTGGTAAACGGTGAAGTTGGCTATCTGAATCGTGTTGGCTTTAGTAGACTCATTGGTGTGTATATGGTCACCGAGTCAATCGTTGGATTTCGTCGATGACTTGAATGTATCAGCTGATAGCGTTTCAATTACTATTGAAGATCATTCGCTGTTGTTTTTTTGTGGCTCCACGGATGACAAAATTAGAATTGGAGGAAATTGAAGTAAAGAAGGAAACGGATGATCCAGATACAAAAGTGTGATCTTTGGTTTTTTTGTTGGTAAAAGGTCAATTTTTGGGCTAGCAGTAATAGGGAAAAGATGAGGGTAGTTGGTAGGAGTGAGGGAGTAGGAATTGAGAAAAAGGACGATGAAGCGGGGTTGGGTTGACATGAATTGCAAGGGGGTGACGTGGGATGGTGATCAATGACAAGGGGAAAGGTGGAAGGGCTGAGGGAGAAGGAAGGAAGGAAGATGGCAAGATGGGTTTCGGATTGACAGCGATAACGAGGGGGGTAGTGTAAGAGGTTACGGCAAGAGAAGGTTTAGTGCTGGAGGTAGGGGTGATGAAGGGTGAGGAAGGGGAGTGGATGCACTTTCAGAATAAGTTCTTTATGATTTTGTATTATTTGATATATTTCCCTTATAAAATTCATGTGAAAGTGAAATGACTAATCAAATGCAGCATATAATGTATAAAGTAGATGAAACAACCTCAGTGATGGATTTTTAGAAATTAAGTGACCATTTAGGTCACAAAAACTACTTTGGTAACTAAACTGACTACTTGTTTATAGTTGGGTGACCTTTAGCCATTTTCTCTAAAGACAATATAGAGAAAAATTCAAGAAGGGAAATCCAACACTATGATACGAGAAGAATTTCAGACAAAGGGAATTATGGCTATTTTTAGGAATGCAATGAAAATTCAAATTACCTAGAAATTTATATGTTTAGATTAGTGTTTTAGTGTTTATTTGTTATTATTTAACTTAGATTTATGTGTGTATGTGTGTAGGGTTGTATTTAGGTTGCTTACCTAATTTCTATCGGAATTAAACTTCTTTGTGTGTTCTTCTTTGTAATTTGTTTATAGTTTTAGTAAGTGTAATATTGTGTATAGTTTAAATGTTATTTTAGAGTCCTATCATAGATATTAATGTGTGTGTTTTTTCCAGGGTTGTGTAAGAATAAATGGTGCGTCAATCGAAATGTCGGATGAAAATTTTAGAGGCAAAATAGTGAAGCCGAGCGAAGCTATCAGGGATAAGTTCTAAGAGCACTTGGACAGGGTATGTCAGCACTTCCATCAAATGCGTAAGCACTATCAACACTTGAAACAAGGGAAATCGAGCACTGTCAGCACTTGGTTTGACTTGACTGGGCTATTACTAGATTTTGACGATTTTTAAAGTTTTGGACGTCTATTTTGAGCCCGTTTTAGTGCATTTAAATACTTATTCAAAGCCCTACATTTTGTAAGTTTTAGAAACTATAAATAAGGTTCTTCAGGATCACAAAAAAATTCTCTTTCAGTTTCCCTTCAGGACAGAAAGATTAGACTAGGTTTTCTTTCTTTTTGAAGAAGAGTTTAAGAGGAGTTCAAGATCGACAACCTTGGACCAAAAAGACAGGAATATTGGGATCCTTCATTATAAAAGATTTTTTAATGTATTTAGATCTTTATTATTCTATTTAGTTCTAGTTTTATTGCTGTTTAATTGTTCGTCTTCAATCATTGATTTGTTTATTTTATTTCTGAGATTAATCTTTGGATTAGTTTAATTCCTTTCAATGTTTTCTTGTGTGTTATTGCTTTCATTCATGTTATAAATATTATGCATTAAAGTTGGATGTTCCATTTCCTTTGGATAATGGTTAACTTGATCATCAATTAGAATAATGATAATAATTGGGTAATAATTAGCCCAAAGTGACACTAAAGTCGACCCCCCATTATAGATTCGTGTTAATAATCAGATTAATTTAATTCAAAATCAAACTGATAGGATTAATTAATTTGCTCATGATAATTCTGAATAGATAAGACTTGAGTTTACTAATATAGGGCACAGAGAAATCTACCCCTAGTTAATTAATTTGATAGGATCCAATTGCCGAAAGTCAAGGTTGGGTTGATAAAATTGGAATTCAAGTTCCATGCATTATAATTGGAACAATGAATTGAATGATTTAATCAAAATCGGGAATTAATTATTCTTAACCTAATACGTTGTTTTCTTTAGTTAAATCTTTAAATTCTAGTTGAGTTAACTCTCTTTCCCGTTGGCGTTTCTTCAAATAGTGTTCAAGCCAAATAACCGGTAATTGCTAAACCAATCCTAGTGAGTTTGACTTCTACTCCAGCTATATACTATTTGACCCATATCCTTGCGGTGTGTTATCTAGTTAATTGTAGAATTAGGTGTTTATAAATTTTATAATTAGATACTTTACGTATCATGTTTTTGGCAACGTTACTAGTGATTGGGTCTTTGCCAATATTGGTATAATTTGGAAAGATTACTAATTTGAGGCATAAATTGCATTTTATTTTCCTTAGTTTCATTGTGTGTGTGCTCAAAATTCTAAAACAGTAAAAAGACTTTCTCCTTTTAGTGATAGTTCAGGCTAGCTACTAGTCTTAGAGAAACTCTCCTATTTTTTTTTTTTCTGTTTTCTTGTGTTAAATACTTGTTTTTGTGTCTGTTCTCCTCTGGTAGAATGCAAACTAAAATAGGTAATGAAAACGAGATGTAACTCTCCTCCTTCTCTCTACTTTCTCTCTCTAAAAAAATAGACAACTCTTCCATACATGGCTGATCTTCGAACGGCATGATGGAGATGGAAGCCCTTCAGTCTTCGGCTGAAGGACAAACCAGATCATTTGCACAAGTCTTACTCAGAAAAAATTAGTTGCAATCAAAACTCCCACAGCCGGACAAACTGTTGAAACAACTCCAATCATATAAAGGTGAACTAGCCATCTTCTTCTCCGAAGAAGAAGTCCACCAGCTTGCTGTCCCATTTCAATTTACACTAGTGGGTAATTTTCCCCGCGGCAAACCTAACATGGAGACGGTGAGAAAAAGCTTCCATACAATTGGATTCAAAGGCAACTTCAATGTTGGATTTCTTGATCACAAGCATGTCATCATTCATTATCGGTTCTCCTTGGAAGAGGACTATCTCCATTGCTAGCTCAAAAATACTTGGTTTATCAACGGATTTTCATGCAAGTCCTTAAATGGCACCCACTTTATACCCCAGACGTTGAGCCCTCCATTGTTCCTATTTGTATCACCCTCGAGGAACTTCCTGCGGTTTTCTTCAACAAGCACTCAATTTTCAGCTTGGCGCAAGCAGTTGGCACCCCCTCAAACTTGACATGGCCACTGAAAACTTCACCGGCCCTAACACGGCAAAGGTATGTGTGGAAGTAGACATCTTGGCCACCCTCCCCACTAGACTTTGCATAGGAGTTGGTGACAATGGCAAATGGCAAAAAATTTGCTACGACAAAATTCCAAGCTATTGCAGGAAGTGTAACAAACTCGGCCATAGCCTAGACTCATGCCTAGTTTGAGCTCCCAAAATTGACACCAACCTTGACCCAGCACCGTCCAAACCTCAACTGCCTAGGGACAAAGGGAAATCGCTATAGAGACCAATAGCATGAAAACTGTCGCATCTACCTCAAAATCTCCCACCAAAATTTAGCCAAAAAATACCTTGCTCTATGATCAAATGCAGGAAAGTCAATTGGAGCATGTAGAACACCATTCCGTGGCAACACCGGTGGTGGAAGTGGTGGTGGAAAGGGCGGCAACTCAACCACCTGCAAAGCAGCTAATCGGCCCAACAAACTCCCCTACAAACTTGGAAACTCAAATTTTGAATCCGTTGGATGGAGAATCGCACCAACCTGATCTATTGGAGAAGACTTCTCCAGTCAAATTCCAAATTCAAATATCTCCAAATTGAAATCTGTTGACTCAGTCAAATGAACCAACAAACCAGCCCACAACACCCCCAAATCCAATTTCAAACACCCCATCCAAAAATGATTCTTACATCCCCATCTAGCAGCATCTCCAATCCCAAAGGTGCTGCACCCTATCCAAAGATGATTCTTGCATCCCCCATGCAAAAATTCTGGAGGAATTACCAAGCTACTTTTCAGACAGCGACACACCCCATGCAAAGCAAGCAGCGGACACCCTTCTTCATGAAAACCAAGCTACGACAATCCCTTCCTAGTTTGAACCCTCATTGCCAAAGCTGCAAGGTAAGTCCTCATTAAAAAAGAAGAGTAGACGCAAATGCACCTACAACATGCCAAGACCAATGCGTACAAGGTTCTTCTCTAAACCTATCTCCTAGACACCTAACTCCCCTATTTTACATGGATAGCGTACTCATATGGAACATAAGGGGGGTAGCTAATAAACCCTCCATTCGTAGACTCAAGCTGCTAATTAAACAATTCAAAATAAAAATTCTTGCTTTAATGGAGCCAATGGTGGACAAAGCGATATTCTCCTTCTCTGCTAATAAATGAGGTTTTGATAGCCATGAATGTAACTCTATTGGAAGAATTTGGATTTTCTGGAATAAGGTCCTAGGTTTAGCCCCCATTTTCATTTCGGATGAACTCTTTCATGCATCCATCTCCTCTTCTCCTTCTCATACACATTGAAGTGGCAACCTCCTTTGCATATGCTAAGTGCACAAAGATGGAAAGAAGAGCTCTTTGGGAGGAACTTTGAGCTGTCCAACCACAAGCTCCATGGCTGGTAGGTGGTGATTTTAATGTTATCTCTAGCTCAAATGAATATAAAGGCTCATGCTCTTTACAGCTAGACGGTATGAGTGAATTTTATGATTGCGTCCATGATTGTGGCTTGGTGGACTTACCTTTTCAAGGCTACAAATTCACTTGGCGTGGGAATAGGTTTGGAAATGTGGTATGGAAGAGACTGGACATATTTGTCTGTAACACCAATTTTCTGGCAGATTTTCTACATATTAGTGATGAAAACCTTCTCAAGACAAGGTCAGATGACTCGCCACTTGTTCTCAAAGGTTCTAATGAAACTGCATCAGGTCCGAAGCAATTTAAATTCCTAAATATATGGACTATGCACAAAGACTTTTTGCACTTAGTGAGCAATAATTGGCATTTGCAATGCAAATTGGTTCCCCCTATCCATTCTTGCCTCCAAACTGAAAAGACTATAAGCGGAACTAAGGAATTGGAGTCACATGATGTTCGGAAATGTCTTCACTATGGTCAAAGAAGTTGAACAAGATGTCAAATGCAAAGAAGAAGCTCTCTTGCAAAATCACAGTCAAGACAACCAAATTGCATTAGCTCACGTACAAGCTATTCACAAGAGATGTCTTGTAGAAGTGAAAAGTTTTTGGCAGCAAAAAGCAAGGATGAAATGGTTGAAAGAGGGCGAAAAAACTCCAAATTCTTCCACTCCACCTTTTTGGCCAAAAGGCAAAGACTACGCATCTCAAAGATCAAAGTTAATGGCGCTTGGACTGAAAACTTGCAACTAATTGAGGATGCAGGAATTATGTTTTTCCAGGAGCTCTTGACTAGCAATGATTTTGCTGTTATAGCCCTCTCATTACTATACAATCTCATAGGAAACATATCAGAGGAGGATAATTAGTGCTTAATAACTGAATCTCTAAACAAAGGAGTTAAAGGAAGAGGTGTTCACCCTCAATCCCCATGGTGCGGCTGGCATTGACGGCTGTAAAATGACTTTCTTCACTACTTGCTGGGAAATTATTCAACACGATCTCTTCCTTGCAGTGCATGAATTTATTAAGGGTGTGAAGCTGCCACGTATGTTTTACCTGCACTCTAATCACATTAATCCCAAAAACAGCCAACCCCAACTCCTTCAATGATTTTTGGCCTATTAGTTTGTGCAATTTTTTTAACAAAATTTGCACTAAAATTCTGGCCCATCATCTCTCTTCCATTCTGCCAAAAATCATTTCATCCGAGTAGGTTGCCTATGTTCAAGGGAGAGATATTGCGGGCAACATCCTTCTGGTGCAAGAGATGGCTGGTTTCATAGATCGAAAAACAAGAGGAGGCAACACGATCATCAAATTTGATCTTACCAAGGCATTTGATAGGCTTTCTTGGCCTTTACTCTATGCCATTCATTGGAAATTTGGCCAAGTTTGCTGAACAATGGATTTCCCTCATGAAGAATAATTTGGAGGATTGCTGGTTTTCTATTCTCATCAATGGGGCACCTAAGGGTTTCTTCAAATCCTCCCGAGGGGTTTGCCAAGGAGACACCATATTGATGCTTCCTATTCATAATAATGCTGGAGACGTTCTCCCGAGGATTGGATGCTCAATTTTGTTTCGGCAAGATAACACATTATGCACTTCCGCAGCAATGTCCAACCATCTCTCACTTAGAATTTGTAGATGACATTGCCATTTTCACAAAGGGAGATGTCAAATGCATTCAAAACTTAATGAACTTCCTCTCAAGTTTTGAGAACTCATCAGGGCAGCTCTTTAACAAGTCCAAAAGTTCCTTCTACTTATCCAAAAAGGCAGCACCAGCCCGAATTCGGATGATCCAAGGAAAGACGGGTTTCGCCCATAAATCCCTTCCTTTCATATACTTGGGATGTCCCATTCAAAAAGCTAAAACCGGACACAATCTTTTATTTTCAGTCCAGCCACTAATTGAAAAAGTAGCTTCTCGTATCCATGGGTGGAAAACTCGATTTCTTTCCCCCGGAGGCAGGCTTGTCCTTATCAAGCATGTCCTTAGTAGCATCCCAATTTTCCTATTGTCGGTTCTTTTACCCCCAAAATCAGTAATCAAGGAGCTAGAAAGGCAATTTACAAATTTTTTTCGGGATGCTCGGATAGGGTTCTAAAATGACATTGGATCTCATAGACCACAGTTTGTCAGCCAACACATTCAAATGGGCTAGGAATTTCATCACTAGAAGATGTGGTTCATGATTTTAGTATCAAACTTGGGTGGAAGTTTCAAAAAAATAGCTAACTGTGGTGTTCATTTCTTTATGGAAGATATCTTAAAGGTCAACATCCCTCCATAGTCACAGAATCACTAGGGGATTCACTTACCTGGAAAAGAATGCTGAGAGTTCGTGATGAACAAGAAAAGTCGCTGTTATTCCTAATAAGGAAAGATGATTGCTCCTTTTGGTTTCTGATCCTTGGACAGAACATGGGCATTTCTTCTACATGGTGGAACAAGTACATGATGCTCATCTTAAAGTGTCACATGTATGGAGTCCTAATGGCTGGAATCTTTCCTCTCTTGATCTAATAAGGAGTTACAAAACATTGCAGCAATTCTCAATGAAAGGACAATCTTCTTGACTGAGGAACCGGACCAAATCATTTGGACCTTAACAACCAAGGGCTCCTTCTCAATGTCATCAACCAACCCCCTAAAGACGCGGATTCTATCTAGACAAATGATTTGGGATGTGAGACTCCAGTTGAAGATTTCCATCTTGATATGGAAATTGCTAAATAAGAGGCTGCCATTAGACGACACTATGCCCAAAATTGGTTTTTCATTAGCTTCCAAGTGCTGTTTTTGTTGCCAAGAAGAATCCTTCGATCATTTTTTTTTGTGGAGTGCGAAATATCACAACAAATTTGGCATTTTTTTGAAGCTTGGCTTGAGGTGATGCATGCTTCATCCATGTGCACCATCTTAGACAAGCTAAACTCTTGGTGGTGGGCTGCTGCAACTTCATCCACACTTGGGGTTATCCATAAAATCCTCCCTAGCATAATTTGCTGGTTCTTAAGGAAAGCTAGAAACAACTAGTGCAACAAGGATAATTGCTGACATACATTCTTTTTTGGAAAATATCTCCTTCGTTTATCCGTTTACAAGTGTAAGCCCAATAGACGATTTGCTACTTTCGAAAGGCGTTTTCAATCAACTACTCAAAACAAAACCCAGGAAAGTCCTAGCGATCAAATGGGAATGCCCTCCCCTCGGATGCTTTAAATTGAATGTGGATGGTGCTTCTAAAGAAAATCTAGGCATGGCAGCAGGTGGTGGCATTCAAAGAGATCACAATGGGCAATGCATTAAGGCCTTCTCCACAGGCTACAAACACCAAACCAACTTGCAAGCTGAGGCAATGGCCCTTGTAGATGGGCTTAAGATTTGTGGCAAACTGAAGATACAAGCATTGGAAGTGGAGAGCCCATTGTGATCATTCAGATTGATTCACTAACTCTTGTTAACACTTTGAATGGCTCATCGACACCAATTTGGAGCATTGACAATCAACTCCGCTTCATTAAATGCTATTGTGCAGGCAGGAACATTTCTTTTAAACATGTATTTAGAGAGGCAAACCAAGTTGCGGATTGTTTAGCAAATGAGGGTATTCTGCACCCTGCATATGTTGAGTATGATTGATATACCATTCCTTGCTCTATTAAAGGTTTGGTTATCCTAGATGCTAGGGGCTGCCCTAATCTTCGACATTGTAAAAATTGTTGACATCAATAAAATTTATGCCTTCTTGGGCGTTTGCGTAAAAACAAAAAAACAAAAAAACAAAAAAACAAAGTAATGAAAACCACACTAAACCTATTATTCTACCCTTTCTCTCACAAGTATATGGGGTAGGTAGTAGTATACAGCAAGTGGGTATCGTACCAGCAATAATTGGTCGATAATTAGCGATTATTTGGTTGGATTACATGTTGAAGCGGTCACTGATTAAAGAAGAGATTTAACAAAAATTAGAACTAATAAAACTAAGAAAGCAATTCAAAGTGAATATTAAATACTAAGAAAGTATTTTGTGAGAAAGTAACTAAAAATGAAGCATTTTTTGAAAGCAATTAAAGGTAGCAATTTAAAAGAAAAAAGAAAAAAGAAAAACCATCTTAAGCAAGCAATTAATTAATCTAACTACTAATTAGCACTAAGCAAGCACAATAAAAGAAGACCTACAACCTATTCTAAGAAAGCATGTAAAAAGAAAGAACTTTTAGAAGTAATTAACTATCTTAAACAACAAATTAATACTAAGATTACATAATTGAGGAAAGCCCATCAGCTAAAATCTACTAATTAAATTATGAAAGCAAGAAAACAATTAAATGAAAAGCCCATAACTTATCAACCCTGATTAACTAATTTAAACTAAAAATTACCACTAAGAAAGAATAATTAAAGAAAAGCCACTAACTAATCCATCAACTACACTGATAAATCAAATAATGTACAGGAATCAATTATATGTGAGTAATTAGACTAATTAAACTAAATAAACATGAAATTAAATCATAGAAGAAAGAGAACTTACACTAGGAGTCTTCAATCTACAACTAAGAATTGAAAATTATAAGTATACTACATCTAATCCAAGAAAAAGAGACAAATGGGGAAAAAATGAAAGAGAAGCTAGCCTACTTCTAATTTACTTCTAACTCTAGCTATCTTTGTAATTTGCCTCCAAAGAAGTTTAAAAGATATATTTATACGGTTAGGATTAATGGAGCAAAAATCATCCAAAAGATTAGAAGAGGCAAAAATTTAGCATTCTGTCCGCGCATCCATATTGCCATATGGAGCCTTCATTAGCAAACTTCATTTCTCCATTTTGTCTTTTTGCTCCTTGAATCTTTCATTTTTTTAACCCTATCCCTTTATTCTAAACCTACAAATATCATAAACCTAATAAAAAATAATTTATACTAAAATTAACTCGAATATGAGAATAGGGCATTTACATAAATGCAAATGAAAATACTAAATGCAGTAAAACTAAACAAAACACATAAATCTAATAGAAAATTCAAAAAATACTAACAATAAGCTAGTTAAACAAGTAAAATAACTTTAGTTTATTAAAGAGAGGGGGGGTTGATCACGCGTTATTAGCTCAAGGAGTCATTCATCATTTTATACAAACTAAACCAAGTAGAGTAATCTCGGTTTGTTGGTCTTGCCCTCCTCGGGGAGCATATAAGTTAAATGTTGATGGAGCTTCAAAGGGAAATCCGAGAATGGCAGCAGGTGGAGGCATCATACGAGATCACAATGGGCAGCTTATCAAAGCTTTTTGCAACTTTTATAACACTCAAACCAATTTGCAGGCAGAAGTTTTGGCATTTAGTGATGGGCTCAAGTTATGTGGGACACTAATGCTTCAGCAAGTCGAGAAGGAGATTGATTCACAAGTCCTAGTAAACATCCTCAACGGCCAGGCATGAGCTCCATGGAGTATTGACTGAAACCAAATTCAGTTCATTTCAGACTTTGTAAAAGGAAAAAACTTCATTTTCACTCACATATTTAGAGAAACAAACCAAATAGCTGATTGGTTAGCAAATGAGGGTATTAGAGCTAGGAAGTATAGTGAGTATTCCAAGGACTCAATTCCAAGGACTCAATCCCGAGCTTTGTAAAAGTATTACTGTCTTTGGATGCTAGGGGCTTCCCTTACATTCGTCATTGTAAAGCTTGAATGTTTCATCAACAAAATTCACCTTCGCGGGTGCTTGATGAAAAGAAAAAATAAACTTTAGTTTATTAGAGTTTAAGTGTCGGTCTAATAAAAACATGCAAGGAATGAATTGGATCCAATCATGCCAAGGATATTATCATCCTTGTGATTATGGAGGCATGACGAGTAAGTACGGCTCTTATGATGTTTTGGACGCACTCAAAATTGTTTAATATATCAATCCAATTAGCATCCTTAATAGAAAAATATGTAATTTTTGTGCTAATTCATCTATCTTTATATTAGTTTATATTGTAATTCTTTTGTAGTTAACCATGTCAATAAGGAATGTGTATACCAATACAATCCATACCCATATAATTATCAAATAGGATGTTCCAACCATCCAAATTCTTTCTCGAGCTACCAAGAATACCTTCTTTTCCTAAATACCAAGAGCCTACATGTGGACCAAGTGTGCCCCTGAGATTGAGTGACCATTTCTTGTCTAAATTCATGAAAGCTAACAACAAGATGGAAGAGCTCACACATGAATCAAAGTAGACTCAACATGAAAGGTGAACCTAGATTTTAAGCATCACCAATCGATCAAGAAGAGGGAAATGCAAGGGTAGAAGGTGCCTTGGTTGCCTTGGTGAAACGAGTTGGTGGTTATGTGTAAGAAACAATAGAAAGGTTCAATAATCAAGAGGCATCACTACAACATATTCAATCTCAAATTGATGGAATATCACAGACGTTGGTGGGTCAAAGTCAAGAAGTTTCCATGAATCATGCAATTAATGGGTTATGGATGTGCTGAAAACTGGTCATCTTATACTTGTTGAGAAGCTACACCAACTCAAGAAGAAAATCCTAATGTAAGATTGGAAAGAAGGATGACTGCCTATATAGAGGAGTTAACAAGCACCTTTGAGTGCTAAGACAAATCCATAAAGAGAAATGCAAACACACTTGCCAAACTCATAAGTCAGTCAGTAGCTGCAACCCAAGGAACTCTTACAGCGATCATAGTTGAAGAGAAGGATGGCCATCTTAAGGGGAATTTTGAGATGACCTGTTTATGAAGCATGCGAAATGAAGATGAACCAAAGAATTACTCTGCTCTATCACATATTCCATAGTGGTGTCATCTAGTGTGTTGATAAAGTTGGCTAGGTAGTGGAAGATGAGTGTTATCTGCAAGAAGGAATTAGGGATATGTTGACTAAATATACCAATTTTTCATTTGTCCTTGGGAACTTCAAATGAGCTATGCAATGCAGAAAGCTGAGCAATGAGATGGTTCAATATTCTTAGCAAGCCTCTTTTGCTCTACTAGGAGAGTGTTTCTTTTAATTTTTGTTTCATTTACACTTTAATTATTTATGTGCTTCAGTCTAAGAATCTTGTGGGGTAATAAAGGTTTTATGCCTCGCGGTAGGTAAGAATGTGTTTTATATTATGAATTACCTTTGATTATGCTTGGATAATGTGTTTTGCTCATGAAAATGATGAGGGATTATATGCTTACTTGCTAAATTGTGGTGGTCACGGAATCCTCATTTGCAACTTCAACTTGTTTTGCTTTTTGATTGTGAATTACTAGCTTTTGATACATTCTCTGTTGGTCCCAAAAGGCAACCTAAGAGAGGGGTGAATTAGGTTATTTAAAAAACTAACCTTTTGAAATGCTTAATAAGAAATGCAAACTTAACCACAAATGAATGCAATAGATATTCAACAATTTAAGCTTAAAGAACAAATAATAATATTGAGATTAAAAGTATCAAACCAAACTCCCAACCTCTCTCAAGCTTGGAGCTTACAACCACAAAGAGTTTCTTACAAGGCAACTACCAAGTTCTCAAATTAAAGTTTAGCCACTAAAAGTTTCTTCAAAGTAGGTGAGACAATAACCTCTTGTACACAAATGAGGATCACTCTTGCTCACACTAATTTCCTTTAGTTGAGCCAAGAGTTTTACACTCACAACCTCTCTTTGTTACAATTGTTATCTCTCCACTCTTACACTTGAAGAACTCTTACACTTCTAAGCTATTTTCACAAAACTACCTACACTATTACAACACTTGTACCCACTATTTCTCCCAAATAGCTCAAGTATTACTTGTAATAAATGTAGAAGTCTCTTCTGTTTAATTCAGGCTAAGGGGTATTTATAGTTGTCCAAAATCTGCTTCTAACAACTTTCCAACGGCTATTTTTTGCTTACTGGAAAACTAGCCGTTGGACTTTTCGGACGGCCGATATAGCAAGTATGTGTCCGAACAAAGTAGCCGTTGGACCGTTATTTCGGAAGGCCGGTGCTAAACCCTGCGTCCAACGTTGCGTCCGTTCTCTGAGGGTATTCGTTCGGACATTCGAGGAAGCGTCCGATGGAAGCAAAGTCTTCTAGAAATATGATCGGACGCTGTTCTTCGTCCGAGACTTCTTCAATATTCTTTGTGTCGGACGATTACCATCATCCAAAACTCTGTCTTTCGGACAGTCATTTACATCCATGGAGTCTTCTGGTTGTTTTGTTCGGATGATCATTTGCGTCTGAACCTACCTATTTTTCTGCACACTTGTTTCCAAACTATTAGTGCGATTTGGTCATCATCAAAACATGATTAACAAAACTGGGGTTGAACAATCTCCCCCTTTTTGATGATGACAAATCAATTGGACAATTTTAAAAACAACCAAAAAATATGAAGCATAAGTTAAGAAGTTTTGTCCCAAAAAAAAGTTTTGCCCATTATTTTCTCCCCCTTTTGACATCATCAATGTATAAGAAAGATAATGCAATTTAAGCTCCCCCTTTGAAAGGTGAATACAATTCAATATGAGTATATGGAGAAACGTTTCTTCCCTTCAAGAATATATATTCAAGTAGATATGAAGGAATTCATGCAAAGAATTAGGATCAAAACAATTTTCGCTCATTCCTTACCAAAAAGCATCATCAAAACAATGAAGCATGTGTCAAAAAAAAATCCATTTAAAAGAGAATGCTCACCCTTTCTTTTGCAAGTAATGACTTATTATAGACAAAAAATGGGGATACATATTTCCTAGCATTCTAAACAAATTCAAACACATAGATAAGTAATATTCAAGAGAATATAGTTCAATTTGATAAATGAAAGCACACAAAATTTTAGATGTTACCCATTTCAATATCATCTTAGCTCATATGCCTTGAACACCCTTCATAGATAATCTATCTTGAATTCCTTGGTGCTCTCCAAGCATACCCACATACAAAGTTAAGCAACAACTTTTGGTACCCAAACTTTCTTGGGTCCAATTGGATTTGTAACATGCTAATTAATAATCACCCAAATAGAATTTATTCCCAATTTTTCATTTCTTTTAACATAACAATTTTTCTTTATATGGCCATGTTGATGACAATAATTACAAATAATATTCTTATTGCCATAAAAAAAAGATTTAGATTTAACAAAGCACAAATCATTTTTCCTAAAGGTGATAAAATTTTTGTTCAAAAACATATTTCTAGTTCTTTTCTTTTCAAAAACATTTTCTTTCTTCTTTTTCAAAATAACATCAAGATCATCTAATCTCTTCTTCAATGAAGCTTGTTCTTCCATGATCTTGGTTATTCCAACAAATCTTTCTTTCAAAACATCATTTTCTTTTGTCAAACAATTATTTTCATGCACAAGTTTTGAGTTGGCACACAATAAAGTATTAACTTTAATTTTTAACTCTTTGTTATTAGCATATGATTCTTTCAGACATTCATGCATTTTAAAAATAAATGATTTAACATCATCATCATCATCACCAGAATCACAACTAGAGGATACACACTCAATATTGCCAAGTGCCATAAAAGCCATTTGAGCCTCCTCATATTCTTCTTCAACCTCTCCATCCGAATTGCAATCATCCCAAGTGATTTGGAAGTTGTTGAAGTGAGGCTTCCTTGAGTATTTTCTCCTTTTTGATGAAGCTTTAAATGCTATGCTTTTTTTTCCCTTTGCCTCCTCATTTTGTACCTTGTATTTCAACTTCAATTCAAATGAGGTTAGAGAATTGATCAATGAATCAATAGGCATAGAATTTAAATTTTTAGACTCTTCTATGGCAATGGATTTAGGTTCCCATTGCTTAGGTAAAGCATTCAAAATTTTTCTATTCTTTTCACCCAAGGAATATTCTTTACCCAAACCTTCCAATTCCTTGACCATATCATTGAACCTACAATACATCTTGTCAATGTTCTCATGAGGTTCCATTTTGAAGGATTCATATTTAGCCATAAGAAGTGACTTCTTTTGCTCTCTTATATCTTCACTTCCTTCATGGATTTCTTTCAATTTGTCCCATATCTCCTTGGCCGACATGCAACCTTTTACTTTAGAAAACTCATCTGCATCCAAAGCATTATACAAAATATTAATGGCTTTAGCATTTAAAGATAAATTTATTTTATCTTGTGCATTTAACTCATATCTAGTCTTAGGCCTTAATCTATGAGTATTTTCATCAAGAATATTTGCCTGAAAAGGACCTTCATAAATAATATACCACAATTCAATATTAATAGATTGAACAAAAATTTTCATTCTGTCCCTCCAATAAACAAAATTAATTCCATTAAATATGGGAGGTCTAGAAATAGAATGCCCCTCTAAAAACAAGGCATTATTGGTTCCCATGATCTTTACTCTAATGCAATTTAAGCAAAAATAAAGAGACCAATGCTTTGATACCAATTGTTGGTCCCAAAGGGCAACCTAAGAGAGGGGTGAATTAGGTTATTTAAAAAACTAACCTTTTGAAATGCTTAATAAGAAATGCAAACTTTATGCAAAACCAAATAAAAACTTAAGCACAAATGAATGCAATAGATATTCAACAATTTAAGCTTAAAGAACAAATAAGAATATTGAGATTAAGAGTATCAAACCAAAGTCCCAACCTTCTCAAGCTTGGAGCTTACAACCACAAAGAGCGTCTTACAAGGCAACTACCAAGTCTCAACTTGAAGTTTAGCCACTAAAAGTTTCTTCAAAGTAGGTGAGACAATAACCTCTTGTACACAAATGAGGATCACTCTTGCTCACACTAATTTCCTTTAGTTGAGCCAAGAGTTTTACACTCACAACCTCTCTTTGTTACAATTGTTATCTCTCCACTCTTACACTTCTAAGCTCTAGTCACAAAACTTCCTACACTATTACAACACTTGTACCCACTATTTCTCCCAAATAGCTCAAGTATTACTTATAATCAATGTAGAAGTCTCTTCTGTTTTATTCAGGCTATGGGGTATTTATAGTCCAAAATCTGCTTCTAACAACTTTCCAATGGCTACAGAGATTTTCTACTTACTGGAAAACTAGCCGTTGGACCATTTGAACGGCCGCTGCAAAACCCTGCGTCCGACGTTGCGTCCGTTCTCTGAGGGTATTCGTTCGGACGTCTGAGGAAGCGTCCGAACCTACGTCCGATCGAAGCAAAGTCTTCTGGAAACATGATCGGACGCTGTTCTTCGTTCGAGACTACTTCAATATTCTTTGTGTCGGACGATTACCATTGTCCGAAACTCTTTCTTTCTTACAGTCATTTAAATCTGTGGAGTCTTCTTGTTGTTTTGTTCGGACGATCATTTGCGTCCGAACCTACCTATTTTTCTGCACACTTGTTTCCAAACTATTAGTGCGATTTGGTCATCATCAAAACATGATTAACAAAACTGGGGTTCAACGTTCTCTTTGTCTTGCATTTGAGTAGTTTGATGAGAGTTGCATGGATCCCTGTTTGACCTTTCCATTTTCTTGGTTATTGAATGCTTTTTGAAAATTAACATGCAAAAACCTTAGTTGGGGATTAGGTTATGAATTGGGCATTTATGATCCTTTTTTGGAGATAAACCTTGTTAACCTTAGTTAATGGCCTTTTGTTTTTATTTGTTAAACCCCGTGAACTCCTAACGACTCTTGATTATGTTTATTATATTACGTGGAAAAAGGGAAATAAATTCCTAGATTTTTTATTTTGGTTGATCCTTGTGCTCTTATGATTTAAATTAACTTACTCTTATAATAGGTAATGTTTTTAATGCATTTTTTAAGTAATTTCCATGATTGAAAGCGAAATCAAAGTTTTTAGTTTAATTTTGATTATTTGATTGCTTTCACATTTATCTTTTATGGATATTATTTCTCATCTTTAGAGTCTTGATTGTCCAAGTATGCTGGAAGTGGTTCACTAGTGTTATGTTTAGTTATATTTATGTGCTTATCTGATGTTTTGTATTTTAGGGTTAGTTTGTATTTTGATGATTAGAAAAATGGAAAATTTCTAAAAAATTTAAAAGATTTTATGTTTGGAGTGTGTAACCATTTTCATCTATCTTCAGGATCTGGCTAATTAAAAAGACTTCCTATCTATCAGATGACAGCCTAATAGGATTTCTATGCCCTCTTTCTTGTAGTATTGTAAAGGGTTAAACAAATAGATAGTCTCTATTATTTTGTTAGGTTTTTATATTTTGTAGGTTGTGATAATTGTTTTGTGACGTTATGGTGAAATGGCATATTACTATATGGCTTGATGTTAATTGTCAATGATATAGTAGCTTGAAATTTTTGAACCACGTGATTCCATATCGCACATTCTTCCTTACATGGGTGGAACTTGAATTTGTATAATGTTGTGCTTTCTTGAACATAAATTTTTTAACTCAATGATATTAGAGAGCAATTGCGTGAATTCATTTTGATTGATAACTCCTATTTGAAAGTTGGTGATATTGTTTCTTTTCGATTTATTGAATGGGATAGAGTTTGATATATGGTATTCCTTTGCTTGTTTATATGTGTGTTAGTGCATGGAAAAATATTTGGTTAAGACTTCTATTACAGTTGTTTAAATCTTACAAGGGCTTACAACCCCCCTCTTCTGTGGCTAGTACCTTAAGTGCCCCAATGAGCATAAAAAAATGGATTGCTTTGCATAAAAATACATAAGTATGGTAAAAAAAAAATCAAAAACAAGACTGCTTTCATAATAATGCATCTTGTTGAGCCAAATAAAAGGTGGTCATGATGGAATAACAAAAGATTGTGCAACCATTTTGTGTTAAACAATTTTAATGGTTTTGAAATGCTTTGCTATTGTGTGACAATTGATTGCTTATCATTATAAGCCTTTACTGATTTTTTTTTCCAAACTGATGATTATAAGGTTTTGATCTCAATAATTTTCAGGTTGGTTGTGAGAAGTCAAAATATTTTACATGTTGTGGCCCATATTTGTTTATTTGAGCTCTTGAATTTGTCTTCTTGGAAGGTCTGCAAGATGTGGATTCGTGTGACTATTTTGGTATGTGTACTTGTTTTATGTGAGTTTGGTTTGATGGATTTGAAAACAAATCGGACATGGTTTAGGAGCCAATTATTTCAGTCCAGTTTTAGTGTCACCATTCTTTTCTTCGTGAATAGTCATATTTGTATTTTTTTTTTATTTGTCTTGTTTTGCTCAAAACTAGCAAAACTTTAAGTTGAGGGATGCTAATAACCCTAATAAATTAGGATTATTACTACTCTTTCTCATACAACTTTTGCAGTAGTTTTGGTGCTTTTAGGTTTTATGTTTGCATTTTCGTGCATTTCTGTTTCTGTGCGTATATGTTTAGAGTAGTATTTTAGCAATTATTTGATGTTATTTAACATATATTTATGTGAATACATGTTTAGGATTATGTTTAGATTGTTTATTTAATTCTTACCAGAATTAGAGTTCTTTTTGCATTATTGTTTGTCTTTTATTTATAGTTCTAGTAAGTGTTTATGCAATATTTTAGAGTTATATTATAGATATTAATGAGTGTTTTTGTTCTAGGGTTGTGTAGCAATAAATAGTGCATCAATCGGACATCGGGCGCATGAAGATTTTAAAGGTAAAATGGCGAAACTACATGAAGCTATCAAAGACAACCATTGAGAGCACTTGGACAAGGTAATTCAAGTGCTACCAGTGCTTCCATCAGAAGCATAAACACTTTCAACGCTTTAAATAGGGGAAATCAAGCACTGTCAGGTCTTGGTTCGTTTCAACTAGGCTGCTATGCGATTTTTAAGATTTTTAGAGTTTCAAGTGTCTATTTTGCGCCCGTTTTAGTGCGTTTCAAAACTTATTCAGACCCCTACTCCTTGTCACTCCTAGAATTCATAAATAAGGGTCTTTAGGAGCTCAAAAACAAGTTCTCTTTCAGTTTCCCTTCGGGATTGCAAGATTAGGTTTTTTTTTTTTCAAGAAGAGTTGGAGAGGAAGTTCAAGATTAACAACCTTGCACCAAGAACTTGCGATTTCTCATTAGAGAAACTTTCTGAAACCTTTTGAGATCTTTATTATTCTATTGAATTACAGTTTTATTGCTCATTAATTATTGAAGTTCGCCTTCAGTAATTGATTTCTTTGTTTGCATTCTTAGATTAATGTTCAGAATAGTTTACATGCTTTCAATATTTTCTTGTGTGTTATTACTTTCATTCATGTTCTATATAGTATGGATTATAGATGGTTGATGGGAATTCCTTTAGGAGACAAATAACTTGATCATAAATTGGAATAATAATAATAATTGGGTAATCATTGGCACAATTGACAATTTTAAAGAGTAATTGTTGTTTTGGTTAGGTTGGTCGAGGTGATACAGAAGTTGATCCCCTCATCAGAGACCCATGTTAATTGTTAGATTGATTTAATTCAAGATCAAAGTGGCCATATTAATTAATTAGTTCATAATAATCCCATATAGATAAGACTCGAGTTTGTTAATTTAGGAATTTACCCGCAGTTAATTAATTTGATAGGATCCAATCTTTGAAAGTCAGGGTTGGATTGATAATTGAGAATTAAACTTCCATGCATTATAATTGGACCAATTAATTGAATGGATTAATCAAAACCGAGAATTGGCTAGTCTTAACACTAATATATTATTTTCTTTAGTTAAAGTCTTTAATTCTACTTTAGTTATCTCTGTTTCCCATTAGCCTTTTTTCAAATAGTGTTCAACCTAAATAATAGGTATTTGCGAAATCAATCCTCATTGGTTTGACCCTACTCCCGCTATATATTATTTGATCCCGTACACTTGCGGTGCGTTATCTAGTTAATAGTTGAGTTAGCTGTTTATAAATTTTATAACTAGATAATTTACATATTAGCAAGCTTATAAATTTCTTTACAATTGTTGCTAGCATTTTATTAACTTTCATTTAGTATAAAATTTATCTTTTCATACTTGTTTACATTTTCTTTGCACTATTTCTAGTCTATTAATGATGATGCTATTTATTGTACTTTCCTTAGTAGTGGCTATCAAATGTCTTTATATTTCTTTATGTTGTGCTTCTTTAAATATGTGTAGTTAAAGTACTAAGGGATTGATCTAATTTTGAAAATGTGAAATTTCCATGTGTGGGTGATTCCAAGTGGATGGACTAGAAAATAGTGGACAATTGAGTTGTGATAAAGGGTTTGAAATAGTTGGTGAGATGAAAGGATCTACTTTTAAACCACATTTATGAAATTAACACAACAAACGAGTGTTTGAGTGTTAATACCTAGACGGATTTATCACAAGGTTATGTTGATTAGTATTCAGGCCAAGATGCTAATTTCCTTAATTAGTTCTTTAAATTCCATGTAGAAACCTAAACTAGAACCATGAGCGGGCCAAGAAATTAGTTCATAGTCGGTAGGGAATCTCCTTTGTACCCATTAAACGTCACCTATTAGAAGACCTAGCCTAGTAAAGGAATTATAGTAGTTTCCCAATTCCTCTTGTTTACCTTTGTTAATTTATTTACTAATTTAGTTGATTTTTTTTTAAGCAAACGCCTAAGAAGGTAGAAATTTTATTGATGTCAACAATTTTTACAATGTCGAAGATTCGGGTCCAGACCCTAGCATCTAGGATAACCAAACCTTTAATAGGGCAAGGAATGGTATATCGATCATACTCAATATATGTAGGGTGCAGAGTACCCTCATTTGCTAAACAATCCACAACTTGGTTTGATTTTCTAAATACATGTTTAAAGGAAATGTCCATGCCTGCACAATAGCCTTTAGTTGATTATATCTTGTTTTGTTAGTTAAATTGTTGTTCAAGTTTAATCACACTAGAATCAGTTTTTTAGAAAGTTCACATATCTTAGGAATCCTATTGATCATCAATCCATTCTTGTGGTACTGATAACCCTCACCACTAGTTACAAATCTGTGTGAATTGTAGTCTAAAAAAAGTAAAGTGGTTTTATAAATTGAGAATTACCAAGCGTTTAATTTATATAGTTGGACTATTCCAATGTCAATGATGTATTGTGGATCTCTCTATCTACCCCTTAGTTACTCAAACCTGTAACCTTTTAATTTAGATATTTTGACTAATCCATGTGAATATGACATATTGTGGATCTCTGTCTACTCCCTAGTTACTCAAACCCGTAAATAAAAGGTTATAGGATAAGAGTCTTACGAACTAGCCTGCATTTCACTGTCATGTATACTATATATAAAGTCTAAGTAGAATGTGTTCGCTTATCAACTTTCTTGTGTATACTTGTATAACAGGACAAAATTGTCTAATCATATCTAAGATTACACTAATAACTAGCACAGCAACTCATCATTAATAATTTATACATAACATCTTCTTATTATTTTGCTCAAGTAAATGGCTCTACTAATTTCTCAACTTTGACCCTTGGTCATATTTTGCTGCCAATATTTCAAAAGATCATACTAAATTATTTAACTTTCATCTTTGACTTTAAAAAGCTTCCAAGCCAACTTCTATCAATTTGAGAATTAACAGACATTATTCACGTGCGTCTCATGTAACTCATTCAGGGACATAGTTTGAAAACTTTTTTATGTTATTTTATTCATTCCTCAACTTTAGTTAAAGTCCTTCAAGTTTCAAATGGAAGTATACTTAACGTCCAAGTTTATACCTAATATACTTAATAAGTTAAATTTGTTCATAGGATAAAAATGTTTAGTATTCAAAATGTTGGAGGTAAAATAATTTTTCGAAATGCGAGTTAAGTTCTCAATTTTAATCCAAAAACTTTGGTTTTTAGCTTAGAAATTTCATTGGAAAAAGGTTCCACATTTCAAGAAATATAACTCAATATTTGAGTTCAAATAAGTGCGATAGAAAATTTCTATGTTTATGCTATGGCCCATGAAATTTTGATTTTTTTGTATTTGAGTTGACATAAATTTATTGAAGAACAAGTACAACTTTTGGAAAATAAATAAATAAATAAGTACAACAAAATATTGTGAATTTTTGTTTAACTCGTAAATTTTTTCTAAAGATTAATTCTGCCTAGCAAATTAATTTTTACAATTTTCAAAGTAACGTGTTGACAAATCATGGCATTCCTAATGTATAAATGCACCTAAATAATACTAACAAAAATTAGTTTGACTATGAAAAACTTTTAGATATTCTTTAAAAAAGAAAAAGCAATGCGTATACTATATGATACTTAGTTTAAATTCTATTATTTTTAACGCTTAATACATGCTAAAGTATGAATATGTTAGTTTAAACGAAAATTTTAGTCTACATATTTAATTCAATTATTTCAACAAATTAGCTAGCAATTGTTTTAAGTAAGAGTTGGTATATCCAATAACTATTGACTACTAATTAAAAGGGGGCTAAAATGTACACTTAAACAATATATATATATATAGAGTTAGGAAGTTTTCTTTTTCAAAAAATACAATTAAATAAGAAGGTGTTTAAATGTGTGGCAAAAAATATAAGTATGTCAAGCAATATTGTAAATTTTGTGTACCTTAATAACCTAATGCGAATGTTTTCTAATTGTACGATTGTCTCACATTTTATTTATCCAACAAGATAAGTTATGTTCTGATCATTTAAAGGAGTACTTCTTTTAGAGACAGGTTTCCACAAGAATGTGGAGGTCAATAATACTTTGCTTAACAATTGACGCAAAATTATTATTATTATTTTTTATGCATGGGAACCTTTTAAATCCAAACTTCTAAGTTTAGAGACCTAATAAAATCTATTTAAAACTTGAGAGAATAGACAAGATCACGACCGTCCTAAAATTGAGAGGACAAATGGAGTAACATATCAAAAAATATTTTCTAGCCATGCCCTTGTCTGAGTCAAGTGACAAGCACATGACTGATGCTTGTTGATTCCAAAACTGATGGAAGTTGGCTTAGGACCTTCTAAACCCATACTTCAAAGTTAATAGGATCTTCTGAGAGATCGAGGATAAAATAGTATGAATAGTCAATGCTGATAGATAGGCCTGTCAATGGGCACTCGATTCGATCCGGACCCGTTTATCCGGGTCTAGATCTATAACAAATTTCGATTACTCGGATCGGATTTGAACCCGTTTAGCTATTATAATAAACGGGTCGGATCTGAATCTTGATATATTTTGTGTTTCGATCCGATTAAGACCTGGATCCTATTAAAATATTTAATATATAATAAAATTATTGTATATTAGTGTTATTTTATATGTATATATACATATATGTTGTGTAAATTGCCCATGTAATTTATATTTAATATAAAATATATGCATAAATATTAATTATGAATTCAATACTTTTGTATAATTAAAAAAAAAGAGAAAATTCGATAAATTCTAATAGTTTTACATATAATTTTAAAAACATTTATTAAGACCCGGATCCGGATCCGGATCCGACAAGACCCAACGGATCCGGATACGGATCTACTTTTGTAGACCCGTTCAGATCCGGATCCAGGGTAATATTAATCGGATCCGGGTCTGGACTAGATCCGACCCGGATCCGACCCGTTTACAACCCTACTGATAGATGATCAAAGTCATTTACCCTTTTGCTTATTAATTTTTAAAATCACAAATACAGTATATATCTTACCACTAGTTCTAATAGGCCTCTTACAATCTTTTGGGTTAATGTTATTTCGGCCCTCCAAACCATGTAAAAAAATCAATAGGACCTAATACATGAAAACAGTCTCTAGTTGGCCTTCCAAACTAAGAAAAAGAGACTTCAATATGGTCTTTTAAACTAAAAAGATATTTATTTGACTCTCCAAATTGTAACACTTATGATATGGATCCGAACAGCTTGAAAAAGTGTCAAGATGAGGAGATGAAAGATGGAGCAAGCATGAATTCACTCTTGTCAAGATTGGAGTACATTCGTGGTATTTCGATCAAATTGGATTGGACTATTCTCAATTCAGTAATACATGAAATTCAATTCTTTAAAGTGAAGCACAAGTGGAGATCCTTTAAGTGCAAGAAGGCCGGACTTCCTTTCAAGTGTATTTTAGTTTGATCCTTATTATGTAAAGCCCAATAATAATATAAAGTGTTGTGTAAATTGGGCTGGTTTTAAGTTGGGTTTAAGTCAGGCTTAGTTGTTGATTATCCGTTGCCTATTTGAATCTAACGCAGGCAAGAACCAAATTTATAAGTCGGTTAGAACAATCACTATTCTCAAGCGATGATCCCAACAAATTCTTAATCCAAAAACTAAAAAAAAGAACTTTTTCCTCACGAAAAAGACAAATATTTTTTTGATAAAAATCTGCTGAAATTCGTCCATATGATAATGCCTATTTATAGACTTAATAAATTCCTAAAAACTAGCTTAAAAACTCCTAAAAAATTAGTGTTGGGGTTCAGCCATAAGTAACCCCAAGATTTGGGCTAAATAGGCCTTATTAAGGCTAATTAATGAGCCTAAAAACTAAGGATTAAATCAACAACTAAACCTAACTTAAACCCAAGTTAAAACCAACCCAATTTACACAACACTTTAAATTATTATTGGGTTTTACATAATAAAGACCAAACTAAAATACACTTGAAAGGAATTCATCCTTCTTGCACTTAAAGGATCTCCAGTTATGCTTCACTTTGAAGGATTGGACTTCATGTATTATTGAATTGAGAATAGATAAGATCCAATCCATTTTGATCGAAATACCAAGAATGTACTCCAATCTTGGCAAGAGTGAATCCATGCTTGCTCCATCTTTCATCTTCCCATTTTGAACATTTTCAGGCTATTCGGATCCATATCAACTTAATCCAATGTTACCTTCCAAACAAAAAATTTTAATTAGGCCCTACAAACAAGAAAAAGGGTTCTAATGTGGCGCTCCATTTTAATTTTCTCTAGCTCATTTGTGTATTTTTAGGACCTTAGTTGTCTCAAACGCCAAAAATTTATGTGATGTCCTATCATTAAAAAAGCCACGATTTCTATCTAGCGTTTTAAGTGAACTTATATGCTAATCTTGTATTTGGAGAAAAGTAATTACTTTCCTTATCCCTCATGATGCTTTGAAAATTTTAATACGTACACTTAGGGTAGTCAAGTAAGAAAAAAAATGCAAATTTATCACATTGAGCCATTCAACTAAACGAGAAGATATGGAAAGTTCACTTCACATTTCACCATAAAATTCCAGGCGGAAAAACTTTACATGATAGTAATAGAATGGTGGAACTGTTAGAATCAAAATCGAAAAAAAAAATAGGCAGATTGGTCTAGGGCAACTGCACCAGCTTGACATCCCTGTGCCACGCTGGCATGGCCACACGAAAGTATTTTTTCCAAGACATCTTTTGTACACTTAAAAGGTTTCTTCCAGTTCTGTTTCAAGGTAGCTTATAAAACTAATGTAAAAACTAAATTACAAGAAGAATTATCAAATAATTTAAGTGACACAAAACCTTATGAAGATTTACAACTTTTCATGAAAAGCTATCATCTCTTAAAGTTTGAATACTTGAAAAGAAGTGTCTATTCAACTAAAGAGTGTTTATTTGAATTTGGTTAAAAGTACTTAAACCTCTTGAATGCAGAAATAGTATGTATTTAAATTCAAAGGTGGAATCTTTCCAAATGGTGCATGTCTAACATCATGAAACTTTACTTTAAGGGGTGTAAGGTAACTATCCTTAAGTACTAGGTAAATGATATTCATCTTCTTAGGCAACCTTTGATCAAAAGTAAAATTTTATCTATAAATACGTGACTTTTGTAAGACATTTTACAACATCTTAACTTCGGATTTATCATTCTTTCTTAGCTTTTTGTACTTGTTCTTGAGAGTTCAAGTATTAACATTTGAAATATTGAGAAAAGTGTTCTAGTTAGCCTAAAACCTTTAACAAACTTTTACAATGGGGAGAAAACACTTCAAGACATTAGTCGAATAATAATCTTATATTCAAGTTTTCCTCCAAATATTTCAAGATGTCTAACGTTTCATTCTTATTTTTTCTGCAACCCATTTTTTCACTACAATCTTAAAGTGTTGTTCCTTACATCAGAACTGGAAAAAAAAAAAAAAAAAAGAGTTTTGTATTGTTAAAGTATAAGACTATGAATTTTAATTGGATCGTTTTGATGGCAACGATCTCAAATTTACTGATTTGACCAAGTATCTTCTCAGCTGACTGGTCATCTTCTATGGAATTGGTGATGAAAAATATCGTAAACCATTTCCCGCAACTGAAAAAAATACTGACGCTGAGATGGTTGCATAAAAGAAGTATGATCGAAAACATATTTGTTGTAGAGGATACTGTTAGTGTATGCCCTAAATCTAATTTGTTTTACGGATAATTACACTTTTATATTTATGTATATTTTGTAATATGAAACTTTTTGAATAAAATATATATATGTGAAATCATAAAGAATTATGATGTAATTATATTTTATTCGTGTATATCCATAATCGTAGTGTATAACACTAGTAGATTAGAATATAAGTGTATGTGGATGCTTATTGAGAATAAGTGAATTGGATTGACCCGCTAAGAATATTCTACACAGATTATTGTTTAAATGCCAGAGAATTAATCTCTTTGTGATAGTAGTGTAATGATCTTTTGACTTGAGCTTATGAGTTTATCTTGACTGTGGCTCGGAGACGTAGAGCAAAAATTCGTTTGGATTATTATACTTTAGCTCTATTAGTCGTTACTCTTAATGAGTCGCACATATTGTAGTGTTCGGGTATAATATGAATAATGATAAGATAAGATATTACCAATAGAGGATTCACCACTCCTTATAATAGGAGAGTATATCCCTGTAAGATCACTTCTTGAAATATAATTTGGAAATCTTCGTGCAAAGTAGAAATAGAATTAAGAGTGTCTTAAATTCTATTTCAAGTAAGTTATATTTTGGAAAGAACTAAAATTGATTAATTCGATAAGAGTTGGCATTATATCTGTACTTTTGAATTAATCGTGATATAAGTTGGTGAAAAGATAATAATTACACGGAAACTAATCACAGATGGGTGATGTCGAACCACTTGACATATCTCAACACTTGGGTGGTCATGATGCTTTGCTAGAAGCCAATCTTCATCTATAAGTATAAATTAATTAAATGGAGAATTAGTGATAAATTAAAAGTGTTTAATTTATCTAATCCTAAGAAATTTAGGATTATAATTTATACTTATTGCCATCTAATATATGATTGGAAACCTAAAGGGTCACACACTTAAGGTTAATTAATTCAAGATTAAAATGATTTGATAAGTATGAGATACTTATGGGTTAATTTATGCGATAAATTAATTTTTGGGCTTAATTGTAATAAGATATAAATCTTGAGCTAATATGTAATACATATTAAAAATTCTAATGATTTTATGCTTATGTATATCCCCTTGATCCAAATTTATTAGGATTATTGTAATTTCCTGAACCCAATTTGATTGGAATTCTAAATTGTTATATATATATATGGTTAAGTAGTAGTACTATTAAAAAGTACTATCACGACTACACAATTAATTGAAATCAACTGAAAAGGCGTGAACCAATTTGATCGTGAAAGTCATGATTAAAAATGAAAGGAAATATAATTGTGGAGCTAGCACTTCGTAGTTTGGGTCAGTCAATTTCGTGATGATTCTTGATTTAATTATCTGTGTAGATACTATTAGAGGCCAGGCACTTCGTGGTTTGTGGAACCTCGACGTCCCAAATATATTGGAGGTTTTACTGTAATTTTAAGGTATAATCTCTATATTTTTCATGTACTAAGCATAAATTAATCAAAGTGATCCGTGAGAGGAAAGTAAAAATTTTAAATTCCACTACATTACTGGTTATTTACTTTCTTACAGTGGTATAAGAACCACCCTTGATTAATTTATGATGTAGCTGTATTTAGTTGTCATGAATATTGAATTGTTCAAACTATATGAATTTTTGAATATTATTTATAAATATTGGAGAAATTTAAAAAAAGGAAGACCCGTGAATTTGATTCACAGGTCAAGCAAGCAATTCTTGATGTGTCATGTTGATGACATCATCTTGATTGCATATTGTTACTTTTAGTGACACTTAAGTCTTTCGTCGCTAAAAGTATTTAATGAGTTAAATTACTTTTAGCGACAGTTATTTTATATTTTAAAATTAAAGGTTTTCTAAATTTTGATTTAGAAATAGCCAATTAATTTTTGACAAAGGCTGTTGTTTAAAATTAATTGATAAAATTTAGAAACTTTATTTATTTTAATTTGATTAAATAATCATTTAATTCTAATGAGATTAGAATTAGATAATTTTTTAAAATTTTAGACATTTATTGTTTTTCAAAGAGATTAGAATTTAATAAATGTTCAAAACATTTTTAGAAATTATTTCTAATATAATTTTTGAAATTTTATTATTTAAAAGATTATTTTCTAATCACTAACAAGATTAGAAAATAATAATTTTTCTCCATAAATTTTTTTATAAATAATTCAAAAATTGGTAATTTCAATGAGATTGGCCTTGAATTATATAATAAAACCATGTCCCCAAACTTCAAATTCTTCTCCAAAATATGTTTGTCATGCCACAACTTAGTCCTCTCCTTATAGAGACGTGTATTTTCATAGCGTTCTCTTCGGAGCTTGTCCAATTCATTTCAATTTAGAAGCCTTTTCTCACCGGCCTCTTTCAAATCATAATTGAGAGTTTTGATTGCCCAATATGCCTTCTGCTCAATTTCAACCGGAAGATGACAAGCTTTGCCATAAACCAATCGGTAAGGAGACATCACAACTAGGGTCTTGAAGGCGGTCCTATATGCCCAAAGTGCATCATCAAGCTTGTTGAACCAATCCTTCCTTGATGAGTTCACAGTCTTTTCAAGTATGCACTTCAACTCCCGATTTGAAACTTCTACTTGCCTAAAAGATTGTGGGTGGTATGGTAGGGCAATTTTGTTGGTGACTTCATATGTAGATAAGAAATATTTGAACAAAGAATTTCTAAAATGTTATCCTCCGTCAGTTATAATAGCCCGTGAAACACCAAATCATGAGAAAATATTTTTCCTCACAAAGTTTGTCACTACTCTTGCATCCTTCATTGGTAGTTCCATAGTTTCAACCCACTTCTACACATAATTCATTTTTCCACATGAATTTATTTATTATTATACGACGATGGAAAAGGGCCCATGAAATCAATACCCCACACGTCACTTATGGAAAATCTCGCAAACTCGAATGTTTTGCAATGGCATTTCATCTTTTCTGGACTTCCCTATACTTTGGCATTGGTTGCATTGGGCCACAAACTCTCTTGCATCACGGAATAATGTTGGCTAAAACAAGCCATTTTGCACCACCTTTGTTGCTGTCCTTTGTGAGGTGTGATGTCCCCCTATAGGTGAAAGTGGCAACGAAATAAGACACTTTGCACGTCACTTTCCGGATTTCTTGATCCTTGCACCGATGACAGAGGTAAGGGTCATCCCAAATATAGTTCTTCGTTTCCGAAAAAATTTCTTTCTTTGATTTAGATTAGTGGTGGACAGGATGATCTTGGCGGCTAAGAAATCGACAATCTCTGTATACCAAGGTACCCCATCCTCATTCTCATCAAATGTTCTTCCAGAAATGTCTTATTTTGGGCACTTCATAACCTTTTCTTGGCATGGGTTTTTTAAGTCGTGAAAGGTGATCCATCACAGTATTCTCGACTTCTTTTTTGTCCCTACCACCTCCCAGTCAAATTGCTACAATAGTAAAATCCATCAAATAAGTCTAGGTTTAGCATCATTTTTGGTCAATAGGTATTTAAGGGCTGAATGATCAGTATGAACTATCTCCTTATTACCTATCAAATATTACCTAAACTTATCAAATGCAAAAACCACTGCCAACAATTCCTTTTTTGTGCTGGAATAATTTATTTGTGTTTTGTAAAGGATTCGGTTGGCATAATACACAACATGGAAGACCTTTTCTTTTTTTTGACACAATAACGCACACACGGCATAGTCACTTGCATGACACAATAATTTGAAAGGTAAATTTCAATTTGGTGAGACTATCACAGGTGCTGTAATCAAAACTTTTTTTAATTTATTAAATGCAGACGAACAATTATCATAAAAGATAAAAGGCATATCATTTTGCAATAAGCCATATAAAGGGCGAAAAATCAAAGAAAATTATTTAGTAAAACACAGATAAAAGCCAGCATGACCAAGAAAACTCCTCACTCATTTCACATTCGTGGGCGTGGTAATATTTCAATGATCTCTACTTTTCTTTTATCGATTTCTATGCCCTTAGATGAAATATGATGCCTGAAACAATCCCTTTCTGAACCATAAAATGACACTTTTCCCAGTTAAGTGCCAAGTTTGAACACTCACATCTTTCTAAAACACATGCAAGATTATTTAAACAATAATCGAAAAAGTCACCAAATACACTAAAAACCACAAATACATCAATAGATTTCTCAATCATATCATGAAAGATAGCAAACATACATCTCTGAAAAGTACTCGGAGCATTACATAAACTAGCCTATATTCAAATGTGCCATATGAACAAGTAAAAGTGGTTTTCTCTTGATCTTTAAGGGCTATTGCCATTTGAAAATACACTAAATAACCATCGAGAAAGCAATAAAATGCATGTCCAGACAATCTTTCTAGCATTTGATCAACAAATGGTAAAGGAAAATTGTCGTTCCTAGTGGCTTCATTAAGTTGAGTGTAATTCTATAGTCGATACACATCCTCCACCCCGTCACTAATCTAGAGAGAATTAATTCACTCTTTTCATTTACGACCATAGTCATCCCCCTTTTCTTTGGCACTACTTGTGTTGGGCCCACCCATTCACTATCACTGTTGGGATATATGATCCCAGCATCTGGCCATTTTAAAACCTTGTGCTTAACTATCTCTTTTTAAGTTGGATTTAATCACCTTTGATGTTGTCTGACAGGCTTATAGGTGTTGTTTAGAAGTATTTTATGCTTGTAAATAGTGGGACTTATGCCTTTTATATGATCAATGCTCCATGCTATTGCTCCACAATGCTTCTTCAACACAAAGATTAATTTGTCATTTCAATTTCAGAAAGAGAAGTATTTACAGTAACTGGATATGTATCATTCTCTCCTAGAAAAATATATTTAAGATGAGAAGGCAATGGTTCAACCTTAGGGAGTTCATTTGTCGGATACCCCCTTTTACCTTTATTCCTTAGTTTGCTATATATCACCTCAATTGCTTTTTCCATCTCATTATCCATCACGCTCTCTTTGTTGATAGCTTCCATCTTATCTTCATGGATTTTGTTTGTGTCTTCAGTCTCATTTTTTCAGAGATTCCCTAAAAAAATCATTAACCAAATCATCACTGATATCTATATTCATAACATCATCATATTTAACTAGAAATTTGATGGAATCAAAAATATTAAAAGAAACAATATCGTCATTGACTAAAAATTGTAGGTTTCCATCTTGGACATCAATGATGGTCGCCTGGTGGCCAAGAAAGGTCTTCGTAATATGAGCGGGGTCACCACATCTTTTTCCATGTTGAGCACGATGAAATCTGCTGGTAGAAATACTTTCCCAACTTTGACAATAAGATCTTGCAGTACTCCTACCAGTTGCCTTACACTTCTATCGACTAATTGGAGAGTGACGTTTGTTGGCTTCAATCCTTCTCCATTCAACCTCTTAATGGTGGAATGAGGCATGAGGTTGATAGAAGAGTCTTTCTCTCCCAAATCACATAGAGCTCGATGGAATGTGACTCCACCAATTTCACATGGAATTGAGAACGAGCCGAGGTCCATGAGCTTAGAGGGAAGATTCTTTTGAATGATGGCATTACACCATTCTTTCAAGCATAAAATTTCATCCCCTATCAATCTCCTCTTGGTAGATAATATCCGCTTCATAAACATACCATAATTGGGCATATTTTCTATTGCTAGGTTAATTTCAATTTTATTACAAATTTTCAAAAATTTCCTAAACTTTTCATTTTTTAATCCTCTTTCAATATTTGGGGTAAAGGAACACTTATCTGGTTACCTTTAGATGCCGAATGTTCCTCAGGCTTACCTTCTGGGTAAAGAGCTTTAGATGGTTCCTTATTGTCATCCTTGATCTTTGCTATGGTTTCTTTTCCCTTTGCACCATTCTCCCTCTTGTTCAACTCATCATCGTCCACTTTCTTCAGCTCCAGTGTTTTTCCACTCCTTAATGTGACCGTTTGAACTATGTTCTCTCCATTGTTTATTATCCCGTGGGTTAGGAATTGTATCACTTGGTAATGTTACTACTGGTCACTCGTTGATTTGGCAAGCTATCTTCCCCAATTGCATCTCATGGTTTCTTGTGGTAGGTCATAGATTCTCATACTGCCTTTGTAACCTCTCAAAATCCCTTCTGAAATTATCATCGGATGCTTCATGATTCACATGTGTAGGATAATTTGGATTTTGAAATGGCAGTCTTGGATGTGGAGGCTGGTATGAGTTGTTTTGATAAAGTGGAAAATTCTGGGGATTCTTTTGATGTGGTGGTAAGTATGGTCTAGATGATGATGGCTGATTGAACAAATTTTGTTGAGATGCATTTGACTGCAATGACAGATTTGGAATATTTTCTCGATTTGATCAGGAAAAGTTAGGCTGGTTTTGCCAAGATTGGCTATATGTGTTTCCATAATTGGTGAGCCGATTTCTTGAGGTAGGATTGTTGTTAGAAATAAATTGAGTCAACTTTCACTTTGTATCATCGATGTTTCACAACAACCATTTTGGTGATTTCCTCCGTAGAAATCACAATTCAAGATCCCTTGGTTTGTTGAACCTATGTTATTCACTGAGCTTCTTTCCAAATTTTCCACGGCCTTTGTTAAGTTTGTAATGGCACTCATCATCATGTTCTACTGAGACAAGAAAGAATCATTGTTAGGCATACCTCCTTGTTGGACGTTGTCTTGAATCACTTGTGGTTGTTGTTGTCCAACTGTAGGAGTTATTGCTCCATGGTAGTAATGAGTAGATGCCATTCTTTCTAACAATTTTTGTGCTTCCTCCATAGTTTTATAGGGGAAACAACATCCAACACTTGCATCAACTATCAGTCTCATCTCCGAAAATATTCCTTTATAGAAGGTTTGGACTTGCAGCCATAGAGGTATAGCATGGTGTGGACACTTTCTCAATAGCTTCTTGAAATGGTCACACGCTTCACTTAAGCTCTCTCCAGTGATTTGTTTAAACCTGGTGTAATCTCGTTTCAGAGTTTATCGGTCCTAACCAATGGAAAGTGTTTGGCTAGGAATTCTTGAGCGATTTGGTCCCATGTTTTGAAAGTTCCTTGTCGATATGATTACAACCAAGACCTTCCTCTATCACGAAAGGAAAAAATGAATGCTCTCATCTGGATACAATCAGGATGGACTCCATTGTACTTGTATGAATGACCTCCTCAAATCTGATTAAGTGCTCATAGGGATCTTCATTTGGGCCTCCTCCAAACATAGCATGTGTTTGGACCATTTGTATTAGTACGGCTTGATTTTGAAGTTATTCGAGCAATGGTAGAACTCGCCCTCTCAAAATTAGGTATTGCATAATCTCTAAGATGTCGAGGGTTAGCATCAGTATTAACCAGGTTGCATTTGTTACCTGCAACCTCCCCTTGTTCATGTACGACACAGTTTGCATTCTCTATTAGATTATAACCTCAGTTTGAATCTTGTCGTCTATGATTTCTACTTATTGTACCCGTTCAATTCCAAGTCAATCGGATGAAGTGGTAGATTGGATAAACGAGTATCTACCATAAACTACAAGAAAAAACAACCAAAGATCAAACATTGAAGACAAAATCCAAACAAACTCGAGAGAACAAGAAATGTTGATAAATAAATAAAGAAATAAAAAAGTCTAATCTAGTACAACCCACTACACCTAATATTGTTACCAAGCAAAAATAGTGCCTGGCAACAGCGTCAAGAACAAGTTCGGCATAATATTGATTAGGTTTTTGCAAACAATGAACAAGTAATAAAAAACATTAATTATTTTAATTACCTCCCACACACTTGCAAGTATACAAGGTGAGTTTGTATATAGGATGAGTAAGGATCGTTACCACGAGGACTATTGGAACAATTACTAGATTCACAAGCCTATTTACTAGTTAGACATATTAATCAGGAGTTTCTAACTAAATTTAATCACGTGAAATTAAAAATAAACACAATAATGTAAAATAATATGCCTAATGTGGAAAGGAATTGAATACAATTAATTAAAACCCTAATGTAATCTCCTCTACTTGTAAGAATTTAATCAAGAATGAAAATTTAAATTAAACTGCTATATAAAAGCAATCAAAAGCAATTAAATAAAACCCTAACTACTCAACTACGAAAGCAATTAAGAATTTAAAGACAATAAAACAAGAATGATAATTAAATAACAAGAAAGCAATAAGAACAAAAATTAAATTGCATAAAAATAAATCAAAATTAGTAGTTGCAACGAAAATGAATGTTGATGATCGTGAAATCTTGAATCCTTGACAAGAGAATGAAATTCTAACTCGAATAATTGAGAAAATCTACCCTACTGCTAAATTATCGTTCAAACTATTGAAAACCTAAAAACTAATGACGGCTGATGATTATTTATAGCTTTCTCGCCTTCTCCTAGCATATTTAAAGATACTTTTAGGGTTTTATGGCTCCAGGATGATAAGTACACGCTATTCCATGTAACCGAGCCCTACGGAGAACTTTTCTTGCAAAATAAGTAACCCTGCACGACCTGTCTGTCGACCGGCACCTGTGCACTATAATTTTACAGTGCCTGGGCGCTGCTTCCAGTAGATGGGATAGCCTTTCTAGAATTCATGCCTGGCCGCTAGTTCTAGTAAGCTTGCTTCATTTCATCTTCGATTTTCGCCATGATGCTGGCAGAATTTGGGACAACTCAAAACATGAAAGTTTTAGCACTATGTCTTATCTTCCCAAAACATCTTCAATTACCTCAATTGGAGCTCGAACAAGAATGTTATACTCAATCTACCAAACTATATTAGAATCGCTCCTCGCTAGTGCAGGAATTCCAATTTTGCAATTTTCCTCCACTTTTGCAATCAGTTTTGATTCTTTCTTAACTTAAACCCTGAAAAACTAAAAGCAAAATATTTTATCTCATAATTACTGAAATTATTGCTCAAACTACATTAAAATAGAGGTAAACGACACATGAAATATACAACATTTATGTGCGCATACAATTATCAGAAATATGCCTAAGAATTGCAGCAAATGCACGAAAATTTCTCACGACATTCACTTGTGTGTGAATAATGAAGAATGTGGCAAAACAAAGATAGTTGAGCCACAAAAATCCCCGCATTTTGCAGTTACTGAAGCCAGCACGTCTGGTGGAGAGAAGCTAGTATAGGTCCAAGTTCAAAATTCAAAAATGCCAACGAATCAAGAAACCCAAGGATTAAAAGATATACAGCTAAAATATAAGGAAGTCAGAGATGCTGCCCCAGCAAATTAGCAACCTTCTAGTGATTTCTCTCGTGATAATTTGAATTCAAATAAATTTTCCATTTTAGAAGAAGATTTGGAGGAAAAAAATCAGGATGATATACCGGATTTCAAGGAACCAACTTCTAATGCTCATGATCTTTCCTTCCTAAACACCAACTCTTTCCCTTCTACAAATGAGGAGTCTAGAATTGATGTGGTGATAAAGATTCCAGAATGCAATCCTTATTGATCCAAGCAGAGTTCCCTGTTAAAAGAATAATTGTTGAAGGTTCAAATTTTGCTTCAAACACGGAGGAACCTGGGGTTTCTAGAATGGAAGGTAATACTCAAGTTCAAGCTTGGAAGGAATTCTGCATTTCTTTGGCTATAAAATTTCAGAACATCCAGTAGCTTTTGGTTCCTCTTCTACAAACTAGAAAACATAAAAGAAGGAAGATATATACTAAATCTCATGCCATGATTACCTGGATAGTTTCAAAGTCCTCAGTTTGACCCCTCTTTGAATGTTTTAAATTTTGCATATGTTAATCTGGAATATCAGAGGCATGGGTAATAAAGCTCCAGTTATAAGATTGAATTTGCTTGTTAGATTGCACTCAATTCATTCAGTTGCTCTTTTTGAACTACTGTTGTCTTCTAATAAAGTTGTTGCAGTCAGGAATAAATTAGGGTTTGAGGAATATTTTCTAACCCTAACAGTTCCATTTGGTTATTCTGTAATACTACCCTCCAAGATCATTTCAGTGGAGAAACACTAATTAATTCATGTCTCTTTTCAACACAATCAGTCAAGTGTTGCAGTGTTTGCCTCCTTGGTTTATGCAAAATGTAAAAAGGTTGATAGAAGAAGCTTATGATATTCAATGGAGATCTTTTAGCATCATAATGGCAGCTAGTTTATAGGGGGTGATTTCATTCTCATCTCTTCCTTATCTGAACATGCAAGCAATTGACAACCTGATTTAGGGGTCATTGACGAATTCAACTCAAAAATCTAAATTGTTCCATTGTTGAAATACCTTATTTTGGTTCCAAGTTCACATGGAGTGGCAAAAGGAATAGAGCCTTAGTATGGAAAAGATTAGATCGTGTACTTGCATCCTCTCAACTTTTAAGTTCATTTAGGGACAAAAAATATTTAAAAAGATTAAGAATGCTTGTATATTGAAGAATATCAAGTTTTCAGTCCAAGGTTGCCAATCTTGAACATCTCTTCAACTCGTCTTGAAAAATAAAATAAAAAACCCTAGTCGAATCTGTGGTGTAGCCCCCCCAAAGGGAACTAGAAGAAAAGCATGATTTTCTGGTCCTAAACACTCTTATTTATATCTTTTAATTTTTATATAGTATAGGACTCTGAATAAATTTTGGAACGCATATTTATGGGCACAAAACAGATACCTAGAGCCTAATAAAGCACCAAAATCACATAGCAACCCAACATAGGCAAGCACAACACGTGCACATGTGCATGTGCTCCAAAGGATCATCTTGGTTCTTTGATTCTAGAATTTCCGGACATGTGCAAGGATTCTTGCTCATGTGCGTGGTTTTCGGTGCACATGAACCAACTTCCACCTTAATTTTGACATTGAAGCTTGTAGAATTTGGAAAAATGCAAAAGATAGTAGTTGTAGCTTTTTCTTTTAGCTTTATAAATTATCTTGAATCAATTCAATAAAAGCTCAGACAAGAAAGTTCTGCTCAAAATACTAAATAGTGTCCAAATTGCTCCCAACTTGTGCATATTTTTTTTCTTGCGATTTTATCTCTTCATTCTTTTCACACTTAAGAAATTAGGTAAACCTAAACATAATCCTAAACACATAAACACATAAATATAAGTTAAATAACATTAAATAAATACTAAAACACATAAATATAAGTTAATAACATGAACCAAATACTAAAACACTATACTAAATATATATTAACAAATTGAAACAAAAATGAACAAAAACAAACACATAAAACCAAAAAGTGCCAAAAGAAGTGCAAAAACTGTACAAAAAAAGAAAAAGAATAACCCTAATCTCTTAGGGCTATCAAACACCTCCAACTTAAGGTTTTGCTACTACCGAGCAAAACAAAACAAACAAAGGCACAAAACACATTAACTCTACTCAATGTATCAACAATCGTAACAAGGAAAACTATACTAATAAAGAAATGAAGCAAAGATGTATATAAGAGAACTTTGATAATCAAGCCCAATTCTCCATGAAAGTGATAATCTCTCCACTCATGAAACCAATTATCTCTTACTCACTAGATCAATGAAAAACCCTTTGAACAAAAGTTTAGTAAGGGACAAACATGTTGAAAGATATTAGTACACAACTATACTCACTAATACAAATGAACTCAAACCAAGGATCAAATAGGTCATTAATACTTAAGGGATAATGGTTGGATATATAACTTCATAAAAGTAGGTCATATCACCCTAGATATGTCTGTCAACTACTTAAGACCATAATCCTTTAGAACATTGCCTGAGCAACCGTAGTATTTAACCATCACTTGAGAAGGCAAAAATGTATCTTAGAAGGAATTTATCTTTCTTTATTAACAAAGAATTGAACAAAAAAATTTCTCTTTCAGTATTTTTTTTTTCAACAAAATGTTACGTAACATAGTGGATTATTACAAATGTTAAAGTCATAGAATACTCATTTTCCCCAACAAACACAATGCATCTTTTTCCCAACCATCCATAACATTGTACACATCTTATTGATGTTACGCACCATCCACAATAACTACTAAGCCAATGGCTAGAACCGTAGAAAGAAGGACAAAATAAAAGAAGTAAGTCGGCTAAATAACATGGTTAAACAAAGAAATATGGCTTATAAGGTTCAAAAGGGGACACCAAGGATAAAATTACATTTAGGTTGGCTTTTTGGCTCAAACGATCCAAAGAATCTGCCTGAATCATTTCCCTGGTCTATTGTTCACTCATACTTTGCAAGTGTAAAAATCACACACAATTCCAATGAAGGTCACAAGAAAAAAAAATATTGCAAGGCAATCATCATTAACAGTCATTAAAAATTATCATACTTTTACACCCACAATCAAGTGAACATAGATGTGTATAGTGATAACACTTTAATAATTCAAAGGGATCAAAAAGCGAAGAAACTTATATACACTTTAGATCGAAATACTATAACACATAGTCTTCTTGAAACATTATTAAATTATTGAAACATGCCACAAAAGTTAAGGAACACAAAACTAATAGAAATAGAAAATCTATTTTAACCCTCTATAATTCTTCAGGAAAAGAGTATATAGAAATCCTAAAAGCTTTCATCTGGTAACAAGGCAGCCTTTTAAAAGTCAGATCCTCAACACTGATATATTACTAAGACAGTAAATAAAAGAAAAAAACTTTCAAGATTTTTTTGAAAAATTTTCTATTTTTTTAAAGATAAACCTAGTGAACCACTTATAACTATAAATGACTAACCTACCACCATTGACATTAGCTACACAAGTATAACTAAAAACAATTCATGATCTAAAACACATAAAATTAACTAATTGCGAGGTTTAATAAAGCCAAAGATGCTTGCCGAGGTTTTTGTAATCCTTAGTAAATGGGATCCACTTCTTAGTGCAACCGAAATTCCTAAGGACAGCTGAAACTTCGGCATATGTATTCATTATCTTCTCCCAAACTCTTTTTAGAAGGTATCTTTATTCTTCTACTACCCCTTAAGTCGGTTCTTCATCTTTGTACACTCCACATAGAACCTCTTTTGTTGTAACTGGGACAATTTTACACAGACAGTCATGCAAAGGAAAAGTTGGTGATTCCTCTACATAAGTGTTGAGCATCCCGGTTGTTGTGACATCAAATTCATGAGGCTCTAGGGAACCGGTTTCTTGCAAGACCTTTTCAGTTGTTTCCTTTTGAACTGGTTCTTTACCCATTTGTAGAAGTGTTAGAGTCCATTGTTCTTCACCATTTACCATTCTTTGAATTTGGACAAATTGGTCTTGTAACCGTTTGGTGGATTCTTGAAGTTGTATTAGTTCTTCTCTATGTTTAGCACTCTCTTCTCAAAGTTCTTTAGTTTTAATCCACGTGTCCATTGATCTTGCCTCAGCATGCTCTTGGATTGATAGGTGAAAGAAATGGGGCTTCCAAGATTAATATAAAGGCTCTATAGGTGTAGGAAAACATAGGGATAACCTTGAAAATTTGAGAAAGAATTTAGATAGTTTGACCATCACGTTTCATAATCATAAGAGTAGGAAGGATAATTGTAAGAAACATGCTCATTGGTCAGGATGCCTCCATAGGCATAAGAATGATAATATACTTCGTATGAGTCATTGTAATTCATTCCATGAATGTTCTTATAAGATCGACACAAAAAACAAAACTCAAAAATAAGTAATAACGAAAAGGGAAAATCTTTATGGTTTTTTTTTTCCAAATATTTCAGAAACACCATGAAACTAGGATAATTAGAACATGAATTACACTTCAAACTAGCATTCTTGTTAAATTATACTGATATTGCCAAAGACGTAATCCCCAGTAATGGTGCCAAAAACTTGATACGTGAAATATCTAATTATAAAATTTATAATCTCTTAATCCAACTATTAACTAGATAATGTACTGCAAGTATATGGGATCAATAATATATAGTGGAAGTAGGAGTTAAACCTACAAGAATTCTTTTAACAATTACTGATTATTTGACTCAAGCGCTATTCGAACAAATCATTAGGGAAGAGATTTGACTAAAATTAATCTAAGAAGAAAAATTATAATTAATCTATGAAAGCTGAAAATAAACTACTCTACCCATTAATCTATGAAAAGAAATTAAAGAAAACATTAAATTGAAGGCATCGAAAATGTTTCTAAACCCGATAAAGTATTTAAAAGGACAACGAAACTAGAATCAAATGGCATAACAAAAAATATTTAAAAGATTCAAGAATGCTTATCTACTAAAGACTAGCAAGTTTTTTGTTTAAGGTTATCAATCCTGAACCTCTCCTCAACTCTTCTTTACAAATAAAGAAAACCCAAGTCTAATCTTGCTACTCTTGAGGGAAGCTGGAAGAAAAATGTGATTTTCAGATCCTAAAACTTCTTATTTTTAGTTTTCAAACGTTATACAGTGTAGGGCTCTGAATAAGCTTTGAACGCATACTTGCGGACCCAAAATGAATACCTAGAGACCCAGAAAACACCAAAATCACATAGCAGCTGAACATGGTGCATGGGAACTCACGTATGTGCGTGAGAGGATCATCTTGGAATTTTGATTCTAAAATTTGCGCTCGGATGCTTTCACCTAGGCAAGGATTCTCACACATGTGTGCGGTTTTCGGTGCACATGTACCAAGTTCCACCTCAATTTTGACCTTGATGCGGTAGAATTTAGAAAATTGGAAAACATAAAAATTGTAGCTGTTCCTCTTAGCTTTCCAAAGCATCTTGAATCAACTTAATCGTACCCTGGACAAGAAACTTGTGCTCAAAATACCAAAGAGTATCCAAACTGCTCCCACGCATTTTTACATTTGTTCCTTGCGGTTTGGTGGTGTTCCTGGATTGGAATTTTGGGAATAATGGAAGATTGCCAAAAAATTGTAGGTTTTAAGGGCTTTAACAGTTTTAATTTTCAAGAGGATCCAAGCCTAGGGTTTAAGGGCATTCAACTTTTTTGATTTGTCAGTTTTTCCTTTTCCACACATTTGTTTTGGTGTTGTAGTTGTGAAGGGTTCAATTTTATTGGTGATTCTAAAAATTCCCTAAATTGGTCCACATTGATTCGGTTCGATTGTGTAGTGTATCTGTAGCACCGTTCATTATAATCGAGTCGGTATCAAGTTGGGTACCTGTGTTGAATGACATATAAAATACTAAATACTTATGTAGATTTTGTTTTTTAACTACTTGTAGATTTTGTAGTGTGTAACTAATAAGCCTGATAAGATTCTGATGATGCCAAAATAAAACACCAACTAAAAATATTACATGCGTCTTCGGGCCTTTGTCCATTAGGGATATTTTATTAATTTTACTCTTGTGGTTCAAATAGGCCAGATGGGTCAAGTATTATATATTCGACTCAGGATCGATCAGACCCATCGATTTCAGGTATAAATATCAAAATGACAAGTCAAATTCAAAAAATTACTTTCCTAATTATTCAAGTTCTAAATTGTTATTGAATTTTACTCTCTGATCTAAATACTGTCTTGAGCGTCAGAGCCTACCCCGAGGGACAAAATCCTGTCTTTTTTATCTTCAGGTGATCCAAACGTGGGTACTACTTGGCTAGCCCAACTTTTACTTTGGATGATACTGTACACATGGGCTAACCCTAACTAAAATTTTTTGTATCAACATTTGGTGTCATCTATGGATACATTGAACTAAAAGTTATTATTAAGACATGGCACCCATCACGCGTAACACTCACAGGAGCAATCCCTACAAAGGCAAAGAAATTTCAACTCAACATCACTCCGGTCGGTCTTGAAGGAAGATGGATTGGTAGAGGAAACACAAAGGGGATTCTGATCACCGGATTGCAGACAAGGATGAAGAGATTCATAAGTGGAGGCAACAGAATGCTTTGCTGAAGGATATGGTCATAAGACAACAACTAGAGCGTCACCTCTCCCAGAATGAAGAGCCGTTGCACAATTCAGGTGGCAATCTCTCTATATTGTCCATCTCCAGCCTAATGCCAACAAGGAGGAGAGGAGCACCCAAGGGGAGAGAAGGCGAAATTAGCTTGGGACACATGAGCTCACTTTAGCCAGGTCCACCCAGCTGGAGTATGCAGTTGGTCTGCCTGACATGAATCACGAATATTCAAAAGCCTCGTCAAGGCCAAGTAGTTCTAGGGAAAGTAGCCCCAGGTGAAGTTACATCTGTTGCTTATGAGAGAAAAAAACCAAGAGAAGGATTGTACCGTACTGCTAGTCCCAAAAATGGAAGAGGACCTAAGGAAGATGTTGGAAGAGTTGTAAACCAAAGTGGACAGAATGGATGAATGATAAGGAATGTGTACCAGATACAAGTATTCACTTCCCTTCACAGATGGTATCATGCAGGAGCCTCTTTTGAGGAGATGGCAAACTCCAAACTTTTACACTTATGACAGGAGCACTAATCTATGAAGACATCTAGATGCTTACTGCTCTAAAATGTGCCTCCAAGGAGCATCTGATGCTATCCTCTGCCGAGAGTTCTTTGGAACCCTCATGGGCATTGCCTCAGACTAGCTTAAGGGATTTCAAAAATTTTGATCAACTAGTAGATTTGTTTATGAATAAGTTTGGAAATTAGAAAAAGATCCCAAAGATGAGAACACACCTGTACCTACACTTAAGAAAAAACTAGATGAATCACTCATGAACTGTGTAGATAAGTTTAAGAAAGAAACCCTTAGAATCCAAGGGGTAACGGAGGCTATGCAGTTTAAGGCTTTCCAACTCAGTGTCAAACTTGGGAAATTCTCTTTTAATCTCAACTTGAGTCTTCCTACCACTCTCATGACCTTCTTTCTTCAAACAGAGAAATTTGTCCAAGTTGATGAAGGAGAAAGAAAGAAAAGAAAGGCAAATGAAGGAATCAGTGAAGTAAAATCATGAAAAAAGAGCAATGTTAGGGACCAGCTATCCGAACTGTGCCCCATAGGAGAAGTCCCGGCCCTTCGAAGGTTTATACATTACTCAATTCTACCCCAAATCTTGTTTTAGATATGGTTGAGAAAGAGTATTTTGTGAAATGGCCAACTCCAATGAGGAGCAACCCAGAGCATAAAGACAAGAAGAAATGGTGTTATTTCCATAAAGACCAAAGGCATGATAGCAATGATTGTATAGGTTTTATTTGAAAATTGTGATTGAAGAGCTCATCAAAAAGGGTTACTCGAAACAGATTATCCAAGTCTGAGAACGAAGTATGTTGTCCCCAATTAAAGAATTCGGGAAAGTGTTACCAGTTAACTGGAGTAGTACACTTAATATATTGTATAACTTTTCATATACTTTCCTAGGCCAAGCTACACCCTGTTTGAGGTGGAATATGATTGTGCACATTGCAAATATTTTATTTTCAATAGAGGAAAGTTTTCTAAATCTTTTTATCTTTTGAATAGTATAATTGACTCTCCACAATAAGTAGTTAACACAAAAGAGGTTGAACAAGAATGATCCCACATACTCAGGTTCTTCAAAGGCACTCAACCTTTAGTACTCAAGCACCTTCCAGGGTCACATCATCTCTCTAGAAGCAAAAGTTAAGTCTCACCTCACCCTTCGAGGGTTAAATATCTCATTCTCCGGGATCACCTCACCTCTCCGGGGGCAAGTCTAAGTCTTATCAACTAATGTGGACTTTTTCAAGATAAGTCTCACCTCAAAAGTGAGGCTCACCCTTCCAAGGGTCAAATATCTCATCCTCTGGGATTACCTCACCCCTCGGGGACAAGTCTAAGTCTTCTCAATTGAAGACTTATACAAAGTCTCACCCCAAAAGTAAGGCTCACCCTTCCGAGGGTCAAGTATCTCATCTTTCGGGATCATTTTACCCCTCTAGGGGCAAGTCTAAGTCTTCTCAACTAAAGGCTTCTACAAGCAAAGTCTCACCCCAAGAGTGAAGCTCATCCTTTCGAGAATCAAATATCTCATCGTCTGGGATCACCTCACCCCTCCGGAGGTAAGTCTAAGTCTTCTCAAATAAAAACTTTCACAAGCTAAGTCTCATTCCTAGAGTGAGGCTCACCCTTCTGAGGGTCAAATATCTCACTTTTCGGGGTCATTGCCTTGCCCATACCCTCCGGGGTTGAGTCTTGTTAATACTTTCCAGGGTCACAGCTTACTTATTCCTTCCAAGGGTGCTCTATCTTACTTCACACCCTCCAATGTGGAACAGTTGCTCAAGCATTTTTGGGTTTTGCCCCGCCGATACCCTCTTGGGTCACGTCTTGCTCGCCCCTTCCGAGGTTGGTGTGCGTAAATAATATGCTACTGTCGAGTTGCAATGCCGTCGTAAGCACCCAAAATTAACAACTCTAGTGTAGTAGTGGTGAGTCGAGTTCGTCCCACAGAGAACAAGGATTTATTTTTGTGCTAATGGAACAAGGGGGGTTTTGAAAGCTTTTAACTAAAATTAAAACAATAAAATAACTAAAGAAAATTCAATTAAGAAAAGATCTTGGTTTTGGTCATATCCACCATGGCAATTTCACTAGTCGATCACGGACACACAAAATAATTCAATTCTATATCAAGCACTAATTGAAGAATTAATCCGAACGAATACCAATTCAAAGTTGATTCTTATTTCTTTCTAAAGTTGGTTAACTTTCAACACGCGATCCAATTAACCCTAACTATTAATTGGCTAACCCAGACACGCGCCAAAGATTAATTTAATAGAAGCCTTAAGATCAACAAGAACAATTAGAGTAATTAAACATAAACACACGCGGTTATGCCAATTAGATGATTAATTTTCCTAAATTCAATAACACAAATCCAGTAATTATCAAATTTAGTTGCTTCACAGATTGAATTAAGCACACGTGATTCAAAAAATCTAGGAGTAGATTAATTCTAATAACTTAATATTCTGCAGCAACAATAAGCTAAAAAGAACAATCATAAATTTAATCGCACAAAAATAATCAATACTTGACATATAATTGAATAAATTCCAGCACAAGAAGTCTCACAACTTTGTAGAATTGACCTTGGCTTCAAGTTCCTCTACCAAGAAAAGAGTTTAGGCACAAAGTCCCATGAAAGAATAAAGAGGAATTTCTACTGCTAAAAACCCTAGCCAACAAGAAAATAAAAGTGTCGACCCTTTTTCTCACCCTACTTGGGGTATTTATAATGAGTATTTATGAGGGTTACAATTAATGCCTGCAAATAAGAACGTGAATCGGGTGAAAAAGAGTCCAACCGGCCGAAGAAATCTATCACAAAACTCAAAAACACGTTACTGCTGCTCTCCGTGCACATGCGCTGAGGTCCTACTGCGCATGTGCGCGCGAGGAAGTAAGTTCCAGGCCTGTGTTGTACTCTGTACACATGCGCTGAGATCCTAGCGTGCATGTGCGCGAGCTGCTTTTGGGGTTTTTGCTTCTAGACTCAGCGCACATGCGCTGCCCAGCTCCAGCGCATGTGCGCTGGCTTCCTCAATTGTGTTCCACCTTCGGCTTCAATTGTTACCTTGATTCTTCCATTATTTGAGAAAGTGTAAAACACAAAACTTGTAGATATATCACCTCAATCGGAGCTCGGGATCAAAAGTTATACTTGAAATACAAAATAGTGTCTGGAATGACTTCGTACTCGTGCATGTCTCGTACTAAACATTTTCTTTCATCGTTTTGCATCCTTTCCAATTCTTCAATTTCACTGTAACCCTACAAAAACTTAGAATAACCAAATTAAGCTCAATATTAACTCAAATCTTGCTTACAACACATAAAAATCTGGTAATTGACATATAAAATATAGTACAATTATGAACTTATCGGAGGTCGCTCGTTACTTACACCCTCTCTGGTACAACACTTCCTCATGCCCTCCAGAGTTGAGCTCGGCCAATACCTTCTAGGGTCACACTTTTCTTGCACCTTCTGAGATCATTCCTTACTTATGCCCTATGGAGTACAACACTTACACACATCCTCCGGGGTTGAGTCCGGCATCACTTTCTGTGGCCACACCTTACCCAAACCTTCCGAGGTCTCTCTCTACTTACAGCCTCAAGATACAAGGCTTACCTCAAGCCTACCTAAGAGAAGCAGTGATACGAGTATATATAGGTTAAAGATGTACCAAGTTCAGGAGATGATAACTGGAGAAAGCTTGGACTGAATGTCGCTAAGATTGGAGCATATTCGTGGTGTTATATACATCAAGTTGGATTGGACTATCCTCAATTCATTAATATGTAAAGTCCAATTCTTCAAAGTAAAGGAAAAGTGGCCAAATAACGTCCAACTTCAAAAAGATTCAAGTTCAATAAGTCCAAGAATTAAAAAGCTTCACGAAGGGTTCGAAAAGCATTAATTTGGAACAAGGCACTATTTGGCCATCCATTTCTACTTAAATTAGGATTTATTTTTTAGCATTTGTTTATGGGACATTTTTCTTTTATTTGCAGTGAAAATATCAGCCTATATCAATGTTAGTTTAGCCGGTTTTATGTCAAGTATTTCAATCCTAAGCCTGCTAGGATTTGGCAAGTTGTTTCCTGTTAGTATTAGACCTATTTTGTAGGGTTTGGTCTGCCCCTTGTTACGTTAAAAACACGCCTAGCTGATTATTCACTGATCAATATTCAGAAAAAAACTTTGCGAGAAAATTCTCCAACTTGTCTTTCAAAGACTTGGGTATTTTGCAAGATTGATTCTTGCGCAACTACCTATCTTGAACTCTATCGGTTCTTGTCTTGTTATAGATAACAGGTAGATATCTCATACAGTCGATAATAGACACTTCATATTCTTGATTTGTTAATCAATGGGTTTCAATCCGTCAAGTCAGATTTGCTTAGGTGCTCTTGGGTTCCTCATCGATCTGGGTCTCATCAGTTTATTTGCTGGGTTTGCATCAAGCTGTGCCTAGACAATGTTTAGTTCCAAGACCAAGGCTTACCTTAAACTTACCTAGGAAAAGCAGTGCCTAGGCTATGTTTGGTCCCAAGATTAAAGCTTAGCCCTCTAGGGGAAAGATAAACTTACCTATGTGATGCAGTGCCAAGGCTGCATGGTTCAAAAACCAAGGCTTACCCTTCTAGGAACAATTCCAAGGACTTCCAAAAGTGAAGTACTTACGCCATACCTACTCTTCAGAGTAGGACTTACCCCTCCGGGGGCAATTCCAAGTATTTTGAAAGTGAACTATCTAGGCCATACTATTCTTCAGGTCACTATGACTTACCCCTCCAGGACCAATTTCATGGACTTCCTAAGTGAAATACCTAAGCCATAGCTACTGTCTAGAGTAGAACTTACCCCTCAAGGAGCAATTCCAAGGACTTTAAATGTAAAGTACTTAGGTTGTACATACTTCCCGAAGTAGGACTTACCACATCGAAAGTAATGCCAAGGTCTTCCAAAAATAAAATATCTATGTCATACCTACTTCAACGAGAAGGACTTACCCTTCCGAGTGTCATAAGTACAACCTTCTGAGGTAAAACTCCAATGTATTATCAGTAAGGAAAAATGAAATGTATGTATGCTAAGAACAATAATGACACTTAGTCACTTCAGCTGAAACTAAACAACTAAGAGGGGCAGGAAGACTATACAGTTCTAAATCTAATATACTACGAACAAGTAGTAAAAATAAATGCATAATACTATAGAAAGATGAAAAGTATTTTACATATGTGGAGTTGGTACAAGAGAAGATCCCAACTCAAAGTCTATAGCACAAACAAAACTACTCAAATTTTACAAATAAAAGAGGTAACCCTCCGTCAAAATAATATTCTCATCAGTTGCAAAGACCAGAAAGTTGGAGTAAATATCATTAGGGTCCTTGGCTCCCCCCGAAACCTTTGTAATTATTCCCTGGTAAGGCAAACAAGCATCAACCCTGCTTGACTCACCCTGCTCTACTTCAATCAAAACGACTACGTCAGAATTATGGTGTGGCTGTTTCCTACCTCGACCAGGGTACAAGGGCAAAAGTGGCATACTAGAAAATGAGGTAGTAGTACTGGACAAGTTCACTCTAGGTCTACATGGTGGAAAATCACACCTTTAGGATGTATACAGTTGAAAACCACGCCCCCTTGGTCTATGCGGTGGAAGACCTCGGACATCACTGAGAATGGTTGTTGAGTTCTATCTGACCCAAGGACACCTCCTACATCAGCTATACCTTTCTCACTATCCCAACCGATTCTATCATTGGAGTCAAAAAAATCAAAAGCATTGACATCTTTAAATAGTTTCCGGTGCAAGACAGTTGTTAACGTCCCAATCATCATCAAAATCTTGGTCGCCATCAATTTCTGTATGGTCATCCCAGGCATCATCATCGAGGTCAAGGTTGATTAGGAAAGCTACGGGATCTGTGTTTGAAGGAGAATCATGGTCGGCTGAGAAAGAGGACATACCATTATCACAAAGAAAATTGTGGTCTATCTTGGATGTTGTGGAGTTGGTGTTTGTTATCGTAAAATTTCCATGGTATTGTTCTTCTCCGCTATGGTCTTTAAGTCGAAGGATTAAATTTGTGAAGTGAAATTTTATTCGACCACGGACTAATTATTTGAAGCTTAGTTCCTTGGGTGTGTGTTTAAGTCTAGCTATGTGTTGATGGGATGAAAGCACAGCTGGGATCTACAGTCCAAGTTACATGGGATCTTTGCTTTAAAAAAAAAAGTGCTCGTCTTATTAAAAAAAGTTAAGTTATTGCGTGGAATGTTGTGGAAATTGGAGTGGTACAAGTAGAGTACTGTAATATTTTGGCGCAATTGTGGTGATACTAGAGTACCCTTGATGTGGATTTGTAGTAGTAATGTGATAATCTAAAATCCTAACTATTTGGTTTATGCAAATCCTAAGACTACACAACAAAGGGTAAAGGAATGGGGAGCTCTATAGTAGTATTGGTACCAATGAAAAGAAATTCCAAGGTTATTTTACTCCAAGGAAAATTCTATACACCAATTTAGGCCTTGGCTCAGGTACAATCCTATGTAATTAAATTTCTTATTTTTCGACTTTTAATAATTCTGAAATAAATATAAAAAAAATTTTTTCTCCAGAAAAATAATTTTGTAAGTCATAAATTTGGCTCTAGTCAATACTACAGCTCCAACCGGGGTGCGAATACAGCATCAAGTACTTGGCACTCTCAACCCGAAAATTTTTGACTTGAGACCAGGGGCAAATGATGATACCAAAATAACTAAAAATATTACATGTGGCTCCGGTCTTGTGTCTATTAGGGATATTGCACCTTATTAATTTTACCCTTGTGATTCAAATAGGCCCAAATGGGTCAAGTATTACATATTCGACCCACAGATCGATTTGATCCATCGGTTTCTGGTATAAATATCAAAGTGACAAGTCAGAATCAAAAAATTACTTTCCTAATTATTCAAGTTCTGAATTCGTATTGAATTTTACTCTCTGGTCCAAGTACTGACTTGAGTGTCGGAGCCTACCCTAGGGGACAAAACTCCGCCCTTTTTATTTTTAGGTGATTTGAAAGTGGGTACTACACGCGCTGCCCAACTCTTAATTTGGACGATACTGGACGCGGGCTAATCCTAGCATAAATTGTTCATATCAATAGATTCCATAAGGTTTAGTTCATGGTTCAAGAACTGGTCTGCACGAGTATTTTCCTTGTACAATTACTTTTATGGTTACCTCTCAAGCTTTTCTCCACTTCAGTAACATATACTAGTTGCTATTGTTATTAAACCCGACTCGAGAAGAAATCCCATGAGAGAGGTGGACTACACTCAATGAGTTACTGGTTCTCCTGGTTAGTTACTGGTTCAACTAGTGAGTCACTCAAATAAATTTTTTTAATAACATATAATACATAAAAATGATTAAATAAAGACATATGGTGCAAATATCGATAAAAATGTTATAAATTACATATTATATTGGATGTCTATTTATGTATTTGATAAGTTTTAGTGAAGATTTATCTACATTCAAAAGAGTCAGATAACTTTAGAGATATCTTATATTGTTTACATAACATAACTCATATATTATTGTACTCTTATAAATACATGAACTACATGAGTAATAAAAGAACAGACAATCTAGTCTTCTATATTTTGTTCTCTTTATTTTTCACTCTGAACATCGTATATTTTCTTTAAATTTTATAAAATGCTATCAGTACGAGAATCTGACTATTTGAGGCATAATTTTGCATAAAACTCTGACAAACAGAGGCAGGCCTTCAAATCAACATAACGAAGGTATAAATTTATATCATCACAATTAAGGTCTATGATCTAAAGATGTTGAATATTATCTATTACTATGTTTTTCTATACTTTTAATTGTGTCATCATAATATCATTAGAATTTATTTTGATTATTATTTTAATCATATTAAATATTACCATTATCGAATTTATAGCCTTGACAAAATCGGCAAGAACTATCTATCTGAATTTTAGATGCTGAAATCTATTTGGATTCTATGGGTTCTAAAGACAAAAAGTAAAAATAATGAATTTAAACAAGACAAGGCAAAATCAATGAGTTTCCTTCATCATTATATCCATAAGTATTAAAAAGATGAGTATTTCACTATAAAAGATCCTACGGATCTATAAAAAAAAAAAGATTATCATATTTAAAGGATCCTACAATCTTTAGAAAATTAAAAAGATTATTAATGAGTATATGTTTGAGAAAATATTCTCTACTTTTCTTGCCAAAGATGTGCTCCTGCGGCAACGATATCTTAAAAAGATTTTAAAAAACTATTCTAATTAGTTCATGTTATATCGATTCTGGATGAGTTAAATAATGAATTGTTGACTATAAATTATGGAAGTTGTACTACAGAATTTGCTCCATTTCTTGAAGTGCATGCTATCATACTTATATGCTCCATTCCCTGAATTGAATGCCGTTATGAATAACAATTTTTTTTTTTTTAAAATTATGTTTATGGTTTTGGACTCTTAAGATAGCCATGAGTGAGGCCGTAATAATTACCCTTACCACCAAAAATGAATTAATTCTAAAAAGAAAAAGTGAAAGAAAATAGTAGCTAAACTAATCTCACCAGAAAAAATATTGAAAAATGAATACTATTGTTGTGCCATGAAAAATCCATTGGTCACGTACTTGTCCTACACCAAAGCATGGACAAAATGACTCACATACTTGTCATATGCCAAAGTTACAGAAATATGATTTGTCTGCACTAATTTTAATCATGGTCATAATATTGTTGACTTCTTCCCCAGAGGAAGCATTGACCGTTTAGTTTGTAGTGAAAATATCTAACATGAAATAAAATGTTGTGATATATTTTTTGGCATGTCTTTGTTATATTTTTAAAATTATGTATGTCTTATTCTTTTGCACTAGTTTGTTATCTTATATTACTCTATTGTTATATTTATCGTGTTTAATGAGAAATATATGAATACACATGTAAATGTATATGAGATATAAGGATATATGTCTCACAAACACCGTAACAACACATATGATACTTAAACATAAGAAACATTTTTCTCATTTAATAAAATATAATACCGGGTAGTACTAAATTGAGGAGAATTCTACAGTCACGGTGAAGGAACCATTCCTTTGGCTTTAAGAACTTGAACGGTATAAGTTTTTAAGAACATGGTGTTGTACTGTACAAGCATTTAAAGCAAAACAGAATGGTTCCCTAAAAGGAACTGTAGAATTTTTCCTAAATTGATTGATGGCTCTTTATTTCCAGAGAGCCTCAAAGAAATATATTAAATTTCAAGGATACCCGCAGAAACGCATATCATACATAGTAGAGACGAAAAAATGGAAAAATATTGAGTATCTTTATATCAGAAAAATAGTATTAGCAAATAAATTTTGTTGGAAAAGTTGCTTACTTTTCTTTTAATCTATATTATACAATTGAAACATATACTACAATAAACTAGAAGTTCATTGATTCAGAGAATTTTATCATTTAGCATGACCGGTCTGACCATCCCTTGTCAATTATGATGCATAAGATTTTTCAAAATTAAAATAGAAGAACTTGAAGATTCTTATATTCAGTGAATTCTCTTGTGTTGTTTATTCTTTACAGAAAATTAATTTAGATAATTACCAATTAAAATAAGGATTAAATCCCCTATATTTTTAGAACGAATTTAAGGCAATATATATTTATGGACCCAATCCCCTGTGTTATGGACTATGTAGATATTTATAATTTTAATAGATGCATCTACTAGACGGTTACATATGTGGTTATTATCAAATCGCAACGTAGAGTTTGTGAGATTATTAACTCAAATAATTCCTTATGAAAAGTGCAGTTTCTGGATTATGCAATCAAGAAATGTTTTCATGATAATACAGGTGAATTTATATCTCAGACATCTAATGATATCTCTATGTCAAATTAGTATAATTATTGAACATGCTGACGTATATGCCTCCATTAATAACTAGATAATTACTTATGAGAAAAAATTACCTACTTATGTATAATGATATGCTCTATTACATGCAGCAACACTTATACGCATCAGGCTAATAAGTTATTTTAAATTCTCCCCATTATAATTGACTTTTGATTAGGAGTCTAATTTTTCCCATCTAAGAATTTTTTGGTTGTATGCTATATATTTCAATTGCTCCACTACGCACAAAGATGGGTTCTTAAAAAAAATGGTTAGGAATATATGTTGGATATGGGTTGCCCTGCATAACAAATATCCTAAAATATTAATAGGGAACTAATTTACAGCATGATTTGTTGATTGATATTTTGATGAAAAATGTTTTTCGAATATTAGGGAAGAAGATGATAAGCAGTTGAATGGAAAAATTGAATAAAATGAATTATCACATTTTGATTCTCATACAAAGTAAATGTGAATTAAAAGTTCAAAAGATAATTCATTTTGAATCAATTGCTAAATTTCTTTACTTGAACTAAAATGAGTTACCAAATTTCACATACTAGCTTACATGTTCCAATTAGAATTATTGTCCCAGTAGGACAATCAATCAGTACAAATGATAGTTAGCCATGCAAAAGGCATGATTGATCAATAAGTTCCAAAGATACGAATTCTTATACGAGAAAAGGAGAAAATATTTAAGATAGTTATACAATGGAGGCTTGAAGAGGCCCTAAACATAACTAATCATAAAATCTCAGAAGTGGATCAGGTACCTAAATATAATAAAAAAAAGAAGAGATCTTAATATGTTATGTCTGTACTAGAAAAATATGGAAGCAAAAGGATATTATTGCTGATAATATTATTGTTTATAATATCATCTGATGTTTTGAATGAAAACGAGGATTCTCGTAGCTTGAATTTAAATTTGTTGAAAAGTGTTGACATAGAGACAATTGGCCAAAGTAGAAAGATACAATTTAAGAAGACTTAAATTCACGTTCAAAACATGAACTTTTTGAACCTATCATCCAAACGCTGAAAGCTGTAAAGCCAATAGGGTATAATGGGTGTTTGTGCAATAATGAAATAAGAAAAATAAAACTGTGCGGCATAAAGCTTGCCTTGTTGAACAAGGGTTTTTGCAAGATCTAGTATTGATTATGAAATATTCTCCTGTGACGCATGCAATCACCTTTAAATATTTTATTAGACTGGTGGTTTATGAAAAAGTTAAAATGCATCTAATGAATATGGTTCAAGCATACTTATATGGCCTACTTCATATCGATATCTATATGTTGAATGATTCATGTAAAGTTTCCAGAAAAACTATAAAATCAAATTATGAAAATCATTGTATGATTTAAAGCAATTTGGGAGTATATGAGATAATCGCCTTAGTGACTGTCTCTTAAAATGAAGATTGCAAAAAATGATCCAATTTTCCATATGATTTTCTCAAAAGAAAAGGATCAAAATTTGTGGTAATTACTGTATATGTTGGCAATACAAAAATTATTAGAACTCTTAAAGAGGTTCAATAGTAATGATTTTTTTTTAAAAATAATTTACGGTCAAAAACCTATAAGTCTATAGTTCAAATACTTACCAAATGGGATTTTCGTTCAATCAAACTTATACAGAATAAGATATTAAAGTGATTCTATATAGTTAAAGTATATCCATTAAGTACTCCAATAATAGTAGGATCGGTTGATGTGAGAAAGGTTCCATTTATTCTTGACAAAATGATAAAGAGTTGCTGAGTCATGAAGTACCACATCTTAAGTGTTATAAGAGTACTAATGTATTTTGCTAATAATACACTAATTTTACTATAAGTTTTCTGTAAGATTTAGTTCTTCTTTGACACAAAAACTTTGAAATGGTGTCAAATATATGTTTAGATACCTTTGAGAGTACTATTGATATGGGTTTACTTTATTCAAATGAATTTAGATTACAATTAATTGGTTATGCAGATGCCAGATATTTCTCAAATCCATATAAAGGTCGATCTCAAACGGGATATTTATTCATATGTGGAGATACAACTATATTATGGCATTCAACAAAACAAACTTAAGACACTACTTCCTCTAATTACGCAGAATTAATTACAATACATGGAGCAAGTAGAGAATGAATCTAGTTAGAGTCAATAAACTAGCATATCCAGAAGATATGTGATTTAACATTAGAAGAAAAGGTGTCGACAATATTACATGAAGACAATGCAGTACGCATAACCCAGTTGAAAGGAGGTTATATCAAAGTAGATAGAACAAAGCATATTTTCTCAAAGATTTTCTGCACTCATGATCTTCAGAAGAATAGTGACATTGATATTTGATAAATTTGTTTAGGCGATAAGCTAGAAGATTTCTTCCCAAAGGCACTATCAACATCATTTGAGTAGTTTTTAATATATCGGAATGCATCGTCTTAATGATGTCAAGTGATGTTTTCATGAGAGGTGTTATAATACACACTGTACTCTTTTTTTCTTGACTATAGTTTTGGCCCAATGAATTTTTCAGGTAAGATTTTTAATGAGGCAGTATAAAAAAATATACAACAAACATTGTGTACTCTTTTTTCTTCACTAGGTTTTTGTCCCACTTGGTTTTTTCTAGTAAGGTTTTAACGTTACAAGTTGTTTTGCTGCAGACATCCAAGGGAGAGTGTTATAAATCATGTATTATAATGGATGTCTATTTCTGAATTTGATAAGTTCTAGTGGAAATTTATCTACCTCTAAAGAAACTGAGAAGTGTAGAGACATCTTACATTATTTACATAACGTAACTCATATGCCTGTACGCCTATAAATACATGTATCATATGAGGAAGACAATCTAGCCTTCTATATTTTGTTCTTTTTTTTCTCTCTCAACTTCATTTATTTTGTTTAAATTTTATAACAAAAAATATCTTATTATTTTATTAAATTTTTAAGTACAAATAAGTTTTAAATATAATTTGTTTCTACAAAGAAATTTAATAAAATAAAATGAAATATCTAACTTTAATTTCTTGTACATATATAATTGGAAAGTATTGAATATAAGATATATAATTATATAAACAAATAAAAAAGAAATTAATTTTTAATTGTTTCTTAGATAGTTACTTAGTAGTGTAATGGTACTTTATTATCATTTAGACAGATACGAGGTCATATTAATCAAATGTGTATTTTATCTTATCAAGTTAAGTTAGATGGTTATTTATCATAACAATATGTTTTACTATTTTGAATTCTTTGGCACTTTTGAAATGGAAAATAATATTGGGAATGAATTTGTTCTTGTGGAAAATAATATGATAATTTGTTGGTGATTAAAGCCTAAAAAAAATCTTTTAAAATGAAATTTTCTCTGTTGTAGTTTTTAATTTTATTTGTTAAATGATTTATGAATGAAGAAATCTGACAATATAAGATATACTGCTAATGAATATTTACATAATGCACATAAAAAAAATGGAGTTAATGCTACCACCTTGGATAGGCCAAGAAAAGGTAGCTAAGATACCAGCTTGTAATGTCGAAGAGGTTCAAATGATAGACTAGAGTAATAGAGAGAAGTTACAGGGCAGAAATGAGGGAAAGATTTAGATAGAGAAAGAGAAGAGTTTATTGATAGATGAAACAGTTTATAACAACGATCATGCCTTTCCTCTTCTACATTCTCCTACTTATTCTGCACAAGTTCACAAAATAGTTTGTTGACATAACTATAAATTAACTAACTTCGGACCAACTGATGACTAGATTGCCGACTGGACTTCATCACATAACTGTCCCTGATTTATGCTGTTTTCGGTCATTAAAACTCTTTCCCCATAGAAAATTCTAGTCTCTTCGATTGTTATTAGTAGAAAATTCTAGGAATTGGCTATGAAAGGATGACCAATCATCTCAAGTAGCATCTTCTGGAGTCAAGTATTCTCCCATTGTACCAATACCCGAGTCACCAGCTAGTTCTTCTTCATAACCTCTCTCAGGCCAGTGATAGCTTTAGGAGCAATCTTCATCACTCCATCCCCAGCAACTTGTGGCAATTTAGTTTCTACCCTTGATCCCTTAGTAGACTTGTTCAACAATAATACATCCAAAATAGGATGTATTCTGGAGTTAGTAGGTAACTTAAGTCTGTAGGCGACAATCCCAGTCTTTTGTAGAACCTCAAAGGGTCCATGGAACTTAGGGGTGTTTGATAACCCTATTAAATATTTAAACTTAATTAATTAAGTACTTTTATATTAAGTGTGTTTGATAACGAAATTTTCCTACTTCTGAATACATTAAGTGCCACTTAATGTCTATACAAAAATTTAAATGAAAAATCTAGCACTTAATTTAGTGAACATTTTACTAGTATACCAAAAATCACACAATTTTTCTTTGTTTCACATTCATAAACTCTTTTACACACACTATATTTCCTTCTCTCTCATACCAAAACACACACTTGCACACATTATATTCCTTCCACTATATTCGTTTTCTGTCACACATAGACGCACACTTGCGCACACAATATTACTTTTCTCTCACACATAAACACATATTTGAATACACTATATTCGTTTTCTGTCACACATAGACGCACACTTGCGCACACAATATTACTTCTCTCTCACACATAAACACACACTATATTCATATTCTCTTACACATAAATATATATTTGCACCCTACCTTCTCTCTCACACGTAGCACATAGTTACAAACACTATTATATTCATTCTACCTCGCACAGAAAACACACTTCAAAAATTATATTTCTTTTCTTTAACACATAAACATACACTTACAGTATTTTCCTTATCCCATACAAAAATGCACACTTGCACATATTATAGTCATTCTTTCACATATAAACACACATTTGTACATAGTATCTCACATACACCCCTTATCTCTCACACACACATACTATATATTATTAAGAACAAATTATTTATTATAATAAAAATATAATAAGTAAAACTTAACTTAGTATAAAAAGGATATTATTATCATCGAACTACATTACATACACGAGATAAAATATTTTAATTAGTGTTCAAATTCAGCTGATTATCAAATAGATACAGCTTTATGATTTTAACAAATTAAGATTTTAACACTTAATTTTCAGTGTTTAAATTTTAAATTTCAAATTTCAAATTTTAGTTTTATCAAACGCACATTAGAAGACAACTTAATATTCTTCCTCAGTGTGACTACAATTCGATTGTAAGGCCGCAATTTGAGGAAGACAAAGTCTCCTAAAGCACCCTTCTAACATATTCTTTTCTGCCATTTGCTTGATTCTATTATGAGCTTTCAACAAATTATCTTGCAACATTACATTCCATTGCTGTCTCCCCTCAAACCAATCATCTACTGTTGCTACTTCAGAATTTCTAAGACTAAGGGCATTTGTCATGGTGCATACCTATAAAGAGTCTCAAAGTGGAGTAACATGCAAAGAGTTGTACTAATTAGGATTGTACCTGTCACGCCACAAAACTGGGATGCCAACACTCCGTATCTCGGGATGAACCCCAAGCAAGGCACGAATTACAAAACAATTCAACAAATCTATAATAATATTATTAAACTAGAAGCAGACCATCCTTAGTACTAAAAAAATGAGGAAACAACATAAGTCTAATAGGGATAATCTAAACTAACGAAAATACTAAATTGTCATAGGCTCACAGGCCTCAACAGTAACTTTATTACAAACCTAACTACTACATATCTGTTGTGGGTAGTAGTCATAAGCATAATCATATTTATAACCCTGCTCGATGGTAGACCATTCCCCCTTACCGTGATCAAAACCAGAATCATAAGCTACAAAAATATTGAAATAATGGGGTGAGCAACACTAGAATGTACTAGTCAGTCATGCAGAGTAGAATATACCAGTCATTCATGCAATCGTACTTCACATGCAACATATCATATATTTAAGACATTCATAACGTAAAATAATCCACTGGCAGATACTGAACAAATAGCTCATGAGTTCACTAGGTAGTTTCGATTATTGGATCCAGATCTAACTATTAAGAACCCATTAGATAAAATGACAGAAACAAAGACAAAAATAGAGATAGATATGAGAACATCGTACTCACTGATATACTACAGTTCACCATGAGTTAGACATGCAGAAGACGTATATCACACATTGCAATATAAACATATCATGTACTCCATTGGTATAGATATAATATAATTCGCTAGCTCACATATCTCATCTAATCTATTTTACTACATAATAGAACTTTATAATATCAAACGGAGATAGGAAGTTTTAGCAAAAGAATGAAAAGGTACAAGAAATGAATAATTCATATTAGTTCCCAAATGGGTTGTCACTTTCTTTTCCAATTGACAATTACGGTTGTTTAACTCTATTGTTACATAATTTTTAAAAAATTAAGAATGTATGAAACCTAATTTATTATTAGGTTTGAAATAACCCACTAAACCCTTAAATTAATTCAAAGAAATCTAAAATCTTGTTGGCTTCACACTAATTAATAACCATATGAAACAACTCCCAAAAGACTTGCAAAATTCATTAATGTGTTTCTACAATCCTATAAGGATTACTAGCCTAAAATTCGATTGAATTATATATTCAAAGTTACTAGACGTATTTGGTTTGCATATGCTCTCAAAACTGCTACGAACAAAGAATTTTTTAACTAATTTATTATAATAGGCAAAACTAATTCTAGTGCATTTACCGAGGATGGAATCAAGAACAGTAGGTCCATTATAAGACTATCGTGGTTGTTGTAAAACTATTATTTACCATTAATTGTCGGAGCAAATTAGCATGAACCGGCAGTTCGTCATGATTCACCCATGCACAGCCCATCCATGAATAGTTTACCATGCAATTTGTCAGAGCCATGCAACAGTTGTTTTGTTTTGTTTTTTTGTTTTTTGTTTACTAATTATGCCTTTGAAAAAACCTATTGATTTATATACTGAATTCTCAACACATCATGATCATACCTAACGAAGTGTTTTATAATTGTCTCAACCCAAAAAACCGAACTTTCAAGAACTCTAATTAAAATAACACTTCAACTACAAGACATTAAATAAACAAATAAAGATGTTAAAACATGGGAGAGTTTGAATTACCTTTAAAAATATGATTATTAGTTGAATCTACCCCTTGATTCTCTTCTGTTGTTCCCAATTCCCTTTCTTCACCAAACCCTAGTGTTAGAGAGGAAAATGAAGTAAGAGTTGTAATTAGCATTTGGGGAAGATATGATTAGATAAAAGTTAATTTTTCTGAAATTGTAAGCTAGGTCCTCAAGGTTTAAGACATTACCACAAGGGCCCTAACAACTTACGAGAATAATGGGAATATTATTGATTAACACCAAAAAGTTTATGGGTATCACATTCTACCCCGTTTAAGAAACGTTTTGTTCTCAAAACTTACGTACATAACGAAGAGTCGAGGAGAAACGGATGCTTGTTGCACACTTCTTCCTCAAGTTCCCATGTAGCCTCTCTTTGCAAGTGATTATACCATTGTAGCTTCACATAAGGTATGGCTCTCTCACGAAGAACTTGATCTTTTTGGTCCACCGCCTGAATTGACATCTCTTCAGAAGATAATTCTTCGCTATTGGATATCGACTCATACTCCACCACATGACTCGGATTTGAAACATATTTTCTCAATAGAGAGGCATGAAACACACTATGTTGTCTTCAAAACTCCGATGGTAAAGCAAGTAGGCCAAACTCCCAACCTTTTTGAGGATTTCAAAAAGACCTTTACACCTTGGGTTCAATTTCCCACCTTTACCAAACCGAACTACACATTTAGTAGGTGACACCCTCAGATTCACCTTCTTACCTATATCAAACTCTAATGGTCATATTTTCATATCAGCCTAACTTTTTTGTCTGTCTTGAGCTGTCTTTAACCTTTCTCCAACCAAAGCTAGATCTTTCCAACTGTTGCCTGAATAATTTCTATCACAGTAATTCCTTTCTCCCATACTTCATCCTAGTAAAGAGGTAAGTGACAGTTCCTCCCATACAAAGCTTAATATGGTGCCATCCCAATGCTACTATGAAAACTATTATTGTTTGAGAAATCCATAAGCATTAGATAATTGTCCCGATTACCTTCAAAATCCAATGCACAGGCCCTCAATGTATCCTCCAAGTCTGAATTGTCCTTTCGGACTGACCATTTGTGCAAGGTTGGTAAGCCGCGCTCAAGTTCACTTTGTTTGCTAAAGCTTGTTGGTAGGCATTCCAGAATCTAGAAACAAAACTAGAATCCCAATCAAACACGATACTCACAAGCACCCTATGAAGTTTCACAATGCTATTTACATACATTTCTACTAACTTCTCCATAGACTTGGTGGTACGCATAGACAAGAAATGTGCTAACTTTGTGAGTCTATCCACAATCACCCAAATACAACCATTGCCTATTCATCGGTCTTGGGCAACCCAATCACGAAATCTATGGTAATGTGCTCCTATTTCCACTCCTATATTTCCAATGGCTTTAGCAAGCCACTTGGCCTCTGATGTTCTGCTTCCACCTGCTGACATACCAAATACTTGGCATGTAATCGACAACATTCCTTTTCATGCTACTCTTCTAGAAGCTTCCTTTCAAGTCGCTATACGTATAAGTGCTTCTCGGAGGTATAGAGAAATGGGAGTTGTGAGCTTTTTTTAAGACTTTCCTCTTCAACTCATCATTATTAGGAACACATAGATGATTTTGCATCCATGGATAGTTATCATTTAGGTCATGAAAATCAAGTGCCTCTTCCTACTTGCCCTTTTCCTGCATCTTGAGCAGATTCACATCCTTATTTTCAGCTATTTTCACACACTTCATTAAGGTCTGTTGCATGGTCTGCTATAACTCTATCAGTGGTCTCCACTACCTCCAACCTCATACTAGTAAACTGCTCTAACATAGCAGCCATAGTACCGTGTTGTCTTCCAACTCAAAGCTTCAACTACCTTATTAGCCTTGCCTGGATGATAGTTAATTTTTAGATCATAGTCTTTTAATAGCTCTAACCACCTCTCTTGCCTCATGTTCAACTCTTTCTAAGTGAAGAGATACTTGAGGCTTGGTAATCGGTGAAGATCTCATTCAACTTACTATACAGATAATACCTCCAAATCTTTAGGTCAAACACGATCGCCACCAACTCTAAGTCATGAGTTGGGTAGTTCTGCTCATACGGCTTCAACTGCCTAGATGCATAGGCTATACTTTATCATTCCGTACTAAAACACAGCCTAACCCATTTTTGGATGCATTAGCATAGACAACAAACTCTCCAATTCCAGAAGGTAGACTCAACATTGGTGCAAAGACTAGCCTCTTTTTTAGTTCTTCGAAGCTAGCCTCACATTCTACTGACCACTCAAATTTGGTGCTCTTCTAAGTCAGCTTGGTTAAACAAATAGTCAATAAAGAGAAACCTAAAAAGATCCACAAACTTGTGGTATTAACTAGCCAAACCTAGAAAACTCCAAATTTCAACCACATTAGATGGTCTCAGCCAATCGACAATCCCTTCAATCTTCTTTAGGTCTACAAAAACTCCTTCCAAGATCACAGGACCAAGAATGTCACACTTTTTAGCCAAAACTCACACTTGTTGAGCTTCATAAACAATTGCTTATGTGACGCCCCAAGTAGGTTACTAACTCCTAGAACCTATTTGAGAACCTGGCTAGTTCTCGCCAGGACTGGGTGTTAAATACATAACATATAACTTAAAAAATTTTGGAAAACCGAACATAAGTAATGCATACAACTTAAGACAAAATTAGTGTTTAATATATGCCAAAACAGTTGTCCGAAACACGCTATGTGTACAACTTCTAAGCTAATATAAACTAATGCTAGTCTACATCACAAAACTGGGACTTATGTGCATTGAGTTATCCATTACATTAACATAGATAAATATAAACAGTACAAAACTCAAGAAATATCAGTTCATTCTTCTTAGGAAGTCCCAAAATCTGTAAGGAAAAACAAATTTTAAAAACATTGTGAGCTTATGCCCAGTGAGGTCCGTACAACATAATTAACTCATATTTCTAAAAAATGAATCATATAAAGCAATAAAAAGCACATAAAACACAAAACACATAGTAGTCACATAAAGGTGGATACGGTTGGCCTCGTATAGAGACCAAGTCTCTTATTCTCCAAGGTAATAATGAATTCTAGAAATGAGTATGTATCCACCAATAATAAACCTCCATCAACAATACCCAACACCAAGTGGCCACACAAGAAAGGTAAACTCGAGAATACCGAAAAAATATCACACGTCCAAAACATCGACGATCATCCCATCCTAGGTGTTTGGATTGCAAATCCATAGAAGGTAGACCGTTTTGACCAAGTCCATTACTGGCTCGTCCTGTCTAACCCCCATATGACAAGGACCCAGTCCCCATCCGACGCGATAAAGTACACAACTTGTAGGGGGTACATCATGCACAAGTAATCTTGGGATAACAAAGAATACAAATTTGAGAAATTCAATGTAATTATTCATAACATATGACTCAAGTGCGACTCAAGTAAGCAAATAGCACATTTGAACACCCAAAATTACAGTTTTAACATGAATTCATTACAAGCATTTTTATCAAAATTAAAAGAGGTAACAACACTCACCAATTGATGGAATTTATCTCCTAATTATCTTTCGTCTTTCCTTTATTCCCTAACCTGTTCATTTACCAAATATACTAGGTTTAGGTTATTTTCTACACAAAATTGAAGAGTAAGATAGATAATCCTAAAATGCAATTTAAGATAACATATTATACTCGAAAACATAGTATTTAGCAAGTTCAAGTTGATTACTTCAATTGTTTAGATTACTTAAGTGGATCTTATTTCAGTTTTTTTTGCTAGATAATATGCTGTAATTTTGGTACCCTTTCAGCCTAATTAAGGCTTATTATAGTGTTAATATTCCAGGGTAAAATTTAGTAACTTTTATCCCTAAATTTTGTTTGGGCAGCCTACTTAATATTTATAAATTTTGTAGTATTAATTTAATGTATACGAGCTGCCTAAACAACATTCATGGAAATGTATAATTATATTATCATCTAAACAGCTCCTATAACAACCATACCAAAGGAAATCAAAGCCTCACTTAACTTAGGCTTAATAGGGGTGAAAATTTCTACATAATATAGTACTAAATAGCCAATTAAGTAGTTTTTCCATATAAGATTAAATATGTCCAGATTTAAGCTCATTTATACTCCACTCAATTCATTGCATATTAGAGTAATAACTCACATAAAAAAAATACCATTATATGTGTATGTAATTTGTTAGTCAATATTTCTTTGTATTATGTAGTAATTTCAGCCTTATACTTCACTTAAATGCTATGGTTTCTTTCCAAATTTTCCTTTCATTTAGGGTGCAATATAACAATCCAATTTAGCTACCCTAATTAATGCCTGCCGAAAACCATCCAGCAATCACCTTCAAACCTAGTCCTAACCAGTCCAAAAATCATTGCCAAGAGGACGGAACATAACCCTAAATTTTAAGGAACATTAGCTGGATAATTTGGTGTATTTTAAGGTGTTAAACTTAGGACTATATTCTATCCAAATTGCAATCACTTACCTACCAGCCTAATCTTTCATATTATTAGTAGATTATACATAAAAATCTTGTTTCTAATCACCTATAACTAAATAAGCAAAGTCACACTAAGCTGGAATTAATTTTCAACAACTGTATACTAGTACTCCCCCTTAGAACAAGTGGTACTAGTAACAACTACATACTAAATCTTCACCTAACTTCAAGGAATTTCCACAAGATGTCCAGCTACTAGCTTATTTTCAGGAAGCATATTAACAATTATTTGGCTAATACAAGACTTTAATATCAAAGCATCCTTAACAACATGTTCTTAATCTATTAGATGGTTGGAATATTACCTTTTCAAGTGAGATGGCTAAAGCCCCAATTCTTCTTTTCTCCACTATTTTGCTCCAGCACTTTTTTTTTCTTTCTTTCTTTTCTTTGGTTTTCTCTCGACCCTGTCTCTCTTTTTTTCTCCAGAATTTTATGCTACTTCTAAGGTGCTTAGTTAAGCCTTATAAAGTGAAGTAGGAGCTAGAATTAGGAGCTGCTTGTTGGCACCCTAAGCAGCTGATTTTTGTGCCACCACTTGCTTGTTTTATCCTTGTCATGGTTCAGCCATTTTGACCTAATTTAGGTTCTTACCTTTTTAATTATTTTATGGTTTTATTTGGTGGCTAACATATTTTTATTTAGTCCTAAAATATTTACAACACAGCCCTAACTAAACAAAGTTTCTACCAATTGCATTTTCCTCCCCTCAAGACTAGCTAAATCTGACCAGCTTGTATATTTTATAAAGCTAATTTTCATGAACCCTATTTGGTAATTAACATTCAATTAAATAAGTTGGTGTATCCTCACAGCTTCTCCCAGAGAGTGCCTTGGAAAATCACGGCAAAATGCTCTTTGTGTTCTTCCTCACTTCAAGAGTAAATAAGGATGTCCTCAATAAATACCACAACAAATTTATCCAAGTGTGGCTAAAAAATCTTGTTCATAAGATCCATTAAATTTGTATTGGGCATTAGTTAAACCAAGAAGGCATGACCAGAAATTCATAATGGCCATACTTGTTGCAAAAGGCATTCTTATGAATTTCCTCGAGTTTAATCTTTAACTGATGATATCTTGATCAGAGATCAATCTTAGAGAATACTTTAGCCCCTTTCAATTGATCAAACAAGTCATCGATCCTAGGTAAAAGGTACCTATTCTTGACCGTGATCTTGTTTACCTCTCGATAATCTATGCACATTTGCATGTTGCCATCATTTTTCTTGACAAAAAGCACTAGAGCTCCCCAAGGTGACACACTGGGACTAATAAACTTCTTATCCAAAAGGTCTTGCACCTGGCTTTTTAGCTCCTTCAGTTTAGCAGTTGCCATTATAAACTGTAAGAAGCCTTAGAAATCAGTGTTGCTCCTAGCATAAACTTGATCTCAAACTCTACAACACGATCCGGTAGAATTCTAGGCAATTCTTCGGGGAAAACATTTGGAAAGCCTCTCACAATAAGGATATCTTCTAGCTTCATCCTTTCTTCCTTCATGTCTACCATAAAAGTTAAGTAAGCCTCACACCCATGCCAAAGGACCCTCCTAGCTTGCATGGTAGATAGTACTAGAGTTTTCAGATTCATCTTGTTACCTGAGCGCCCATGGTACACAAACTCTTGTGCTCTCGGATAGGAAAATCTAATATTCTTTTCCCTACAATCAACATGAGCATAATTTTGGGGATAGCCAATCTATCCCAAGGATGACATCAAAGTCAACAAAGTAATCTGAATGAAATTAGCTCTGAATTCCCACTCATTCAAAGTCACCATACAGTTCCTGTATATCTATCTAGACTCGATGATTCTATTCGCTAGAGTACCTACTCTATAAGGCTCATCCAGTACTAGTCAGGTTTCATGCATTAACTCTTAGCAAATTTCCTAGATGAAAATGAATGCGATGCATGACAATAAAAAGTACATAAATAGGTACATCATTTATTATAATTGTATTGTCCACAACTCCATCTGGTTCATTTGTCTCTTATTGGGTCAGTGCATAAACACGGGCATTTGTATTTCCTCCCGCATTCCCAAAGTTTCCCTTCTATCCTCCAGCTAATGTTGGTGGTAATGATGGATTGGGACAATTCTTATGCTTGTGGTCCAACAACCCGCCTGTGTGAACTAGAGGATGGCAAGGTACGAATACGGGGGATGTTAGTAGATTTTAGTGTAGATTTGATTAATGTATATTTCAACTTACCCCCGTACCTTCTAATCAATACTTGGCATTCTTGAATAATAAAGAGAAGAACATGAATGCTATTAAAGACGCCAGTTGTGATAGGAGGGTTGATTGGATTAAGAGTACTTCCTCTAATACTGAACTGAAATTTGTATGGTATGTTCAAGGACTTTTTTTGGTAGCAAAGTTATGGTTTTACTTCATTAACTGTCGAATTTGGGGTTCCAATGAGGTGAGTTTTATCCAGAGGGATAAAGTACTCTTAGTTTATGCCATCATGACAGGGGTGCCGGTGAACATTGGTCATCTTATTAGGTAGGGCTTCCTGGAGAGTGGAAGATCAAGGAGACCTATATTTTATACCTCTAGTCTAATTCACCATCTTTGTACTATAGCAGGTTGCCCGATTGATCCTAAGGAACAAATGACACATCCACGAGGAAGGATCAACCAGGAATATGTCTGCAGAATGTTGAGAGAGTATGAAAAGCACCACCAGGAAAAACACCCTACCAACCACCGCCACCACCGCCTCAGAGTGCTTCATTGATTTTGATACCCCCAGGCTTTGTATTCAATGCTCCGGTGAATGAGGAGGAGAGGAATGATCTGCAAGGGTATTGGTCATATAATCAAATGGTGATGCACAACAACTTGACTATCATTGGGTAGAAGCTCTTAAGACCATATCATTAGCCACATGGGTTAGGCCACCACCACCTCCGGTATGGCACTTTGGTCCACCTTGTGGACAGTACTACACAACACCTGCATCTGTAGTATATTGTGAGGGATCTAGCCATGCGGGTGCGACCGGAGGGGACATGGATGATGATCATGAAGAGGCTCATCCTAGTGACGCTAAGGAGGGTCAAAAAGAGATGGAATGACAAGATGAATGCCACCATTTGCTTGAGCATGGATGAATACCAACCCTGGCCGCTGGATTGATTTGATGAATAATGACACTTCTCTTTGTTTTTATTGATTGAACACCATGATTGTTGATTACTTTTGATTACTGTTCTTTTGCTTTATTTGCAGTCTTTGGATTTGAAGTATTTTAGTTTTTCTTTTTAAGTAGTTTGGCTAATGGCACTAAGCTGATGCCAAGTTCATATATATATTTTGACGTTTCATGGATAGAATCTCTTTGGGAATTTCGTGTTTGACACTTGATGTGTAGTTTTGGCCATGGCTTAATAAGAGTAGAATGGCTAAGGGCCCTAAACTGATGCAATCTTTCCATTTATTAACGAATTGAATCTTGATTTGTTTGAAGCTTGATTGGTGAGATGCATGGCAGGGTTTACTACTCATAACATTCTTTCTCAATTTTAATTCTTAGCTTAAAATTAGGTATTTGTATGAGTAAATTTTGTTATGTTTAGACATGTCTTTATATTTCCTTTTAGGTTAGTGGAAGGATGATTTATTCATCAATTGGAATAAAATGGACAAGTTTGTGGGGTGTTTATTTTCTTTCATGTTGAGAATGGTTGATTTTTTACATTTTTTTGTTTTTGTGTCACTTGATGTATAATGATGGAAATTGATCAATTGGGTACTCAATAATGATGAATTTTGACATTCAATACTGTATGATGGAAATATTTGATTGAGTCATTCCATAGATTTTTGTGTGGCTGAGTAGTTCGTTTGCAACATAAAGATTTCATAAACCTATTGGTATCACTAGTGCTGAAATTTTTGGAAAATTTATTTGAAATGTTGTTTTTGATCAAATCACTTAAATTATTTGGTTAGATGATCTATTTTCTAGAAAGAAATGAGTTAAATGAAATAGAAGAAATTTTGGGACATTTCGTGTGTTTGCATAAGGAATATTCTTCTAACTTGTGAATAATTGATATTCGAGATCAATTTTAGGTACATTTCACTCCTTCTCCTTGGTTTAGGACTGACATTACCCATGTTATTTCTCCGAATTAAGCCATTAGAGTAGTAATAAGGCGAGTACGGGATTCCGACATGTACTATGTTGTTTCTTTGAATTAAGCAATTAGGAATTGTTTTTTAGCATACCAATAAGTTAAGGAGTAAATGTTTGTAATTCTTATCATTAATCTCATATTACTTATTCCTTGTTAGAGGTCTATTCCCGAAATGTGTGACATTTGCATTTAAATTGAATCCAAATTGAACTTCTATTTTCATGATGCCTAGGATTCGAGATAGTTGACTGACTTCATAATATTTGTGATTTGAGAAGTAATAATGTTTTAAATGGAAAGAACTAAAACTTTTGGTAACTCTTTTTGAGAATGGTAATACTTGGTGATGTGAAATCTTGTGTAGTGAATGAATGTGTGCTTCTATGTAGAACAAAATTTTAATTTTGGATTGACTCACTTATATACTTCACATATCATATAGTATTGAATGTTTCTTGAGAAACTTTTTAATTGTTCTAATTACATCCATGATTCATCAAGTGTCACGTCAATTTCTGGTGATTATGTGTTTTAGTGTTAGTAGGTTCCTATTAGTTTTTGTTTTGCTCAGGACTAGCAAAATGCTAAGTTTGGGGGTATGATAACTCTAGTATACTAGAGTTATTCTACTCTGAATTGTAGCATTTTAATAGTATAAAATCTCGAATTTTGAGTAATTAATTATAGGTTTAAGTTAATTCCTTTGATCTACATTTACATTTTTATTTTTGTTAAATCTAGAACTTTCTTACGTTAAGTTTTTATTAAAAATTTAGCTTAATTAATTATGTTAATTTTGTTCAAGTCAAATTTAGAAGTTAGAAACTGGATTAAATAAGCTCAAGGTACCAAAGTGCAATTATCAAAAAAACGAGGGGTTGCATAAGAGAGTCGAGATCGTAATCTCGATTCCCCAGATCGCGATCATGACTCGAATAAATCACTTAAAACATTAGCGAATCGAGATCGTGATCTCGACTCGCGGATAGTTAAGTAATAGGGGCAATTTTGTAATAGTCCGGAACTAGTTTCTGATTTTGCCTCGTACTGTTTAAGCTATTTTTAAAACAATTGTAGAGGTAAGTAGGATTAGTAGTAGATAGTTAGTAAGTGTTAGGATAGTTTAGGATATCTTGAACATCAAGCTTCTTCTTCAATAGAAATTTCTCTTTAATTGTCTCTTAGATTTAGTTTTTATTTCGTAGCAAGTTTAAATTTTGATTCGATAATTGTAGTGGGCTTTTCATTAGCTTTATGACAAGTAGATATAATTTTTACTTGCTTTCTAGTTTATTCAGTTGAAATCTCTTTGCTTGAAATCTAGGTTTTTATAGAAAAATTAGGGTTCTTGCTTATTTCTTACTTCCTAGTTAAAAATCCTTAATTCCTTGCATTAATTTCTAGTTAATTTTTAGTGGGCTTTCTTTATGTTTACCAAAATTTCAAAAAATATTTTGATTTCAAGTTTAACTCTGTCAATTCCTAGATTAGAATTGGTAATTTCTAATTTTGCAATGTCTATTTTATGGTGATTTTATTGGGTTAATTTACTTGCTCTTTAATTTTAGTTCTATTTCAATTAGTTTAGATTATAATTAATTGCTTTCTTTACTTGCTTTTACTAGAATAGATTAAGTAGTTTCTAAATTTCGTAATTACTGAGTTCACTTACTTGCTTTAGTAGATAATCTAGCTTCAAATTAGGTTTTAATTGCTTGCATTAAATTGTGACTTTTAGTTGAGTAATTTCACCATCCATCATTCTGTTTGATCTTGCTTAACTACACAAAGACTCGTAAAAGTTGGTAATTGCCTTCCAACATTCCTTGTGGGATGATACCCACTCATCCTATACTACTACCAACTCCGTATACTTGCGGAAGTGAGGTAAAGTGTAGCGGTTTTGTGAGGTTTATTATTACTTGTTTGCTCTAAATTGATCTCTACCTAAGGAACTAGACACCTAGCTAGTTTTACAACAAATACACCATGCAATGATGCTTCCGTTTTCTTGAATCTCATTATCCATTTCATTACCCCTTCTAGATAATGCACCAGCAACAACATTATCCTTTTTCCTTTTGAATTGGATTTCATAATCCAATACCATCAATTTTTTGAGCCACCTTTGTTGGAAGGGTATGCGGTAATCTTTTGCTCCTGAAGGTAATTTAAGACTCTTATAATCAATGCCTACTCGATAATGCCTCCTTCTAGTGACTACAAATATCAATGAGAGTAGTTACTTTTCATATATGGAAAGCCCAAGATTGGGGTTCGTTGGTTCCAACATCTAACTGAAAAAATGAGAGAGGTCTTCCCATTTGCATAATGACAGCTCCAAACGACTTTGTACGTGTATTACTTTCTAGTAGAAAAACATTTAGAAAATCAACTAAGGCTAGGATAGGGGTATTATACATTGGCTGTTTCAGTTGTGGAAAATCCTTGTCCATTGATTCATTCCCAAAGGGAAGCATCATTTTTTAACAAGTTTGTAAGTTGACTAGCTATTAATCCATAACCTTGGACAAATCTTTTGTAATAGCTAGTCAAACCCGAGAATCCTCTTAATGACTTCAAATCAATAGGAGTAGCCCAATTACTCATGCGTTCTATCTTAGATCGATGGATCACCCAAAACTCTCTCACTCGTGACACTGTGACTAAGGTACTCCACCTGTGACTGACCAAATGAATATTTGGAAAGCTCGACATATATGTGAATGTTATCTGAGGGGGTCAAGGATAGTTGTGAGATGGGAAATGTGGGTTTGAAGGTGAATTTTGGACTATAGAAAAGAATGTCATCAAAGGAAATTAGGACAAATTGTCTCATGAATGGAGCACAATGGATTTCATGAGGGCTTGAAAAGTGGCTGGAGCATTAGTTAGCCCAAACATAACTAGGAATTCATGGTGGCCTTAGCATGTTCTGAAAGCTATTTTAGGGATGTCTTCTGGTTGCATTTTTATATGTTGATATCCAAATCTGAAGTCAATTTTAGAAGAAATTTTTGCTCAATAAGTTCATTTAAAAAGTCATCTATGATAGGTATAGCGAAGTTATCCGTAATGGTGACGTTATTTAGTTGTCCGTAGTCAATATAAAACCTCCAAGTGCCATTGTTTTTCTTAACTAATAATACTGGAGAAGTAAAAAGGCTATGGCTGGGTTGGATTGTATTAGTTTCAATCATGGTGGCCACTTGTTTCCCAATTTTTGATTTTTAAGTATTGGGGAAATCTACATGGAGGTAACTTGAAAGATTTGGCATTGGAAGTAAGCCTATTTTGGTAGGATAAATTTCTATGGAAAGGTGAGATATGAGGCTTTTCAACACATCACTGTATATAGCCAACAAGGGAGATATAACAAAGAAGCTTTGGTCATGCATGCTCTCTGGCAGTGCTTCTTTTTCAACTTCTCAGCAATCCTTCTGGTGCATTGTTATAGCTGCAAGTTCTAGAAATCAAATGTCATTGGGCTATAAGCCCTTATCCAATATACCCCCAATTTCTAATCATATTCCTCAATTTGTAGCTAATGAACATTATGGGAGAATTTTTGGCCTTGCATTTCACACTCTAAACCAAGAATCCATTTGTCACATGTAAACTTTCCCTATTTGCCACTTTAACCTTAAATGGCTTGGTGCGCTGAACACAAACTGACAAAAGGCTACCAATAGTAGGTGTGATAAAGCTGTGGGAACTGCTCCCATCCATTAGAATAGAAACAATATATCTTCAATTTTGTCATGTAACTTGATGGTATTTTGTAAGAGAAATCAATAGACATTGAATGTACTGAACTCATATATCATTACTATTTTTGATTCCTTGATATTCAATGATTTCCTCCTCCTCTGCCTCTGGATAGTCACTTGGTGCTTCATCTTCCACTACTAACACATGCACTTCTTTATTGATACACTTATGATTAGGGCTATTTTTTCAGCACACTTAAAGCACAACTCATTATTACTTCTAAATTGAAATTCAAATGGGGAAATTTTCCTGAAATTGTAACAATAGATAATTTCTTATTACTATTTTTAGAACTTCTAGATGTCTCCAATCCCACTTTCCCCCCTCCACTAACACTAGAACCACAAAAGAAAGTTTTCGTGTAAGTCTTAGAACAAGGCTAGAGTTCCTTGTCATGGGCTTCATTAGCTTTTTCTTGCAACTTTGCTCTTTTAAGAGCCTCATTCAAAGATTCTGGTTCATGTATACTCAGCCTACTTATGAAACAAGAGGCAATGTGATTTTACCATTACATCTAAAAGCAATTCTATTAGGGATACATCAAATCTTTCTTAATAAGCCACAACCGAAGAAGCCTATTGCAACTTGTTAAATTCTTCCACAGCAAAAACTAGCTTGATTCCCAAATCACTTGCTCAATTCTTGTATGAAAAATTCCCAAAAAAGTTGTTTCTTGAAGGCTTTAAGCCCCTAGTAGACACATCTGCTTTCCTTTCCAGAAACACTTCTACCAACTTCAATCTTCGCCCTTCTTCAATATGGAACAATTGGAAGAACTTCTGGCTTTTCCTAAGCAATTCTCATAAACTTTCCTCCTTAAAATTTGAAAATTCCATCTTGGGTATAGCCATAGAAAGAATGTTCTTGGAATTCTTGTCACCAAAGAAAGTGTCTGCTTCTCCCCACTATGTATTGCTTTCCCCATTGGGATGGGTCCTCTCAGTCTGACCCCTAAGAGATTCCAAAATGTCTTTATCACCATGCCACAACTTCACTAGAATCCGAAATTGCTTAGTCATTCCAACAATGAATTCACATGTCATCCTACAGACTGTGGATCTCCAACCTTTCTTCTAATTATTTCTTATCTGTCTCTCTCACTTCCATCATTGTTTGAATCCATGTATCTTGCTTGCTCAGTTGTTCCTCTAGAGATTTTAGTGTGGAGCTTTCTACCATAGAATTGCTACCAACTTGGATAGACCGAGGAAAGGAGCACCGATACTAGCTTGTAATGTCTAAGAGGTTCATATGAGAGACTATTAATAGAGGAAGTAGCAGGAGTGAAATGAGGGAAAGATTTAGAAAGAGCAAAAGAAGAGTTTATTGATAGAGGGAACAATCCACAACAACATTCCTTTTTCTTCTCTACCTTCTCCTACTATATTCTACACAAGTTTATAGCTCAATTAACTTCTAACAAACTGCTAACTAGGCTTGATTCAATAACTCTCTTGCAACCATGTCATTTTGGGTCATTAGACTTACTCAAATCTCTTCAATATTAGATTAGGTTCCACCTTATCTCTCTTCGACCTTTTTCATATCATATCACCGATCATTGTCTTAGACAACCAGATCATATCATAAGAAAATTCTATACTCTATTTGAGGGAACCATTATCTCGATAGGTATTCAATGGGTGGTTACTACCTCATAAAATAATGATAAGAATTGCCACATAGTACCAATCTTATCATGTGCTTATAATCCTGTTATAACATATTGTGTAGTTTTCAAATTTGTACATTTTTTTATAATAAAAAAACCTAATATAAAATCAAATAAATGATGAATAATTCAAAATTAAGACAAATAAATATTCTCTGTTGAGCACTCAAATTATTTGATAATATGAAGTATTTATAATGCTTTGAAGTCAAAATACATAATTTCCTAAGAAAAATGGAATTTTAAACGAATATGTTATATAAAGTCTAGAAAAAAATTTGTTTTTTTTTTTTGACAAATAAGTCTAAAAAGTTAAAAGATAAATAAATATACAATATATTGTTACTCTGAATGCTAAATACAAATTATTAATAGAGTAATACAAACAAATGAGTAATCATTATCATAAAATACAAAAAAAAAAAAATTAAACAAATTTGTCCCAAATAATGCTGTATTTTTTTAATTGTAAAATTATGAACTAAATAATACAACAGATATTAAAATAGTAATATGTAAACTAAAAAACCTATTATTAGAATATCAACATCGTACTATCCAAAATAACTAGAATACTATCCTCTTATGAGAGGTCCAGACAAGTAATAACAGGTATTATAAATTTTATTGTTTCAATTTCATTATAAAAATCAGTGCATAATTGAATATAGACAATATGAAAAATAAAAATTGAAAGGAAAATTACATTATAGGTCACAAAACATGAAACCATCAACTAAATAGTAATAGAAAATAAAATAATACTATGTAAAGCTAAACAACCTACGTTTAAAATATTACTAAAGTACTGTCAATATAACTACAATTTGCTATTCTCTTATCTAAGTGTTATGAGAAGTCCATTTAGTAATTTATCAGACATTAAATTAACACTGATTATTAATAGACTGTCTGCACCATCTCAAAATGATTTTTTTAGTGAAACATGTGTTACAATAAATAGTAATTTTTTGCGGTGGAAAATATTATGATAGTATTGTGGCATGTGAAAGGAAATATTATGGATATCTAAATAGTACTATTTTATAGTTAAAGGTACTATCGAGTCTATTGTATCTTTCCATTGACAAAAATTTATAGAATTAAATTGAATAAATTAAGAATGACAATAATTAAAAGCATAAAACTGAAACTAAAGGAATTAATAGAATTAAATTGAATAAGAAATAAGCAAATAGTATCCACAAAATCGTCACAAAGAAATGAGATTACCAAATCTTATGTCTTGGAAAAAAAACTAACTATATTAGAGGACTAATCCTAACTAATGGTGTCTAATGCTATATTACGATGATATTCTCAACTCTATATCGGATTATTTTTATAGGGAATATTTGGGTTAAATCTCCACTCCAATGATAGAAACATGAAAGCCCTTAAAAAGGAAGTCCAATTGAACGAAAAAGGCTATCAAAATAGCAAATTTTGCTGAAGCCCGCAGCATCATGTGCACATTTTATAGAAATGAACATTTCTTTTTTGGAAGTTACGCACATGTGCAAGCTTTGGTTGTGCATGTGCGTAATTTTCTAGAACGGCTGTATCAAATTTCATCTCAATTTTGACCTTGATGCGGACAGAATTTGGAGAAACTCAAAACATAAAAGTTATAGCTCTCTCTTTGGCTTTCGAACAAATCTTGAATCAACTAAATCGAACCTCGAACAAGAAAGTTATGCTAAAAAAACCAAACAGTATCCAAATTCGCTCCTCGTTAGTGTACATTTTCCATCTTTATGATTTTTCTCCAATCTTCTAATCTTTTTTGACTCCTTTTTATTCTAAACCTACACAAACTAAAAATAAAACAATTAGGCTCTGATAACTCTTGTAAACTTGAATTTCTTTTACTCTAAATTATGGCACTTTGTTAGTTTAAATTCCAAATTTTTGAGCATATGAGTTAATTAATTGAATATATTAGTTATTTTTGAATTATGTGTCTAGATTTTAGTTATTTTTAAATATGATATGTTTTGATTAGAATTTTAGTTAAACTGATTACTTACTTGGCTTAATATTATGCACGTCTGAATTAGAGGTTAGAAGTTGGAATGAGCAAAGTGGAAGGACCAAAAGGCAATTACAGAATAATTGAAGAATTGCTGGAAAAAGGGTCCTTGTCGCGATCTCATTTATTTCAAATCACGACTGGACACGGAAATAGGATAATGTAATTTTTAGTCCATGTTGCAAGCTTACTTGTTCCAAATTGCAACTTGGACTCTCTTCTAGCAATAGTAGTAATGGCAATCTTGTAATTTTCCAGTAGCCTATTCCTAATCGTAGCTTCTGTAATGCTCAACTACTTAGGATACTTTAGATGTGTACTAGAATACATAGTTTAGGGTGTAGTTAGTAGTTTAGGCTAGACTAGAATAGAGTAGCAAGACTTGGCTCTCAAATATTTCATTTCCTTAATACAAAATCATCTTTAATTCTCCTTTAGATGTAGCTTTTAATTTCTTGCAAGTTTAGATTTTGATTACATATTAGTAGTGGGTTAACCTTTAGCTTTAAGTAGATATAACTTTTAGATGCTTTTTAGTTTAATATCTTATAAATCTCTTTGCTTTTATTTCAAGTCTTCTTAGAGTAATTAGGGTTCTTGTTAATTTAGTACTTTTTAATTCAAGATTTCAATTCTGGTTAATTTTTAGCAGGCTTTCATAATTCAATTCAAAAATCCAAAAATATTTAGTTTAGAACTTAATTTTCTCTCAAGAATCAATAGTTTCAATTGGTAGACATGATTGTTACTTTGTTCTTATGCTCTCTAATTGCTTTCCTTATTTAAATTAGAACTCTTTGATTCCAATTTTAGTATCAAGTTAAGGTTAATTTTACTGAATTAAGGTTAATTTTATTTGCTTCATATATTTCCATTTCGTAGAATAGATTAATTAGCATAGATTAATTTGGTAGATAATTGTCATTATTACTTTCTTTATTAGGAAGGTTAATTTAATTATTGAACTTGAATATGCAATTTCATTGTTTTGAGTAGTTTACATCTTTAATTGGACCACTTAACTACACAAAGACTTGTAAAACTTGGTACTTGCCTCCCCGAATCCTCGTGGGATATATCTCACTAATTCTATACTAATATCTACCATCGTATACTTGCAGGTATAAGGGTAGAACTTAAGAATTAGTGTGGTTATATTACTTGATATATTTGGATTATTTTTATTCTAGCCACAAACTAGTTTCGTAATTAACTCAAATGTCGCTTGCATTACATAAAAATGAGGTAAATGACACATAAAATATATGATATTTATGAGCTTATCAAAATTCCCCACACTTAGCTTTTGATTGTCCCGAGCAAAAATAGAATTGAAACAAATAAACTCATTAAAAATGAACCCAACACATCTCAACAATTGTCCTCATAAACAATCGAGTTCAAATGAACCAATCTACCATCAGAAATAGTCTAAGAACTCAAGAGCTTAAATGATAATAAAATGTAAACATGAAATCCGGTGTGTGTGAATATAGTCATTTAATAAAAACACAGTTTTCAAGCCACTTGGATCAAATCATGCAAATTCTTAAATTTTTTCTGAACACCCCATAGCTCACTTTTCTTACACCTATCCATTAATGTAGACAATCGCTCAATTTAAATCAAGTAGGAATTTTTAGTTTGTAACGTTAGACTAGAATATTGGCTAATCAAATAAGGGATAAGGATATCACAAGACAAAAGAAAGAGCATTAAATTAGTGTTGGCTAGATATCAAAATAAAACTTCCCTTTAAACATTAAACCCCATATCCTTACAGAGAAATAACCCCATACTTAATCAACAAATACCCATGAAGAATCTCATACTATGAACAACAAAAAGTCCTCCTTTAACTTCAACCCAATATGCCAATATTTTTCCGAACGTTTCTTTCTTTCCATTAGATTGTTCATGTCCACCCCCAATTAATTCGAGTACTAGTGATAGGCACTACTCACAAACACATCAATGCATGTACCAGTGATAGGCACTACCGAAATCACACAAATGCAAGTACCAATGATTAGCACTACCTGTAATTTTCAAGAAATTTTTTTTCAATTGTTTCCAATACACCTTTCTTTCCCATAAATGTATACCACTCACTCAAACAATTACCACCCTCATTCAACTACCTTCCTCCCTTGTATCCCGTTAACAAATAATTGTGTGCATTAAAACTCTTAGGGGACATTTCAGGATAGAAAAATAAAAGAAATTATTAAGCTCATAAACGTAGGTAAAATGAGTTTTAATGAAAGAAAGTGAATGGTGTTCCTCTCCATTCATTACAAATTAAGGTTCAAACAACGTACTAGGGATAAAAATTTCAAAATAAAGGTTGGCCTGAAAGGCTCGAATGACCAAAGAAGGCTTTACCCTCATCTTTAAATCGAGTCAAGTTGTCTCGTACAAAATTTTGCATTGAAAATGTAATAAAGCAAGTTCCTGGGATACAATATAGGAGAGTCTACATAATTATGTCTAAGTGTAAAAAATAAAATATTTCATGGCTAAGAGCTCCAGAATTCTTCAAAATCACGCAAGGAAAATATTAACACCGACTACTCAACTTATGAATGGTTTAACTCAAAAGTTATCATGCAAAAAACCAAAGAGAAATAATAAACATTGCAAAATTCCCTAAAATTCAAAGATTTTCAGCTAATTCAAAAAAAAATATTTGGAATTATGAAAAGTTCTCAAATCAAAAGTAAAACTAAGCTATGGTAGAAAAAATTATTAAACTACACCAAACAACTATACATCTAGATAACTCCCCACCCAACACTTAAAAATAAACATTGTCCTCAATGTTAAAGAAAATAAGAGCATAAAGAGGGAAAGCTTCTCTGGTAATGAAGAATGTTCGATGCTGTATATCTTGGCATAAATAACACAATGCGAGTTGAAGCTTGGTGATTAGGTTAACACTAGAACAAAAGCAACACGTTAAAACCCTTTAAGAAATTAAGAAAAGCAAGAAAATTGATGAATAAAATTCCACAATATTTAGGGGGAAAAAAAAACTTAATCCCTTAAGGTCAAAACATAACAAACATAACCAACATAACAAATAAGTTAAAAATAAAACAACTAAAAGTACAACATCATCTTAAAAAAAAATACAAGAAAAGCATAAAACGTCATCAGGGTCTTCTAGAATAGCACTAGAATTCCAAAGCTTAATTGGCATGATAATGGACAGATCAAGATTCATCGTTAAAAAGTGCCAACTCCTTTGGAAATGGAGGGAAATGTGGACAAGTCCTCTCCTTGTTCATGTGCCAGCTGGCGAGCCTCTATGTTTTGATGCCAGGCATGCAGAAAGTGAATGTATATACCAAATTGGCATTGCATGCACTACTGTTTCAAAAAAATTTGCACAAGAAGCTTTTCCTAACTACACCTTGGAATTGGTTCACTACTTGATGGCTAAGACCTATGAAGTCGAAGCCTAAGAACGGGTTAGTCAAACCGAGTCCCTCATTCCATCCAATGTAATTGGCTTGCCTTGCTTCAATTTTTTCTCAGCTAGATCAATTTCAACACCTTTCTCAACACATAATGCACTAATCAATATGGGAACCGTAAGCCAGATTGTTTGACAACCATTGTATAATGAATCAACAAGGTAATTAGGTAGCCCATATCTACCAGCCTGCCCGAAGCAATGGCGTATAAAAGTTTAGCTCACTCCAATGTAACATGAGTAAGATGACTAACTGAGCGGAGGAAAGCACATAAAAACTTGAACCAAACCAAGCAAACAGGTTGAAGCATATTAGTATTAAAATGACGCAGAGTACCCGCAGTACCATATTTCCACTCTACTTCGCTCATGAAAATAAGGTTCATGATGTCGTTAAGCTCCACATTGGTATCACAAATAATCAGCCACTCAGCATCATGAACTCAGTTTACTCTCAATAGTCAATTGATCGTATTTCCAGTTATAAATATCCACATATTTTGCCCTGACTACACGCAGCCAAATTAGCATAAAATTCTCGCACAACAAGGAGTACAGTGCCCTTGGGGATAGATATAAAATAATTCCAACCACGCTTCCTAATGACATCGTGGATCTCCGGGGTTCCAGTACTAGGGATGTGTATACCCTTCTCCTTGATTGTTGCCCTTATTAAATTATCTAACTCCTACTTTTTCTAGGCTATGGCATTTAGAAATTGCTTTGGAACATTTTCCTCTAACGGACTCCCTTCAGGTTCTTGTTGTGGAGTAGTGGAAGAAGAGGCTCCGGTCGTCGTTCGAATGGCCAATTGTTCCCCCTTGCGTGCCATTCCTACAAAAAGTCTAATATAAGATATAAAACACCTAAATAAAATCACTACCAGCCCACACATATTCAAGTCCATAACCACAAACTAATAAATAACCTTTGTATTCACAAGATAAAATCAAATATGTTAGTGCCAATACTAAGTGATGTACATATATTAGTTTAAAAACACTCGTAGAACCTTTTTAACCGATAAAATGAATACAAAAGAATCATATGGCATAATTGAAGTCCTAGGAATTGAATTCATCACAAATGCCTAGTATTTTAAGATTTTTCTTGATTGAGACATTTCATCGAACAGTTTCCATGCATAAACAAAGAATGAACTTTTCTTTATGTAAATACCACACAATTACTTCCCAATTCGAAGAACAATTCAATAATTAAGCACATCAAAATTTGATTACTCTATCCACCACAATTAATCATAATCAAATTATCAAAAAACAAAACTTTCTTCCAATTCAATTGGAAACCCCAAATAGGGAAAAACAATAGAAAATCAATAAAATCCATACCTTAATGGTTTTTACTATTGAAAGAAGAAGAAATTGATGTGAATGGAAGGGATCAAGGATTAATTTGAGGGTATAAAAATTGTTAAGGGCTAGAGGATTTGAGAGTAGGAGTTTATGAAGAAGGGAAGAAGGGATTTTGTTGATTCATTTGGGCTTTTAACCCGTCTTGCACACATGCGCAAGACCACTCGCGTATGTTCACAAAAAGCAGAACATCAAATTCCATTTCTACCTCTTGCGCACATGCACAAAGTCCAGGGGCGCATATTTGCAAGTCGTAGAACATGGATTTTACTTTCTGGATTTGACGTACATGCACACCGAATGGTGTGCACATGCACAAAATAACCCTTTCCTAAACTACTCAAACCAACGACAAGACCTAAACATTATTTTCTCGTCCATTTAACTTGCAAATTTCAAATGATATCCACACAAATGACAAGAAAACTAAAGAAAAGCAAAAGCAAATACACAAAATAAATTATAAAAGGACATGAGTTGTCTCCTATGCAGCGCCCTTGTTTATAGTCTTAGTCTAGATTTCGGGACTTGTGATCAGGTAGTGACAAGGTGAACAGTTTCTCCTTCCTCGTTGATGATTCCATCATAATAGTGCTTTACCCGGTTGTAATTAACCTTGAAATCTTCCTTGGTTTCCTTTGAGCTCCACCGCACCATAAGGGAATGTCCGCACTACATCAAATGGCCCACACCATCTTGACTTCAACTTTTTGGGAAACAATTTGAGTCTTCAGTTGTAAAATAAAACCATTTCCTCGGTTTTGAATTCCTTACCAAAAATATGCTTATTCTGCCATAATTTTTTCTTCTCTTTATAAAGCCTTGCATTTTCATAGACTTCTCTTTGGAATTCGTCCTACTCATTCTAATCTAGAAGCCTCTTCTCCCCAGCCTCCTTCAAAACATATTTGAGAATTTTTATTGCCCAATGTGCCTTGTGCTCAATTTTAACCGTGAGATTACAAGCTCTACTATAAACCATTTTGTAAGAAGACATCCCAATTGGAGTCTTGAAAGCGGTCTTGTATGCCCATAATGTGTCATCAAGCATTTTAAACCAGTCCTTCCTTGAAAAGTTCACAGTTTTCTAGAGAAAGCACTTGAACTCCTGATTGGATACTTCCACTTAGTCTGAAAGTTTGCGGACGGTATGTTAGGGCTATCATGTGGGTGACTATATTTGGACAACATGACTCAAACACGGAATTTTTGAAGTGTGTTTCTCCGTCACTTATGATAGCTCGCAGGACATCGGACCTTGAGAAAATCAGTTCTTTCTCACAAAATTCACCACCTCTCTAGTATCATTGGTCAGTAGCACCACTGCTTCTACCTACTTGGACACATAGTCCACCGCTACAAGGATTAATTTATTATTGTATGATAATGGAATGGGGCCCATAAAATCAATACCCCAAATATAAAGATATCAAAAAATAGAATATTATTTAAAGGCATTTTTTCACTTCTAGAAAAGTTACGAGCATGTTGACATTCATCAGCACAAAGTCTCTTGCATGTTGAAATAAGGTAGACTAGAACAGTCCACTTTGAAGGATTTTTGATGCCGTCCTTTAAGAACCATGGTGCCCTCCTACCAGTGAAGAGTGACAATGATATAGAACACTTGGAATCTCACTTTCTAGTATGCATCATCGGATCACTTGATCCTTACACCATTAGTAAAGATAAGGATTATCCCAAATGTAATACTTCATCTTTGAAAGGAACTTCTTCTGCTGATTGTAATCCATAGTGGATGGAATTACTTTGGCTACGAGAAAATTAATGATATCTGCATACCAAGGTGCTTTCCAATCCTCTCTCATCATATGTTCCTCAAGAAATGTCTCATTAATTAGCACCTCTTCACCTATTTTTGCCTTTGGTTGCTCTAACCTCGATAGGTGATCTGCCACTGTGTTTTCAGCTTCTTTCTTATCTACAACCTCCCAATAAAATTTCTACAATATTAAAATCAACCTGATTAGTCTAGGTTTAGTATCATTTTCTACAATATTAAAATCAACCTGATTAGTCTAGGTTTAGTATCATTTTTAGTCAATAAGTATTTAAGAGTGGAATGATTTGTACGAACAATCACCTTATTACCTATGAGATATGACATAAAATTTCTTATCAAATGTAAATACTACTGCTCGCAACTCTTTTTCAGTGGTGAAATAGTTCACTTTAGTTTCATTAAGGTATAGCTATCATACCGTGCAACATGCAAAACTTTATCTTTCTTTTGATATAATACTACTCCCACAGCATAGTCACTTCCATCAAATATTAGCTGAAAAGACAAATTCCAATTTCAAGCGACTATGACTAGTGCAATAATCAAAACTTCTTTCAATTTATTAAAAGCATAAACATATTCATCATTCAAATCAAAAGGTACACGTTTTTGCAACAAAGTACATAATGGGAAAGAAATTAAAGAAAAATTTTGATGAAACATCGATAGAAACAGACGTGACCAAGGAAGCTCTTCACCCCTTTCACATTAGTTGGAGGTGGTAATTTTTCAATGTTCTCTACTTTAGACTTATCTACTTCTATGCCCTTGACAAAAATTTGATATCCTAACACAAACCCTTCCTTTACTATGAAATGACACATTTCCCAATTCGGTGCCAACTTGGTAGACTCACATCTTTCCAAAACAAATGCAAGGTAATCCAAATATGAATCAAAAGAATGAAAAAAACACAAAAGTCATCCATGAAAATCTTAATAAATTTTTCAATCATGTCATGAAAAATAACAAACATGCATCGTTGGAACGTGCTAGGAGCATTGCACAACCCAAAAGGCATACACCGGTAAGTAAAAGTTCCATAAGGACAAGTAAAAGTGGTTTTCTCTTGATCTGCAGTGGCTATGACTATTTGGAAATACCATGAATAATCATTGACAAAGCAATATAAAGCATTTCTTGGGAGGCACTCAAGCATTTGATCAATGAATGGCTAGGGAAAGTGATCTTTCCTAGTGGCTTCATTAAGTTTCCTATAGTCAATGTACATCTGACACCCCATCACTAATCTAGTGAGGATTGGCTCATTTCTCTCATGTAAAACACTATGATCCCCCCTTTCTTAGTACTACTTAAGTCCGGTTCACCCATTCACTCTATCACTTATGGGATAAATGATCCCAGCGTCTAGTAATTTCAAAACCTCTTTTTTAACTACATCTTTTAAAGTAGGATTTAACCTTCTTTGAGGTTGTCTAGTTGGTCTATAATTATCATTAAGGAGTATTTTGTGCTTGCAAATTGAAGGGCTTATTCTTTTTATGTCCTTAATGCTTCAGGCAATTACCCCACGATACTTTTCAAAACAAAAATCAACTTTCCCAATTCAATGTCAGAAAGAGAGGCCTAACAATGATAGGATATGTATTATTTTCTCCTAGAAAAATATATTTAAGATGAGAAGGAAGTGATTTGAGCTCAAACTTGGGGGGGTCGTTGGTCAAATACCCCTCTTTACCTTTACTTTCCACATTGCTCTCTTTCATAGCTCTCTCCAACACATCATTTTCAATGCTCTCTTGTTTGCTAGACTCCATCTCACTATCATGGATGTCTTTCATGTCTATGATGTCCTCTTTCATAGATTTGCTATAAAAATCAACATAACCAATTCATCAATAATATCAACACTCATTGCATAATCATATTGAACGGGAAATTTAAAAGAATAAAAAATATTAAATGACACAATGTCATTGTTGACTCTAAATTGTAGATTTCTGGCTTTTACATCTATAATGGCTCATTCAATGGCCAAGAAAGGTCTTCACCACATCTTCCTTCATGTCGAGTGCTATGAAAATTGCCAGTATGAAAACTTTACTCACATTGACATTGTGATTCTCGATCACTACTAGTTGTCATACACTTCGTCATCCAATTGAAGAGTGATATTTGTGGATTTCTGTGCATATCCATTCAACTTTTTATAAGTAGAATGAGGTATAAAGTTGATGGAGGTACCCAAAATTACAAAGGGATCTTTGAAATGTCACCCTTCCAATCTCACATGGAATAGAAAATGAGCCAAGATCCTTGAGTTTAGGGGGGAGATTCTTTTGGATGATGGCACTGCATCCTTCATTTAGACATATGATCTCATCCCCCATTAATAGCTTCCTCTTTCTTGACAAAATTTGGTTTATAAACTTAGCATAGATGGGCATATTTTCAATAGCTTCAATGAAAGAAATGTTAATCCCAATTTGTTTAAAAATTTCCAAAATTCTCTTGAACTTCTTAGCTTTCTCATCCTCTTTTACTCTTTGAAGGAAAGGAGTACTTACCTATTTACCCATTGAAGTTGAGAGATCCTTGTTCTCACCTAGTCAGTCAAGAGCTCTGCTAGGTTTCTCTTCGTCATCCTTGCTCTTAGAGGATTCTCCCTTTCCTTTTCCCCTAATCTTCTCCACATTTCTTGCATCATTCTCTTCAACTCAAGTTGGTTCCACAATTTTTCCACTCCTTAAAGTAACTGCCTGAACATGCTCTCTCCTATGGGTGTTATTCCTTGGGTTCGGAATGGTGTCACTTGGTAATGTCCCAACTGATCTCTCATTATTTTTTCTGAGCTAATTGTCCCAATAGAAGTTCAAGTTCCATGTAGAAGCTTGAAAATTCTCGAATTCTCTCCATAAAGTTTCCAATTCCCTCCTCAAATTATCTTTGATTGATTGATCATGGTTTACATGTGAAGGATAATTGGGATTTTGAGGTGGGTTTCTTGGTTGTGGTTGGTATGAGTTATTTTGTTGAGGTGGAAAGTTTTGGACACTCCTTTGGTGAGTTGCTTAATATGGTCTAGAAGATGAAGCTTGGTTAGAAAAATTTTGTTGTGGTTGGTTAGATTGGAAAGATGGATTTTGAACATTGTTCTAATTAATCCAAGAAAAATTTGGAAGGTTATGCCAAGGTGATTATAGATATTACCATAGGAGGTAGGCTGATTCTTTGACCTGGAATTTTGATTTGAAATAAACGTAACTTGCTCATCTTGCATCATGGGTGCTTCACAAAGGCCATTCTGATAGTTTTCTACACAAAAGGCACAATTTAAAATCCCCTAAAGTGTTGAATCAATGGAGTTCACTAGACTTTTTCTCATGTTTTCTAGGGCCTTTGTCAGATTTCTCATCATGTTCAACATCATACCCTGTTGAGCTAAAAAAGCATCATTGAAATTAATCGTACCTCCTTGTTGAGTATTGATTTGATGCACTTGTTGTTGTGTCTATTGCCCAGCCGAAGGAGTGATTGTGCCATGATAGTAATGAGTTGTTGCCATTATTTCCAACAATTCTTATGCTTCTTCCAGAGTTTTAAGAGGAAAAACGCCTCCTACATTTGCATCCACAATCAAGCTTGTCTCCAGAAACAATCTATTGTAGAATGTTTGCACTTGTAGCCATAATGGAATGGCATGATATGGACACTTCCTAAGAAACTCCTAGAAGCTCTTCCATGCTTCACTTAAGCTCTCCCCAGTGCTTTGTCTAAATGAAGTAATGTCATTGCAGAGCTTTGCAGTCCTCGATGGTGAAATGTACTTGGCTAAAAATTCTTGAGCCAATTGATTCCATGTAGTGAAAGTACCTTGCTCAAAGGATTATAACCAAGCCTTTGTCAGATCTATCTCTTAGCGAAAACGGAAAGGATCTCATTCGAATACAGTCAAGATGCACTCCGTTGTATTTCAATGTGTCACTAACCTCTTCAAAATTTACCAAATGTGCATATGGATCCTCGTTTGGGCCATCTTCAAACATAGCATGGGTTTGGAGCATTTGGATCAACACAAGCTTAATCTCAAATTTGTTAGCTTGTATGGGAATTCGGCAATGCTAAAAGTCGTCCCCTCAAAGTTTTTGTGTAGCATAATCTCTAAAGGGTCGGGGATTAGCATTACCTCTATTGGCATTGTTGCCCATTACCTCTTCTTCTTCTCCATTATTATGAATTGGTTTTGCCATGATATTCTCTCGTTGATTTAATTCTTGTTGTTACTTGTGGTTTCTGGTTCGAGTCCGTTCAATCTCTAAATTACTGGGATGTAGTAGTTGTTTGGAAGAATGAATATTTACCATAAACTATAAGAAAGAGACCAAAGTTTGAATATCAAAGCAAGATCCAAGTTGATTACATAAGAAAAATTAAAAACAAAAGGCAATTTTAAATAATTAAAAGAAAATAAAACGTCTAATCTAGTAAGGCTCGCTAAACCTAATATTACTACCAAGAATAATCCCTCTCAAAAGGTGCTAAAAATCTTTTTGGGGTAAATATTTAATTAGGTAATTGAATTCACAAAAAAACAGTAAATAAAAACCTTAATAACCCTAACCAACATTCACATGCTCACAAGTATACAAGATAAATTTGTAATTGGTTAAGTAAGGACCATTCCCATTAGGATTACGGAACAATTATTAAGGTTCACAAACCTTTCTACTAGTTAGACAAATTATTAAATAGGGTTTTTTCTGTTCACTATGTCTATTGAATTTGGGTTAATCTAAATTGTGTAAAGATTAAAATCTAAAAAAGCAAGTAATTCTATCTACGATTGAATTAATGAAATGGAACAATAATTATTAAACTATAGATTGCAACTTCAAAACTTAGTTTAACGAAATTAAATTAAAACTGTATTACGAATTACAATTGAGAAAAGAAATAAATTAAGAACGGGAATAATTAAAACCATAAAACTGAAACTAACGAAATTAAATGGAATTAAAATAAATAAGAAATAAGAAAATTCAGTAGTGCAGCCAGAATTAATGTTGATGAAGCAAAAAATCGTTAAAAAGAATTGATATTGCTAAATCTTACGTCTTGAAAAAAACCCTAAGTGTAATAGAAAGCTAACCCTAACTAATGGTGTCTAATGCTATCCTACGATGATATTCTAAACTCTGTATTGGGGTACATATAGGGAATATTAGGGTTAAATCTCCTCTCCAATGATAGAAACGTGAAAGCCCTTTAAAAAGAGCCCAACTAAACAAAAAACGCTATCAAAAAAACAAATTTTACTGAAACCTGTTGTGTCGTGTGCAAATGAGTACAAATGCTTGCGCATGTGAGTGTTTTACAAAAAACGAACATCTCCTCTCCGGAAGTTGCACACATGCGCAAACTTTGATCGCGCATGATGAGACTCGTGTGCGATTTCCAGAATGCTTGCATCAATTTCCATCTCGATTTTGACCTTGATACTGATGAAATTTGAGAAAACTCAAAAAATGAAAGTTGTATATCTCTCTCTCTCTCTTAGCTTTCCAACTCATCTTGAATCAACTCAGTCAGAGTTTGGACAAGAAAGTTATACTCAAAATACCTAGCAGTGTCCAAATTCGCTCCTGGTGTATGTTTTCCCTCATGATTTTTTTCCAACCTTTTGATCCTTTTTCACTCTTTTTTCATTCCAAACCTAACAAACTAAAAATAAAACAATTAAACTCATAATTAGCTAAAATATTATTTGCATAACTGTGTAAATGATACATAAAATATAAGACATTTATGAGTTGATCAGAACCTAAATTGGAACATTTTCATATTGTTAACACTAATAAAAATTGGACAAAACGGGACGAATCTGAGAGTTAGGGGTGTAATTTATCCAAAATTTAGAATTGGGGGTGTAAAGTTAGAATTGATCATAAGTTAGGGGTGTCTTATGTAAAGTGGAATTAGTCAAGACTACTTTGTTTGGTGTAAGACACCCCTAAACAAACATGTGGTATGCACTTATTTAACATACGTTAACTTTGCTAACAATGTTAAAAGTTAGACTGAAATGAGATAAATCTAAGATTTCACGGTGCAATATATCAAAAAAAAAATAAGTATAAGATATAAAGTAAGTATTGGGTACAAATTAAAGGATGCAAAGTGGACTAAGGCCTAATAAAATAGTATTCGAATTCACCACTTAATAAAAATAAATATGTTAATTAGATTAGTATTGTCAAACTGTAAAAGAAAGTTTTGTACGTAATAAAAATAGTATTGAATATAAATTATTTTTTGAATAGTTCAAGAATGGCATCAAAGCTCAAACACATACTTAACTTCAATTACTAGACTTATTTTATTTTCAATTCTTATCTATTCATTTCATTTCATTGTATGTCCCATACAAATATAACTATCATTATGAATAATTTATCATTACATTATCTTGATTAATTTTATTTTAAATAAAATCAATCTTTGTTTGAATGCAATTACTAGTGAAGTATTTATTACAACTGTTATAAATCTCTTTAACTCATAGTGATGAAATCAAATATTAAAAACACTAAAAAGTTATATTTAAAAATATTTTTATTTTATTATACCAAATTGAAAAATTATATAGAAAATGGGTTGGACATATTCAAAATGCACCAATAAATTAAAGCGACATAAGAAAACTTATTGATATTGCGACCAAAGATCAACGAATGTCCGAATCAGTATGAAAATAAATATGAAAATAGCAACAAAGCCAAGGCATGTAATCACTATCATTGAAAGTGATTTTGCCCCCTCTCTTTACGAAATCGTAATCTACTGGTACAAATGGGTCATCAGGCAGTCATTCTCTGGGATTCAACAGCAGTCTCGATCATGTTCACACGCAGACAAAATTTTGAGCTACTATAGGACTACTCAGTCCTAGAAATATGAGAGAAACTATATGTATATGAGAAGGAATTTTTCGTGTATCAAAGGAGGACCCAAATGGTAGTTTTATAGGCAGCAAATTGGCCAGAGTTTAAGGTAACAAGACTGCCTTGGGAGAAAAGGTAGGAACAAACCAGTCTCTTAACTCAAGTGAATCGAAATAATAGTGTGAACATAAGTGTGAACATCAGTGTGAAAACTAAAGTGGTAGAGTTTTACATGTAACTAAATATGGTAGTACTGTTCCCCAAGAAATCTAAAACACAAGTTGGTTTAGAGTTAAACTCTAGCACCTTACATGCACACTCCATGTCATACCATTCAAAGAATTATCCTATTGAATTTTTGAGGGAATAGTTCTAACAACCCCCACATGACTCAAAAATATAGAAGCAGTACTGTATGAAGAAATCTAATACATAAATGACGATATCTTGTGGATTTAAATTGCACTTAGTACATTCAATAGAGAAGTATACAGAAGATAGCTGATCAAGCTCTTGAACCTTTCTCCTTAATGCACATTCTTCTACAGCTCAGTACATGTTAGATTTCAATCTATTTTCAACTCTCGATTTTGTGCTTTTAGGCCATGTACCGTACCTGGATGTTCAAGAGTGTTGTAGACATATACCCATTAGTCTCATAGGAAGCGGCCTCCACTTCCATAGTCATGTAGATGAACTTATCAGGTGTGTACTACCATACACCACCTATAAGGATATAAACTCATTAAGAGTTATAGCCTCAACAATCATAATTTTAGATGATAAGAACTAGCTACACCATAAGGAGGGACAACATATGATAGTGCAACTAGAATAACTTTGTGACTTATTATTACCCATTGAACCTACTTAATGGGATTTCTACTAGTGCAGGTTGGGTTGCTATCACATTTAATTCTCATCAATGGGTCTCAGTCTCATCCTACTCGATCCATCTAAGACTATATCTTGATTCAATCATTTAAAGGGATTGAATAAACTCTATTGGGACTTCACAATGTCCTTAATTATCACCCCATTAGAGTTCAAGAGTTATGTCACAAAATTGTGTGTCACATGAATATGCCGGTCATTTGTTTAGTTAGTCCTCTTTATCTCTGCAATCACTGCCTATAGATTTCAATACAGGAAACGAATACAGGTTTTTCTAATAATGCCTCTGTGAGCAATTTAACTCTTGAATATGTCAATTTAATGCAACAAATGCATATCTCATAGAGCATTTGTCATTATAAACATGCTTAGATGATTATAAGGATATAACTCCATTTAAAAGTGTGAATCATTATCAAATGCGTGATTGATCTCATCTCCCAACACATAGCAAAGTTGCTTACAAAAATTACCAAAAAAGTAAAAAATTAATAATACTCTCAACATATATGTGATGTAACACTCAATTTAATAAGATCTACTAGCATCAAAGTTTTCTGTTTGGATGAATGCAATTGGGTGTATTGCACTTAGATTATCTTGTCACTCATACAATAAAAAATAATTATTATGTTTACTCTGACAAAGTTATTAGAGATGAAGATTAACACATAACATTCAATTCACATGACATAGTTAGTATGAACTTACTACTCCTCTCAAATATACATTTGTAATTTTAATTTTTATAGTCAGATAAAAATCTTAAACCCCACATTTTATATATCCAAGTACAAATACAATTTTGAGTAAGTAATATCTATATAGTGAAATCTTTAACATCAAATTACTAAATAGATCAACACAACAATACAAGATGAGTTATAGTTTAAGAATCACATAGGATTAGTCTCCATGGGAAATTCATTCCATGTTCTATAATTTCCTTAATTTGTTTATTCCATGAGTTAACACACTCAATCCTTAAGTTTGTGCTTTACACCTCTACAATGGTAATTACTACTATGATGTAGATTTATTTTGTAACCTACCAAAGCATCTTGGACATGTTATCTCATGCGATAAATTTTATCAATTATCCACACCCCACACTTTGAGAGCTTAGGGAATATAATTTATTCATTAAATATAAATGAATATACCAAGCCATCAATTTGATCAAGTCTTAAAATCCATCATAAGTATATTTTAAAGGAAAATACTTCCTAAGTTTGTTTTACCAACAAATATATGTATCAAACAAATGACCAAAACTCGGACTCTAAAAGTATAATACAGAAACAATGTTTAATTCAGGAAATAATCAGTCACAATCATAACACTTGCTCTGAATACCTTTAAGCAAAAATTCAACAAATCAAAGATGCGTAGTCAATTTATCAATAACACAATCTCATATAATTTTGTAACCAAACTCTTGAAATCATTCAAGAAGGCTGCATTTCACGGGATTAACAATATTCTCTATCCTTAAATTTTGGTGATGTTTGAACAATTTTAACACCGTCAATCAAAATAGACTTATTAGTGAATAGGTGTTCGAGAACTCAATTGTACTTAATAGTAAAGTAACTGGTAAATCCATACGCATTCTAATCTACTTAAAAATTTAGTTTAGGCTTCAATTAGCACCAACAAAAATATAGGCAGAAACTTATTCCCCAACAATGCAAAGTTTTTTGCAAAAGGCCTAAACAACAATTTCACTTTTATTGAATTCAAGTCTTCATGGAAAATAACTTTTCTTCATTTAATTTTTCCTCACAGTACTGATAAGTACTAAATTCTTACTTGCAAGATTGATGTAGTTAACCCATTAATGTTAGTTTTAATTTCATTATAATAGTTAACCCATACAAATCGTACTGATTTGAACAAACATATATAAATCTATGTTTTTCACATATTAATTAATTTCCTTGATCCAACTACTATCATATGAAATTCAATCAAATTTGAATAAAATCTGTAAGATCACACAAGAACATAAGTAATAATAATATCTTGAAAATTAATCAACCATACATATCTCATGCAATTCGTGACAAATAATTGTTATATTTATACATTTAGCTCCCATTGTGTAATCTTTATTTTCAACAAGGATGAGCTTACTAGTACACTAGTTGTTTAACCCATTCTTTGAACAGGAGGAATATTATAATACATGATACCATCATATAAGATATTTCAATGCAAATTAAATATTCAATCATGTATTGATTTTGAAATTAGTTCAAATAGTCCACTTGCACTTTTTAATAATATAATAAATGGCCTACATAACCATGCTTAAATAATTCAAAAACAAAAAGTACCCACAATATATACATACATATATATATATATAGGTTATAATGACGCTTGAGTTTACTCGCAAGAAGCCCACGTACCTAACCAGTTGATTATTTATGTTAAATATTTAAGAATTTCATAGATCTGTTAGATCTTTAGTTAATTTTAACATTCATGTAAGATCTTGTTGGTCCTATGGGATATGACTCTGTTGCCGTTTAGCTGACGAACAGGCGTTGAGGTTTGATAGGTCCTCTAGGTTTTTAGGGGTCCCCGGTTCTCCTCTTGGTATCAGAGCCAGAGGGGGAAGTAGGGTGACTACTATGAACCTCTGATGTTAGTGTTAGGCTAGATTATCTGTTTATGTTAGATCTATGATATCTGGTGATGGTATATAGGGTGTCTACTTATACCGAAAGGTTATAATGACGCTTGAGTTTACTCGCAAGAAGCCCACATACCTAACCAGTTGATTATTTATGTTAAATATTTAAGAATTTCATAGATCTGTTAGATCTTTAGTTAATTTTAACATTCATGTAAGATCTTGTTGGTCCTATGGGATATGACTCTGTTGCCGTTTAGCCGACGAACAGGCGTTGAGGTTTGATAGGTCCTCTATCCATAGAGTGTAAGGACTTGTTCTTACAAAGATCTAGACTGAATGTTAAGATTTACATAAAGATCTATTGATCTGGGTTATGCTTTTATATTTATAATAAATAATTAGTATCAGCTTAAACATAATCAGATAGATCTAAAACAAACATTAACATGGTTGGTTTATATTTTTCATCCTATGAAACCCGAAGGTTTCTGTGCCCAAGGGAACAAGGGGGTACAACCATTCCTGCATTTTCTATTTTATTTTCTGCATTTTTCTATTTTGTAATTTTATTCTTGTATTTTATTTTGTTTTAATTATGAGTGCTTTCTTCAGATCTAATTCTAGATCTTCTCAAGCCTCCTCCTCCTCCTCTTCTTCAAATCCCTCTTCTCTTAAAGAAGAAATCAATTTCTCTGATATTTCTCAATCTTTAGATAATTGGAAAATTCCCAATCATCCTTCAAAAGAAATTTACAAAAATAACAAATGGAGTTTTTCAACTGACTATTCTGTCAAAACTGTTGAACAAACCATCCCTCTCAGTCTGGAATATGACGAGATCAAATTGCTTTCGAAAAAATCAATTGAAAGTTTTAAACAAAAATACCATTATTTACATTTTGGACTTGTTCAAATTGCTGCAAAACCATTATCTAGAGAAGGTCTGGATACGTCTCTTTTACTATGTCTAAGAGATGCCAGATTTCTAGATTTTAATGATTCACTACTTGGTATGGTTGAAACCAGCCTATGTGGTGGTCCTGTTTATTTTGATTGTTTTCATAATCTATTGCAAACTTTTCAGTTTCTTTAAACGATCCAAATATTTTAGATTCCTTAACTTTAAATGTTAAAACTTCAAATTATAAAACTAAAACTGGATTTTTACCAGTTGCTATTATTTTTAGACTTCAATACAAAGCTATGAACTCCGCTTTTAATTCTGGAGCTCTTAGAACTCAAAAGAAAGGTGAAACTATTCTTTTCCAAACTGATTCGAGCAGATCTCCCCTATCTGTTCCCAAACCAATTTCTTGGGATCAAGTATCCCTTCCTCAAAACTGGATACTGCCTGAGGCTTTGCCTCCAGTTCCAGCTAAAAATACCTTAGTTTCCAATATTAGGCAATTCTCTACTGGTTCAGTAGAAATTTCCTTCCATAGATCAAATAGTGCTAGATTTATTCCTCCTAGGAATTCCAGTACTTCAACCAGTGATTTTCAGAACCCACAAAGTGCTAGGCACTCTGTCTCTTCTGTTAATACCCAAATCCATGGAATGAGACTTGAATCTAATTTAAGAGATCCAAAGGCCAGTTACACTGTCCAACAGGAAGATGATGATTTGGTCAATTCCCCAACTTACCTCTAGTCTTAATCCTTCTGGACTTGATGCAAAGATTAATGTTTTAACTGTTGAATCAAATTTTCAAATTAACAAAGAATTACTTCGAAATGAGTTTTATGCACCTCATAATGAAGTAAGAAAACAATGGTTTTTCGAAAACTATAAAGATGATAAGAGAACTAAAATTCAAGAAAAATTTTATGCTTTTCTAAATCATTATCAAATTCATGTTCAGTTCTTTGATTGGTTTTCTGCCTATGCTGAACAAAACAAAATTGACTATCCTTTTACTCAATCAATTTTTATGACCAAAGCTTGACAAACCTCGAGTGGGGAAAAAGTTCATTCTGATTTCCCTCCGATGAGAAAATTTGAATTTTTGGTAAATTAATGCTTTAATTTATTTATGATTTGTAAAGCTACAACTGCAGTTTCAATTGAAGACCTTTTACTCTTAATTGAACACAAAACAATTTTACAAATAAATATTTACAAGTTATTGGTGAACATCTCTCTGTCAAGATTCCACCTTCAACTTCTTCCATCTCTTTACCAGTTGTTGCTTCTTATCAAATCAACCTTCTGACTAAAAATCAGCTTTAGATACTCCCATCTTTAAGCCTTATGAAATTCCCAGTCAACTTAGGACTCAGATTTCTAGTCATAAGATTGATAGTGAATTACAATCTAGGATGGATAAGATTGAACAAGCTATTAAGTTAGCCTACGTTCCTGAATCTCCTACTCCCAAAACTAAGGAAGACAAACAGAAGGCGTCTATCTCTGTTCTTGACAGGGTTAAACCAGCTTCTGATTCTGAGTCAGTTCCTCAAATTCCTAAGCCTGAGTCTAATGACATCTTTAAGCTTAGAATTCAACCCTCTTCTAGTTCTTGGAAGAAATCCAATAAGCTTTATTATCCTAGAACTACCCATCCTGATGTTCTTTTAGAAGAACAGCCCAATGTGATTCGAAAACTCTTACAATGCCAACAATATCTATGAATGGAACATAGATGGCGTTTCTGAGTATAATATCACATCCAAACTCCAGCAGATGACCATGGTGGCCACTGCTTACAAAACTTCCCACAATTGCACCGATCAACTCACGGCCCATATCTTAGTTGCCGGATTTACTGGACAACTTAAAGGTTGGTGGGACGAACATCTATCCCAAAATGATAGAGACAATATCTTTGATACCATTAGAATTGACCCTGAGGGCAATGTCATTAGAGATCCTTATGGACAAACCATTTCGGATGCTGTGTCTACACTCATCTTCACAATAGCCAAAACCTTCATAGGTAATCCAGGGATTTTTAGAGAAAAGTCTACTAAAATCCTTAACAACCTTAAGTGCAAGAAGCTCTCTGAGTTTAGGTGGTATAAGGATACCTTCCTAACCAGGATTTACACCAGACCTGATGAAAATCTTCCATATTGGAAAGAAAAATTTCTTGATGGACTTCCCACTTACAAATCCCTTAGAGACTTAGTTCGTGAAGAACTCCAAACCCAGCACTATGGCATCCCTGGATTACCAATGAAGCACCTCTGGTATACACATCTCTATGATCCAATAAGTTGCCATGAAAGTCTGTCGTCAAGACAAGATGATCCCAATTAGCCAAAGATAGAAACCAACGTAGGAAGGATTTAGGTTCTTTCTGTGAACAATTTGGTCTTCCTTCTTGTGAAACCAAAATCAAACGTAGGAACAAACCCAAAATTCACAAATCTTCCAAACCTTCCTATAGTAAGCCTTATAGGAAACCCAGACACAAATTTAGGAAATCTAGTCTTCCTACAAAAACCCCTATTCCAGCTTTACCAAGTTCCAATACTGCTGTTTGTTACAAATGTAAGAAACCTGGACATATTGCCAGATTTTGTAAGTTTGTAAAAAAGCTTAATCTTCTAAATTTAGAAGATTCAGTTGTCAATCTTCTAAACAATCTTCTCTTAAATGCCAGTGATTCTGACTGCACTAATTTCGAAGAAGACAATCTTATCAATGCCTTAGAAGATGATGACTTAGGTTACTCTTCTTCTTCTTCCAGTAAAACTTCAGTTTCTTCTTAAATTCCTCAAATAACTGTTTTAACTAGAGAACAGGATCTTATTCTTGATATGATTCAAAAATTTCCTAATTCTGAACAACGTCATTCTTATTTACAAAGGTACAAACAAACTTTTGAAACTAATGATTTTCAAAATCAAGTTTCTTCCTCCAATCCTTTGGTAAAACATCCCAAGGTTTTAAATACTTACAATCTTACGGATATTTTAAACAGATTTCCAAACCAAAATTTTAAGAAAGTTTTAATTCAAGATTTACAGTCTGAAATTGCTTTCTTAAAACAAGAAGTTAGAGAGATTAAAGCTCAGCAGCAGATTGACCAAATGGTCATTCATTCTCTCCAACTTCCCCAATGTTCAAAACAAGTTTTTGAAAACTGTGTTGAAACTCCTTCAACCTCTCAAACTCCTTTTGAAAACCAAGCTTTATCTGAACAAGTGATTCCACCTGATCAGATCATTGAAAAATCAAAAGAACAGTTTTTAAATATTTTAAATAGAGTTACTGTTCTCAAATTTCTTATTCAAATTACTTTGGTTATTAATAATGAACTTTTCATTGATGCTACTGCATTAGTTGATACTGGTGCAGATTTAAATTGCATTCATGAAGGCTTAATTCCTGCAAAATATTTTCAAAAGACCAAAGAACGCATTAGTAGTGCTAATGGAGAATCTTTGGAAGTCAAATTCAAATTATCTGATGTAGAAGTCAGATATTCTGATTGTAGCTTTCCCTACAATACTTTTTTATTAGCTAAGAATATCACTACTCCTGTGATTCTTGGTGTTCCATTTATTGCTTATTTAATACCTTATACAACTACGTTTCAAGGTATTATTATCAATTCCTTAGGAAGAAATCAATTCATTCCTTTCAAATTTCCAACTTTTGAAAAAACTCTCAATCCTTTGCAAATGAGAAAATGAATCAAATCAATTTTTTGAAAAAAGATCTTAAATTTGAACGACTTCAAAATCAATTAAAAGACCCAGTTTTCAAAACAAAGATTCATGATTTGCAAAATAAGATTCAAACTCAAGTTTGTGCTGATATTCCAACTGCCTTTTGGAATAGAAAGCAACATGTGGTAACTCTACCATATGAAAAAGATTTTTCAGAAAAGATATTCCAACTGGAGCTCGTGCTATTCAGATGAATCAAGAGCTTCTGGAATTCTGCAAAAAGGAAATTGATGATCTTCTTTCCAAGAAGATTATTAGTCCCTCCAAGTCACCTTGGAGTTGTGCTGCATTTTATGTTAACAAAAATTCCGAGATTGAACGAGGTGTCCCTCGATTAGTCATCAATTACAAACCCCTCAACAAAGTTTTACAATGGATTAGGTTCCCTATTCCAAACAAAAAAGACTTGCTTCATAGATTGCATGCTTCTTCAATTTTTTTCAAAATTTGACTTAAAGTCTGCTGTGATTTTGGTAAATCCAAATCCATCCTTCTGATAGATACAAAACTTCATTCACAGTCCCTTTTGGTCAATATGAGTGGAATGTAATGCTTTTTGGCCTAACAAATGCACCTTCTGAATTTCAAAAGGTTATGAATGATATTTTCAATCCTTATCTTAATTTCATTCTTGTTTATATTGATGATGTTCTTGTTTATTCTGACAATTTAGAACAACATTTTAAACATGTCAACATTTTCTTAGATGTAACAAAAAGAAATGGTTTAGTTATTTCTGCTTCAAAAATTAGTTTATGTCAAACTTCGATCAGATTTTTAGGACATAATATTTGCCAAGGCAAAATTATCCCTATCAACAGATCGATTGAATTTGCTGATAAATTTCCAGACCAGATTCTGGATAAAACCCAGCTTCAAAGGTTCTTAGGATGTTTAAACTACATTTCTGAACACATTCCCAATCTTAGTATTCTTTCAAAACCCTTGCATAATAGATTTCGAAAGAATCCTCCTAGCATGGACACAAAAGCACACAGACACAGTCAGATACATAAAAACACAAGTTAAAAATTTACCTTGTTTAGTTTTATGTGACCCAAAGTTGTTTAAAATTGTTGAAACCGATGCCTCTGACATTGGTTATGGTGGCATTTTAAAACAAAAAGGTTCTACTTCTGAGCGAATTGTCTGTTTTACTTCAAAACATTGGAATAATGCCCAAAAGAATTATTCCACTATTAAAAAAGAGATTTTAGCAATTGTTTTATGTATTTCAAAATTTCAATCTGATCTTCTTAACCAAAAGTTTTTGCTTTGCATTGATTGCAAAGCTGCCAAAGATGTTTTACAAAAAGATGTAAAAAATCTTGCTTCAAAACAAATTTTTGCCAGATGGCAAGCAATTTTATCAATTTTCGATTTTGATATTGAATTCATCAAAAGTAGTTCTAATTCTTTACCGGATTACCTTACCAGAGAGTTCCTACAGGGCAGAAATGCCCCGCAAGAAAAAGAGTGATCCTGATGTAAAGAGGACCACCAAAATCCAAAAAAGATGAAGCCTCATCATCTACTCAAAACCCTACACCACTAAAGGTAGTAGTTCAAAAATCTTGGGCAGAAATTGCTGAAGACAATCCACAGCTTGGAGAAGCTTTCAAAACATGGTTGCAATTTCAACAAGCCTTGTCCAACCCAGGACAAGTCCAGGTATTGCCCTCAAACATTTTGATGAGTTCACCCTCATCATCTCAAACACTTAACACGATGCCTTCTGCATCAAAAAGCACGGTACCTTACGTACCCAAGCAAACTTCAAATTTCGTGTCTACAAACGTCTAATATGTCAGAAAGACTGACTATCAAAACCTAATTCAAATTGAACCTGAATGGTTCACCAACAATCCTTTGATTGTTGCCCAGAAAATTCTTCCTTCTGGATTCAATTTTTTACCATCCTCAAAACAAAAAACCAGAGAATTTTATGAGTTAATACTTAAGGATTCTCAATCGGTTATTCCAAAAAATAATATGCATGCTAGTCAGGCATATTACACACATTCAACCTACCAGATTCTAAAGGTTCTCAGGCCTTCTGAATGGGACAATGATCTTAATAAATTACGGTCCTTCTCTGGTCCTGAATGCCAAAATTATCCTGGTTATTCTTACTGGGATTACCAAGGTGCTTGGTTTAATACCTTCACCTATCAAAATATTGAGAATAAACATTCTTGTTTGTTCTTCTTCAAAAAGAATAAAACTTATTCTTTCCCAATCTGGTTTAATAGATTTTGGTCTTTAATTGGACCAAATGAATCCATTTTACCTTTACCAATTTTAGAAGGCTTTGAGTTTTTTAAATCAAAGTTTTCACAACCCAATTCAACAATGCCAATGACCCTCCATTTCTTCTCAAAATTTGCATTACCTTGGATTTTCCAATGGAGGTTCGAATTTGTCAAAAACAATAACCAAGCCTTTCCACCTTTACTGGTAAGACAAGGCTCAATCAAATGGTGGGATGCTTATGATGCCGGTGCTGCTCCATAAGACTCAAATTCAAAATTGGTTCAGTAAGAATCCACATTTCTTATTACCATTAGACAGAGAAACTACCCAGTTTCTTCAACAAAGGTCTACAAATGCTATCCTGTTAGCCACTGCTAAGAACAAGGACGCATACATCAAACAACTGGAAGACACTCTCTCCCAGATCAAAGAAGGAACTTCAAGCTCTTCTGACAAGAAGGAAGTTTCCAGCAAAAAGAAAAAGGAAAAGAAATCAAAGAAAAAGATTTCAAAAAAGAAAAAACAGGTGTCATCATCCAGTTCTGATTCCAGCTCAGCTGCCAGCATCAGCACTGAAGAAGATTTCGCCCAATCAAATGAGGACGACTGTTTTGGCATCGACCTCAGCAAAATTGAAGAATCCCAATTGTAATAGATAGGATTCTTTTCAAACTGTATTCTACTATTCAAATGTACTTTACTGTTCAATTGTACAAATACGTTCACTGTACACTTTACACTGTAGAGGCATAAATCACGGGAAAAGTCCTTCTACTGTTCACAAGTCACTATTTGACACTGTAGCAATAGTAAATTTTCTCTATAAATAGGATGATTTCAGTTTTGAGATCCATTCGAAAAAATTTCCAAGTTATAATTTTCTATTCTCCCCTTCCTCTCCTCCCAGAGTACCACTAGCAGAAGTAGGTTGTACCAACATTTCGCCTGAGGTATTCCTCAAAGCTGTAACTATTTAAAGCTTTTAATAAATTTTATTTTTATTTTACTTTACTATTTGATGGTTGGCTAAGCCACCTGAATTATTTGTTTAATTTTGTGTTTATTTTGGCTCCCTTGTCCCTTACCGTTCTTCCTCTAGGTTTTTAGGGTATATATATATATATATATGTTAGGGCAAAGTATTTAGAACTTACAAGGAGAATCTAACACTTTATGGAATGACATCGCAACTAGAGTGAGAACAGTGGCTAAAAAGATACTTTGAGAGTCAAGAGGTCACGCCCCCCATAAACAAGGAATCTTGCTGGTGGGATGAAGGTGTGTATAAGATAAAATCAAAGTTAAGAGAGCTAACTGTAAGGTTCTATATAGTTGTAGAAATGATGAAAACATTGAGAAATATAAGCTTGCTAAAAAAGAGGCAAAAAAAGACAGTAAGTGAAGCGATAGTTAGGGATTTTGAAAATTTTTACCAAAAATTAGAATTTAAGGAAGAGTGAGATATTTATAAAATTGCTAAAGTAAGAGATGTGACTTTGTGGCAATTTGAGGACCACATTGCAGCTTATTGGGAAGCTCAGAATGCTGGTGGATCGACCAGGGCGTCAACCTCTTCAAGTGTGGGCCTACTATTAGCCCCCTTGGGATGATTTCACCCTTCGGTAAAGCTGGGTGCATGCTTGGCCCAACTGGCCTGCACGTCGGCTAGGCAGACTGCCCGTCGGCAAAGGCAGTGTGCGAGAATTGCAAACGAAGGTGGGCCAACTTGATCCGTTTGCGTGCTAAGTGTTTATAACTTATGCATTCGTGGTTTGGAAGTCCTTAGGGGACGGATGTTGGCAAACACTGCATTTAACCCAAGTCAAGTGCATCAAGTATGAAAATAATAAGGTACTAGTAAAATATGGGAGAGATACTTCCATCAATTATTCAATAAAGATGTGTGGAGACATATCATTCTAGGAGAGTTAGCTAAGTTTGAGAAATATAGAAACGTAATGTATTATCGAAAGGTTCAGGAATCAGAGGTGGATGAGGCTTGGAAGAAGATGAAGAAAGGAAAAATAGTTGACCCCGATGATTTCCCAATCGAGATATGGAAATGCTTAGGAAAGAAGGGCATAAGTTGGCTTACCAATCTTTTCAATAAAATATTTAAAAGTAGAAATATGTCTGACCAATGGAAGAAGAGTACTCTCATAGCCATATTCAAAAATAAAGGAGATATACAAAATTGTGAGAATTACAGAGGTATTAAATTAAAGAGCCATACGATGAAACTTTGAGAGAGTGATAGAAAGAAGGTTATGAAATAAGACTAATGTGTCAAATAATCAGTTTGGTTTTATGCCAGGAAGATCGACTACTGAAGCCCAATATGTCTTAAGGAGACTTACCTAGAGATACCGAAATAAAGAAAATGATTTACATATGATATTTATTGATCTTGAAAAGGCATACGATAGAATTTCTAGAGAATGGAGAGTTTTAGAAAAAAGAGGAGTTAGAGTAGCATATATAGAATCAATAAAGAAGATGTATAGGGATGTGGTTACTAGTGTGAGAACACAAGGAAGGTTGACACGAGAGTTTCCTATAAATATAGGTTTACACCAAAATTCAACTCTAAGTCCTAATCTATTTGCATTGGTCATAGATGAACTTACAAGGCACATACAGGAGGAAATACTATGGTATATGTATATGCAGATGATATTGTGTTAGTAGATGAAACAAAAGATGGGGTTAATGCTAAACTCAAGGTTTGGAGAGACACTTGAGGCAAAAGAGTTTTGAATTAGTAGATCAAAAACAGAATATATCAATTTAAATTTAGCAAGGGTGCACGTAGGAATAGAATATGAGTTAGTATTGGAAATCAAGAGATACCCATAAGTGAAAATTTTAAGTATTTAGAATCAATTTTTCAGAGTAATGTGGTATAGATTGAGGTGTAACACATCGAATACAAGCGGGATGAACTAAATGGAGAATGACATCGGGAATATTATATGACCGCAAAATTCATTTAGGACTTGAGGGTAAATTCTATAGAACGACAATTAGGCCAGCGATACTCTATAGGTTAGAGTGTTGGGCAGCGAATAACACACATTAGCGAAAGATGATAGTAGCAAAAATACGAATGTTAAAATAGATGTGTGGGTACAATAAGATAGACAAGATACGGAATGAGCATATTCGTGAGAAGATTAGAATAGTATATATTGATGAGAAGATGAGAGAAACACACTTAAGATGGTTAGGTCATGTGTTAAGACGATCAGTATAAGCGCCTGTCAGGCGAGTAGATTTTAGATAGCGTAGTCAATATAAGAGAGGGGTAGAAGAAAACCGAAAAATACTTGGTGGGTAATTTATAGAAAAGATATAGCCCATCTAGGAATTGAAGAGAATATGATCCATGACATAGTATAATAACGTAACAAGATTCATGCAGCCGACCCTACTTAGTGGGATTATAACTTGGTTTGTTTGTTTATATGCTAATAAGCTCCCATAGTGGAATGAGAATTCGAGTTTGTGCAATTCTCCAAAATGGGTCAAACCTTCTAATAGAAGGAACACTATTTCAGAAGCCCTGGAAAACATTACTTCTCTTTTTTTATGACGAAAAGCGCAATGAGATTTACACTGGGAATAGGCTTAGCCTGGTCCATGTGATTAAACTAGATTTCTTCTCTTTCCACATTTTGCCACCTGTAGTTGTATGGTGGTTCTTCTAGATTGACAAATTTATTCTCCCCTCCATTGCAAGAACTGCTGGATTTGTACCATTAGATGCTTTTAAGTGGTTTACTTTTCTTTTACCCTGGACCTTTGTTGTATTAGACTATATAGCTGTTTTATGATACATCAAAACAGTGAATTCTCTTTCATGTTAATTTTTCCCTTCAGTGTGTTATTAAATTAATGATTTTAAGGAATAGTAGTTTTTGTGTTGTAGATGTTGTTGGAATTATCCATATTGGGATATTGAACTGAAAAGCAGCTGTTACTTGATATTTGTATTAAAAAGTTCTCCATTTGGCTTAACCATGATAGGATGCTTCCCAACTAATTTTACCCGCTTTACTTAGATTTTCTGTACTGTATGAACTATGTTATACTGTTAATATTATGAGCATTTTTAATGTTGATTGTGACATGCTGCTCTGTGGAAATTTTACTTGATTGAAGTCAATTGCATGTTCACAATGTTCGAATGAATGCCATATTTATTGAGGTGTATATTCATACTTTTTAGTAAGGCATTGTGAGCGAGGAAATAATAACAATATATCAATTTAGTATGGAAGGGAAGCATATTAGTGTTGGCAAATTGATTCCATCCAGTTTTTTGACTAGCATTTCATAAGATCGTTTGTACGTTGTGTGATCTTGAATTTGTTACACCACAGCTGGCACTACAACTGCAATCGTCCAGGGGGAAGTTGTTGCTTGCTTTTATTTTAGCTAGGCATTGTCCAGTCATGATGTTGCTAATATTGATTGAATCTGCTACAAGCCACCAAGTATACATATTTAGAGATTAAGGGTGTTTTCGTTTGAATTGAAAATATTTTTTTAAAATTTTTTTGGTATCAAACACCGGAAAATATTTTTCAATTTTCCTTCCTCTAGCTGAAAATAACTTACGAAATTTTTGAGTGTAAATTATTTTCTAGATAATTCAAAAGTAACATTAAAGGTCAAATACTTACTTTTATAATTTCTTTTGCTAAACTTATTTTCGTTTTCAATTCTTTTCCATTTGTTTTTCTCTTAGTCATGGGTCCCACACTAATATAACTATCATTATATATATTTTACTACTACATTGTACTATCATTTAATATCTTTGAACAAAATCAATCTTTTATTAACCACAATTGCTTGTAAGGTATTTATTACCATTGTTATAAGTTTTTTTTTAACTTGTATTCATAAAATTGAAAATGAAACCATTAAAAAATTTTATTTCAAAATATTTTCATTTTGTCAACCGAACACTGAAAAATTGTATGAAAATGAATTTTTTCATGTAAAATGTTTTCGAAGAAAAATATTTTCCACAAGAAAATATTTTAAATCCGAACGAGCACACCCTAGATGAAACTGGAAAACTGATGAATATAAATTAGCAATATACTAAATAACATGCATATTTATTTTCAAAATCAAAAACTTTCTGTCCTCTAGTGGCCATTCCCTTCATTCAAGATAACTTTTCTCATAATCATTTCCTAGAATGATGTGGATGAATTAGCACTAGGATAACCCAATCCACTTAAGAGTTTTTTAGTTACTTACCATTTCCTTCTGATACTTGATCATCAGAATCAATTTCGCAAAAGAAAAATATTAACACCCTTTGAATTGTATTTCTCTTACCAGAACATGTTTCCTGTTTTCATATAAAGTCACAACATGTCTTATAAAGTCCAAATACAACATACATTAGTAGTGCTGTATTTCAATTCATTTTCAACCCCCATTGTTTTCTTTAAGAATCCAATCCCAATTCTTACAACAAAGCACCAATATTCGCTATTGAAATGCAGTTGCAATACTACTTCAAAGGGGATTTTTTCTAGAAATAAACCAAGACGAAGGGTTCACTTTTTTGTTGCGTTCAACAAAGGGGAAATTAATAAAAAATTACCACTGCCAGCAACAGACTCCTTCATAGCAGTAGTACATAACCCAACATAAGCAGTTAGTGTAGTGTTTATAATCTACAATAGTAGTAAATAACCTCAATTAACTCATCAATCATCAAAATAAAAAGACTAAAATGCCTTCAAAGAATGAGATAGAATACAATCAGAATAGCAGCAATTGGAAGGACTTGTACATTTTCGAGTCTCTCGTCTCAAATGATTTTTGTCAGAAATTTCAGCAAACAACTTGTGTGCATCAAAATAAAATCAAATTTTAATTTCAGTTTGCAGTAAATCTCACCCAAAAATTTTGCAAACACAAACTCAAAGTCATCCCAATCAAATAAATTTAAGGAATAATAAAAACCCACACATCATATTAATTTCGACAGAAATGAAAATCCAAGATTCATTGAAAAAAATAACCCAGTATAGAAAAGTCATTTCTTAAGCCAAAAGCAAAGACAAAAAATCGGAAACAGAAATGAAAGTTCAAGAAAAAAAAAAAAAAAAATAACTATACATCTATGGGCTAACACATATATTCAAGCAATCTGAGCCCAACATCACTACACCCATCAGGCTTGTTTGCATGACATTGTAATATGCTTCTGCTATGCTAAGATTGCATTTCTCTTGATGATACTTGTCTCTTTTTTTTTCCTTTTGTTATATTTCACCCCAATAAGAAGTTGATGTAATTGAAAAAGCTAGAAGAGTCCATAAGAGTGAGGCAGTCAGGTGATTTGCGAACCCAAGAGCTTGGCGAATCCTGGCTATTTAAAGGCTGAGATGGTGAGAAAATCGATTAGGAAGAGATGATAGATATTGATCCATAAGAGACAGATTGAAACTATTTTTTAAACTGAAAAGGATTGAGATTTTGTTATGAACTTGATTTAGTACAGAAATTAGAAATTTTGAAAGGCAGTTAAGGGAGTTAATTGGGAAATTAGGAAAGTTTGACAAATATAGAAGAGGAAATAAAACAATGATATTTTAATTATGAAGAGGGAGTAAATGATCTAGGGCTCGATCTGCCAAAATTGGGTAAGAAGTCATCCGGTGTCGTTTTGCTCGGCTGTGGGAAAGATTTGCTGCTATGCAGAAGAACATTGGTTTGAAGAGACTAAAAGAATTCAGCTTTTATACGTACCCGTTATTTTACAAAATTAGTTAGGCTCGGTTCTGTGTGCAATCATTAGGAGTTTCTCTTTCTTGTCTTGAGATTCGTTTGAGTTGATATTTCTCTTTCCTTCAGTTCTATCATCTTCTTTTTCTCTCTATCTTAATTCTCTCTGTTTTGTTCTTCATTCTAGTTATCAATGGAAATGCCATCAAATTCTCTAATTTGAGTTATTATTTATTTAATTGCTTAATTAAGTAAGAGGCTTGTTACAAGTGGTATCAGAGTAGCTACGATTTTTTACTGTGATCATGTTGCTATTGTTGAATGGTCAGAACTAGAAATCAGAGTATGGAGGATAGTTTCAAGAGAATAAACGAGGTGGTAGAATTAAGCAACCAAATCAAACGAGTTAGTAGTAAGAATGAAGGGTTGGAAGATACTCTTCAAATCATGGGAAATTGGCAAGAATCTGTGGAGAAAATGGTTAAAGATCTTCATGAAAGGTATGATCATGTTGTGGGTTAAATGGCTCAGATTACACAATCAATATCAAATTATAATAAGGAAAAATTTAGAAAAGGGCCCAAGTGTTCTGAAACATAATCTGAAGGGGTTTCATATGAAGCAAAAATGGAGAGTCATCAACAACAAATCAGGAGAGAATGGAAGGGAGAAATGCTAGGAAGATTCCAAAGATTGATTTTCCATATTTTGAAAGAGATGGACCCCGAGAGTGATCAGAAAAGCAAACAGGTATTTTCAAATACATGGAATCAGTAAGGATCAGAAAACAAATATTGCATAAATGTATCTTAAAGGAAGGACTAATATTTGGTTTCAAGGCTATTCTAATGGAAGATTGAAAGTTCCTTGGACTGAATTTTCTACCTAGATTTGTTCTACATTTGGAGAATGAGGATTAGAGGAGGCTGTGGAGGAATTTAGTAAAATTTTGCAAACTGGATCTGTGGAGGAATATCAATAGAGATTTGAAAATCTAAAAGCTATTGTGATGCCTCTATTGCCAGTTACGCAATAATCATATTATAGTGCTCTTTTCATGAGTGGTTTGAAGGAGGAGATTAAAAGCATGGTTAAATTAGTGAAGCCCGTGACCATTATCTAAAACCATGAAAGTTGCAAAACTCCAAGAGAAAACAATAAATGCCATCAAACAATACCAAAAATCCAATTCAACTTCTCCTTCCACCCAGAAAACCTTTGTTAAACTTCTCCCTATTCTAAATGGGAACCTTCCTTACACAAAAATTCTGATAATGGCCTTCCAAACCCACTAAAACCTATCAACCAAACTGTCAAACCAAAAAACTTCCAGAAATTACCACCTTATTTCAGAAAATTTTCATCAACACAGTTTGCTGAGAAGAAGACCAAGGGGTTATGTTTCAAATGTAATGAAGCATACACATTTGGACATATCTATAAGAAGGGAAATCTGAATTTTATCCTAGCTGAAGGGAATGAGGAAATTTTAGTAGAAAAAGAGCAAGATAATGATGAATTTAGTGATTGTGTGGAAGGGGGTTTACAAGGGGAGGTGATGCAGATTTCTATGTATGCTCTGGCTGGAGAAGCAAGACATAAAACCATCAGGATTAAGGGCAAAAGCACTAGATTCTCAAGGGAGCTGATGTGTCAATACTGATTGACAGTGGCAGCACTCATAGCTTTGTTGATGAGGGATTGATCAAGAAGCTGAAATGGAAGATTGTACCAACTCCTGATATGATGGTAGCGTGGCCAATGGTGAAAAATTATATTCAAAAGGAATTTGTAGACCTCTTATTTGGAAAATGCAGAACTATGAATTTCAACACCTAATAAGGACTTTAGGACTAGGAGGCAGTGACTTAGTCCTGGAGATGGATTGGCTGGCAAAATATAGTCCTATACAAATGGACTATAATAAGGTGAGGATCAGCTTTTCCCAAGGGGTAGATGAGGTGACTCTTGAGAGAGAAAATGATGAACCTCATCTTAAACTGATTAGAGGAAGCAAAGTGAAGAAGTGTTCAAAGAAGAATCATTATGGAGTGGCAGCTCAATTAAAAGTTGTGAAAGAGCTTGCCGATGAAATAGAAGCAATTCTAGAGGAAATTCAAAAAATCTTGGAGGAATATCCAGATTTTTGATGTGTTTAAGGAGCCCAAAAGATTGCCACCTTCAAGAGCTCAAGATCATCAAATTCCTTTGAAGGTGGTAGCACAACCATTTAAGGTTTGACCTTTTAGATGTCCATTTTTTCAGAAAACAGAAATTGAAAAGCTAGTACAAGAGATGTTACAATCTAGTACCATTCAACCTAGTAATAGCTCATTTGCTTTCCTAGTTTTGTTTCTTAAAAAAAGAATGGGAGTTGGGGGTTTTGTGTTGATTTTAGGTTAACAATCAAGGATAAATTTCCCATGCCTTTAATTGATGAGTTGATGAATGAATTGGATGAAGCCAAATGGTTTTCTAAAATTGATTTGAGAGCTGGATACCATCAAATTACAGTAAAATAGAGTGTTGTTTATACAACAGCTTTTAAAACTCATGAGGGCTTATATGAATTCAAAGTGATGCCCTTTGGTCTCACAAGTGCACGTGCTACTTTTCAGAGTCTTATGAATGAAGTGTTTAAGGGACAATTAAGGCAAGTTTATACTTGTGTTTTTTGATGACATTCTGGTGTATAGTTTAGAGTTTGTTTCTTTTCAGGTTCATCTTAGGCAAGTTTTTGAACTGCTATGATCTAATCAACTAGTGGCTAAAAGAAGTAACTGTTCTTTTGCACGAAGACAGGTAGAGTATTTGGGGCATGTGATCACTACATAAGGAGTTGCTACAGATCCAAAGAAAATTAAATGCATGGTGAAATGACCAAGGCTAGCTATTCTCAAACAACTTAGAGGCTTCCTTGTATTAACTAGCTAATATAGGAAGTTTGTCAGAGGCTATGGAGCTATTGCTAGGTCCTTGACCGACTTATTGAAGAAGGAAAACTTTCATTAGAATCCAGCTGCTGAGGAAGCCTTTGAAAGGCTCAAGTTCACTATGAGCACTACTCCTGTGTTGGCATTACTTGATTTTACCAAGGAATTTGCAGTAGAGACTGATGCTTGTTATGGGGGAGTTGGAGCTATGTTAATGTAGGAAAAAAGACCTAACAGCCACTTGATTACCTTAGTGAAGCCCACAACCAAAGCAACCTTCGGTTATCCATTTATGAGATGGAATTGTTGCCCCTAGTAACAGCTGTTAGCAAATGGAGGCATACCAAGGAATTTGTAGTAGAGACTGATGCTTGTTATGGGGGAATTGGAGCTATGATGATGCAGGACATGTCACGCCCCAAAAACGGGACCGTAACACGCCGCGCTAATGGCACAGCGGTCCAAAGCGCAAGGCACAAACGAACAGAGCAACAAACTTAACCGCTGTAGACACCTATTTTTGTCCCGTAAGTTCTCCCCTATTTTTCATTTAATTTGACTCTCAATTTTCTTTTTAATTTCCCTCTTAATTTGTTTTTAAACCTAGACAGCCGGATTTCCTCTTAATTTGTCCTTTAATTCTCTCTTAATTTGTCTTATGGTGTTTAATTATTATGTGTTTTATGTATTTTTGAAATACAAAGAATGAGTTTTAATATTATTTAAGTTTTTAGATTTTTAAAAAAAAAAAAAACAAAAAAAAATTAAATTAATTAATTAAATTAAATATTAAAAAAAAAAAAAAAAAAGTTCAGCGCGTGAACAAGATGCAGCATCGTTCACGCATTCGACAGAATTTTGGCCACGTTTTTCTGCGTTTTTCACCCATTTCTCAAAGAAAATTTGGATGGCCATACTCTCCACATGACAAGGAATGGTCCTTGACCATTTTTACACTCAATCCCATTCGTTAAAAGCACAAAAATCAGTCTAAAGAGGGAGAGAAAATTTTCGGAGAAAAATTTTCAAGCAAAAGAAATCTAAAAGCAGCCCACTTTGAGCCAAAATTCCATGCGATCGAGAGGAATGGAGACTAAGCTTTGGGAACAAAAGTAGAAATAGGGTCCCTAGGGACTTCAATTTCTATTTTGAAACCCAAAGCAAAGTCTTCCATTCCTGTCTCTTATACACATCTAGATGTGAGCAAAGATTTCAAACCTTAAATGGTTGTGCTACCACCTTCAAAGGAATTTGATGATCTTGAGCTCTTGAAGGTCTCAACTTTTTTCTACCCGAAGCAAAATCGTTCATATTCGGGTCAAAATCGTGGTGGAAAAAGTAGCCAAAAAAAAAAAAAAGAAAGGTTAGAAAAGTTTTTTCATTTTACTCCCATATTTCAGCTTTTTTAGTTTAGGCTCGAGAATATTTTTAAATTACATTTAGGCCCTTCGATAGGCCACTTGGTGCCAAGTCATCGATGACGTGGCACCGGATTGCGCCACGTCATCCGTGGACGTGGCACCACCGGATTGAGCCACGCCATCGATGACGTGGCACGCCCAGCTTCCGCCACGTCATCGATGACGTGGCACTCTGGTGGCGCCACGTCTCTTATACGTGGCACATGTGGATAAGAGCCACGTCATCGATGACGTGGCACGCCCAGCTTCCGCCACGTCATCGTGACGTGGCTCAACCAGATCACATCTAGATGTGTATAAGAGACAGGCACCAAGTTGATGCGTTGATTGTGACTTTGTATTTTAATACGTTTTAATTACCCTTGATTGTGAAATTACTGTTTTGCCCTTATGAGTCTTCTCTTATACACATCTAGAGGCTGACCCTTGCACCAACTAAGTTCTATTAATTGCTTTTGTGATGATTTGTGCTTTATATTAATGTTCGTTGGTCTAAATATAATATTGATTCAAATACTCTTGGTTAAACTATGTGAATTTACTCTTTTGCCCTCAAATTTTGGATTAGTTGCACAACTAGACGTTAAGTATTTGAATCAAATTCAATTTAGCCCAGGACTTAATAATTGTATCAATGATATAAAATTGGGCTAGGAATAGACTCCGGCGTGCATGATAAATGACTATTTTGCCCCTTTGGAGTTAAAAGGCACTACAAGCTCAATGTGTGCAACTTTTAATTGGCCCGGGCTAAATCTACCTGTCAATGTTAATATTTACCACTTATTTTCGTTTCCTCATTAACATGTACATATTTTATTACTTTTAAACTATCTCAAAGCACACGTATGACAGCTACAAAGCCGGCAATAATGAATACTAAAATTGAAAAGCGAAACGCGATATAATCATGCAAATCTGTCTCTTACGCGGTAAAGTGGGTGCCAAGGAAATTCAAATCAATCCCAAACCTTCCCATACCTGTCTCTTATACACATCTAGATGTGTATAAGAGACAGAGTTTAGATTGACTCCTGGTCTAGGGTTTATTTTCTTTTAAATTTTGATGTATTTTTGTGTCCTGCGCACCAACACACCGGTGGCGACTCAGTCTTGTTTTCCCTAGTTTAGATTGTTTTTATACAATTCATAGTCGCATTGAAGGCCCCGTTATGTAATAGTAAATAGGTGATTCATTTTATTTGTAATAGTAAGTAGGTAATTTATGTTTGTAAATTGTAAGTAGGATTTTTGCATTCAATCACCTATTTCACGAGCACCACACGTGGCGACGGTGCGGTACCACCGGTGCGGTCGACTCAGTCGGGCGCGACAGCGTGGCGACTCCACCGGGACTTTGAGAATCCGGGCGCACGATTTTAACGCGTTTCTCTCAATTTTACCCCGTTAATTATTAACCGGCTAATTTTTACAGATTGTAGAAGTGTCTATGTTACCGGCTCTATATCTCGTTTTACGTGCCATATGCTATATGTTACTTTATCTGTTCTTTTCAATTAATTTACACTTGTTTTAACGTATTTAACCATTTTGCTGTCTGGTGTGCCGACTTACGGATTTTAGGTCTCGTTTTATGTGCCACATGCTATCTGTTACTTTCTTTGTTCTTTTCAATTAATTTACACTTGTTTTAACGTATTTCACTATGTTTGCTGTCTTGAGTGCCAATTTGCTCGATTTAGGTCTCGTTTTACGTGCCATATCCTGTCTACTTATGGTGTGATTTGTTCTTGCTTTATTGTACATGTTTTAATATATCTTGCTATTATACCTATTTGTGGTTAATTTGAGGGAAATTTTTGGGGTGTTGGGGTGCATCAAACCTTTAGAGCCAAACGCGCTACAAAATGTGTGAATCTTACCGCCTCCAAGTGAACACAACCTTCATACTTTGAAGTCAAAAATAAAATCCGTCAAGTGAAATATCGTTAAAACAAGTGTAGGAATTAAGATGATCTACCCAGATATGCGGTCGTGACACAATGTGCACGTAACGGTATCTGTGGCGATCACCCAACCACCGACGATAAGGCCCATTGGAATTGACGGATTTTATTTTTGGGCCCAAAGTCTGAAGGTTCGGGAACCAAGCCTATCTAGATTGCATTAGTAAGCCTAGCCTCATGCTCATATAGCTTAAACCATAGGGCAGAACCGTGTGGACCTTGTTTAGGACACTAGACACGAGGCGGTAAGATCTACCCATTTATCTAGCTTGTAATAGTAAATAGCCTTTCAATTTTTTGCTATGTAATAGCAATTAGTTTTTGATTCGTATGATTTATATTGGCCCCGTAATTTGTATCTACTTCCCAGATCTGTATAACGTTCAATTTTTGCATTGATCGATAAGCCTTAGGTAGGGTCAAAGGCATATGGTTGTCAAGCCCTAATAGGAGACCCTTCCCTACAACATGTTTCAAAGTTTTATTATCCTTTGTGTGCATGTAGGCTAACCCCACCGATGTAGGGCCACCGTAGGCTACTTATTGCATATCACTAGCCGTAGAAGGGATACCTTATCGGATACCCGTACATAGAATTGCATACCTATCCCTAGGTACATAACCTACAATGGGATTTGCAGGATTGCGTGTTCATTTTATAAAGGCTCTAAAGGGGTACAAGCCTCAGGTAAGGCTAACATGTATTTCATGCAGATGAGTTCCGCTCGAGTAATTGGAAAGGCGACCAAAGTGCCCTATTTGCTACAGGAGTGGGAACGAAACATGCAGTTGTCAGAACTGAATGCGATAGCTGGTTATTTGGGTCACCTAGTATGTCTGTTCTTCTTTTGTGTTCAGATTCGGGAAGTTCGAAATGGTGCCCACACTAGAGGAAATTGCGGGGTTTCTCGGACTGGACTTCAAGGATTGGGCTGTTATACTACCATTCCTAGGTACTACAAGGGACTTCTCTTTGTTCACCGGCATATCCGAGGCCACAATACCAGGAGGACCCGAGGCTAGTTCGGTTACTTTGATGTTTTTACACTAGCACTTTGGCACAAAACAAGGATTTCATAGAAACAAGACTCGGTCTTTGGTTGCATCCCACCGTAAAATAAATAAAACCTATTTGTTATCACATAAAGGGTGCCTTCAATTTGTTAAATGAATTGTATAAAAACAATCTTAAAGTACTAACACAACCGGGCGAAGTTACTGAAGGACAAGGAGAAATACATCCGCTGGTTATATTCATTGAAGGAGTCAGACATACAGTGGGTTCTAGAGTGGGTACCCTGTCATGCACCGAGCCTGCAGTCTGCTAGCCTTCCGTTCATACCCTTGGTAGGAAATGAAGGCATTGTTCCCTACATGCCTTTCCGGGTTACGTCAGTTTTCCAGGGTTCAAACAGTACCTCCAAAATCAGCGACTGATCGGTTCAATATTATGTTTGACAAAGGGATGCGGCCCGAATCAATACCAGAAAAGGCCAGTATTTTGTCAGCGTGGGCATCCAGACGTGCATGTCAGGAGTCGTTATACGATCCACAGCAGCGTGGAATTTCAGCGACCACACCTCAGTATGATGCATGGCTGGAACATTTGCTTGGCCAGCAACCACATCCAGCTGTAATAGACCCTTCAGAAGAAATTGCTCGATTGACCGCACTATTGGAGGCTAAGGACAAGGAAATAGTAGAAACAGGAGATAGCTCTAAATAATCACAGGCAAGCTAACAAAAGACTTCAAGAACAGCAATCCTGTATTCGAGAGCTGGAATATAACCGATAAGTAACATATAGCATATGGCAAAAAATACGGGACGCCTAATGCACAATGGGGCTCTGAATCAGCAAGTAGCAAGCTTCTGCGGTACAAGGAGCAAATAATGAAGATACGAGACCATCTAAAGGAGCTCGCCTAATAAGTTCAAACGGGCTTCATCCCCTTTAGAGTTTTTTTTGCTTTCAGGGTTCCTGGGGAAGGAACCACGTTTTATGCTGTAAATTTATGATTATGTTTGTTTATATATCTGAATTTTTCTTTTCTTTTTATTATGTTTTAATATGAAGGTACTAAGTATCAAAATAGCTGCCCAACGCAGCCCTATTTATACCCGCTCACGTGCTACATAAGCTCCGATTTGAAGACAGATGAGCACCGTATCAGAAAAGATGTGGAAGGGACCAGTGGGGATCAAAACCCGAGAGATGGCGAGTTGCGCAAACAGATGGAATCTATGATGGCTGCTATGGCGGTATGAACCAAGAAATGCAATGGTACAGCAAACTTATGGGCCTCACCCCGCCAATCAGGAGATGCTACCTCCTCATATTCCTAATCCCGGCATGGGGATGCCGCTACCACTACCACCACAGAATCAACCTCCTCCAACTCCCGTGCCACCACTGATAGATCCAATTCCTCAACCACCACCTCCTCTTGAGTTGGATAAGAGGGAAAGGAAGCTAAATTAATGCCACCACTACCCACTGTACCGACTGTCAATGATGTGTATTGAGACAGAAATTGCACTCGATAGGCCTCATGAACGGTAGTATCCAAAGGAAAATTTAAAATTCCAGAATTTCCAAAGTACAATGGCACTGGGGATCCGGTAGCTCACCTTAAAATGTTCTGCAACTTGCTGGGGAATCCGACAAGTGACCCTCGGATAGCGATGAGGGTATTTGCCAGAAGCCTGGAGGGAGATGCGTTATCATGGTATTTAATGCTTGATCCCAAAAAACTGCAGGATTGGACGGACTTGGCAAATGCTTTTGTGAAACAGTACGAGTTTAACTGCGACCTAGAGCCAGACTGTTTTGCTCTGATGAACTTAAAGAAGAAGCTCTCAGAGGAGGGTCGTGAGTATGTGAAAAGATCCAGGGCATTAGCTGCCAGAGTGAGCCCACATACTGAGGTCCCTGTCTCTAAGACACATCTTGATGCACAAGAACCTCCTGTACTATGAAATAGGTGACCGGTTAGCAAAAATGCTACACAAAATAATAAAACATTGATACATGTTGAAAGGGGATTGAAAAGCGGGAAAATTATTGACATGACGGCTTTCAAACTTCAGATAGAATCCATGCAGGGAAGCACGTCTGTAGCTAAGAAACCCCTGAGCAAGAAGCTTGACAAGAAGGAAGAGGAAGTGACTTTTATTTTTAACCAACCCAACCGCCAACCACCACGCAATTTCCATCAATACCAAAGACCTAACCCACAACCCTTTTATGCACCACCTCCACTACCACCTCAATACTATCCTCAACCCGTATACCAAACACAAGTACAAGTGCCCGTGCCTAATCCACAGCTCCCATATTATAATCCAAGACCACCACCCTCAAACAGTCAAAGACCCAATCAGCCAAATAACTTCTCTCCACCAAACCCCAACCAAGCCAGACCACATGACAGACCACCCCGCAATTTCACCAACTTGGGACGGCCCATCGAGCAACTATATGAGCAGTTGAGATCGGCAGGGAGGTTGAATCCTATAGCTCCTCCGCATCCGAGGAGCTCGATGGACCGTCCCAAGTTGGTGAAATTGCGGGGTGGTCTGCCTGAAGTAAACACTAATCCGCTGCCACGACATGAGCCTCATGTTGGGATGGTTTGTATAGAAGCGGAGATCGAAGAGGAAGAAGGAGCAATCAAAGAAGTGACAATGACTCAGATCAAACCATTTTATTTGGATTCAGAGCCATCTAAGCCTTTTATCATAGACGTGGATCCGTTTGAGGTAGAACCCCAAGATCCCGTTGTGATTGAACTACCAACACAATTGCCAATTGAGAGCACACAGGCAGTGCCGTGGAATTACCAACCCTCAGCTGTGATAGTCGGTGGAAAGCCGGTTTTGAGGAGGAAGTGTTTGTGTCACGAGGTCGCCGAATCACAAATGACAACAGCTTTGAGGTCGGACAATCCAGAAAGGTGCATCTTTGTCTGTTACAGCCTTAAGGCTGCCTGCATAGGCTCCTGTCTCTTATACACATCTAGATGTGTATAAGAGACAGCTTAAAGGTTTACAGTATGCCAAATCAGATGAAAAACCTTTTGACCATGTCAACTTATTGTTAACATCCGAGCTACACAGGAGGCGATTGAAGATCTTGAGTGAGGCCCATGTGTCTCGTGACATTCCCACCGACAAACTTGCTGGGTTAGTGGGCGGTAAGATGTGTATAAGACCACATTTGATTTTCTGATGATGACTTAACTTCTGAAGGAGCGACCACAACAAGGCTCTATTCATCTCGGTTAGATGTGAGGGGCGGCATTTGCCTAGGGTCATGGTTGATAATGGGTCTGCTTTAAATATTTGTCCTTTGAAGACATTGGATAAGCTCGGAATCTCTCATGACCTGGTCAAGAATTCATCCATGGTGATCCGAGGTTTTGACGGGGCTCGAAGACAAGCCACCGGAGAGATAAACCTTGTTTTGGAAGTCGGTCCATCTGCTCATCAGATCACTTGGATGCCAGGTTCTTCCAATTGTTGGGGTATATAATTTGCTGTTGGGACGTCCCTGGATCCATTCTGCTGGGGCTATTCCGTCATCTTTGATCAAAGGGTTAGACAGGTTTAGAGATAAGTATAAGAGACAGGAATATAGCTACCGCAGCTGGAAGAGCGGGTTACACATCTAGATGTGTATAAGAGACTTTTCCTCGTTCTGCCTCCTTCTGGCTCAGGAGCCAGAATGGCGGCAGAAAGGAGGACCTTATCCAAGGGATAGCCGAATTGTTTACCGGGGTAATTATGCAAGAGCAGGCGGAGGAGGATGACACTGAGCTGCCATTTGCTGAGATCGACCAACTGCACAATTGGACATCTGATGATCTCCCTATTCACAGGGAGTTTCGGTAAATTTGAAAGGATATTATTTTTAGTTTTGCTCCTTTTAATTTCATCGTTGTATGTATGTTTCGTATTTTTAAGCTGTTTCATATGTGCCATCTAGTCCAGAATCGGTCCAAAACAATGTAAGCGGCCTCTTTCTTATCAAGCACCTCAAAAATAGCCCAAATGTATACTTCTTTACAATTCAATTAGAAGGAGCAAAACTAATCATGGCAGCCTTCATGTCTGTCTCATCTTATTCATCTTGTTTGGAGATGAATTCTGAAGACAATTGATTTTTTTTATATATATAGGATGGCCAATGAATGTTTAGTTTATGTTCAATGATCTAGGATCACTTGTACAAATTTTTGATTAATGAGAACTTTTTCTTCAAGATGTTTTAGCTCATTTTGTTTTCTTTCATTTCATACTTTATTTTCTCCTAGATGGCCCAGAATCAATGCTTTTGCTCCTTCGGATACTACCATTTATGAGACCGATGAGTGCAATTTCGATATCACACCTGACCCTATTTCTATGCAATCTGAGAGTGATGAGGACGAGTGTGATATTGAAAATAAATTCGGGCAACATGAGGAAAAACCAAAGCGTAACTCTTATCAGATCTGCTGGAAATGAGCTTAAAGATCAAAGAACAAATTATCAAGCAGTTTAATGCCACAATCATCATTGTATCCCGGTATCCTATTTGGCTTTCCAATATGGTGCCAGTACCGAAGAAGACTGGGGAGGTCAGAGTTTAAAAGTCGCACACCTGTCTCTTATACACCATCCCAAGGATGATTTTCCACGCCAAACATTCACATCATTCTAGACAGTCGCCTGCCATGAGATGGAGACTTTTATCGATTGTTTTGTGGTATCACCAAATCCTAGTGGACGAGGAAGACAGGAAAAGACAGCATTCATTACTCCTTGGGGGACATTTTGCTATAGAGTTATGCCATTTGGACTTAAGAATGCTGGTGCAACATACCAACGCACTATGACCACCTTGTTTCATGACATGATACACGAAGAGATGGAGGTCTATGTCGATGATATCATCATCAAATCCAAGAAGGCAGAGGATCACTTGACCAATCTTAAGAAGGTATTTGAGAGATTGAGGAAATAGCAATCTAAAGTTGAACCCGGCAAAGTGCGCCTTTGGAGCTCCTTCCGGAAAATTATTAGGTTTCATTGTCGTAAGCGGGGGATTGAGATAGACCCAGCAAAGATTGAAGCTATCCGTGATATGCCTATGCCAAAGACTCAGAAGAACGTAAAAAGTTTCTTGGGTAAAATAAATTTCATCGGTCGCTTCATTGCTCAGCTGACAGCTACTTGTGAACCTTTGTTCAAACTCCAAAGGAGAAAAAATACACCGATGTCTGTCTGATGATTGTCAGCAAGATGTGTATAAAATCAAAGATTATCTTTTGAACCCCCCTGTGTTGGTCCCCCCAAAGCCAGGAAGGCCATTAATCATGTATCTGTCGATTTTGGACGGATCCATGGGTTGTGTCTTGGGGCAGCATGACAATTCGGGCAGAAAGGAGCAGGCTATCTGTATCTAAGCAAGAAGTTTACAGTCCATGAAGCCAATTATTCTTTTCTAGAACGAACATGTTGTAAATTGGATAAAAGTTTGGATCTCGCAATGGCTAAGGCATTATCTACTGGGTCATACCACTTATCTCATTTCCAGGTGTGATCCCCTTCGCTATCTGTTAGAGAAGCCTATGCCTACTGGACGTTTGGCTAGATGGCAGATGTTGTTAGCAGAATTCGATATCATCTTTACTACTCAAAAGGCTATCAAAGGACAAGTGATAGCGGATCACCCAGTAGATAATGCCTTAGCATGATTCTTATACACATCTAGATGTGTATAAGAGACAGGCAGGCTTTGTCATCTTATTCATTGGCACCGCCAAGACTCTTATACACATCTAGATGTGTATAAGAGACAGTCACTAAGGTTCCCCTCCCTTTTATTGCACAGTGATAGAACCCATTACCATTCAGGTGCTGGAAAAGCCTGGGTACTGTTGCAGTCTTGAGGCAGAATCTGATGGACTGCCTTGGTTTCATGACATCAAGGAGTTTTTGGACAAAGGCAACTACCCTCCAAGGGCTAGTACTTCAGATAAGAAGTTCCTACGCCGAATGTCGATCAAGTTCTTTTTAAATGGCAATATACTTTATCGAAGGACGACAGATCTGGGTCTTTTGAGGTGCGTTGATAAGAAAGAGGCCGCTTACATTGTGGAGGATGTTCATGGAGGAGTCTGTGGGCCACATATGAACGGGCACTTACTAGCTAAAAAATGGCATTCAGATAATGAGAGCAGGTTATTTCTGGTTTACTATGGAGCATGATTGTATCGAGTTTGTCCGCAGGTGTGTTAAATGCCAAATGCACGGGATGAGATAAGGGCAGCACCAACTGAATTGCACAACATTACTACTCCATGGCCTTGTTCAATTTGGGGAATGGACGTCATTGGATTGATCGAGCCGCCAGCTTCTAATGGTCATCGCTTCATTCTAGTAGCGATTGAATATTTCACTAAGTGGGTCGAGGCTGAATCCTACAAGCACGTCACAAAGAAAGTAGTGGCAGAGTTCATCCGAAAGAACATCATTTGCCGCTTTGGGATCCCTGATACGTTGGTTACCGACAATGCCAAGAATCTGAACAATGACATGGTAGATGGTCTTTGTGCCCAATTCAAGATTAAGCATCGGAATTCCACCATCTACAAAGCCAAAAATGAATGGGGCAATCAAGCGACCAACAAGAATCTTAAGAGAATTATTCGAAAGATGGTTGATCAGCGTTGCCATATGCACTGCTGGGTTATCGGACTTCTATCAGGACATCTACTGGGGCAACGCCTTACTCCATCATGTACGGAATGGAAGCTGTTTTGCCAGGAAGTAGAGATCCCTTCTCTACGCATTCTTATGGAGGCTGAGTTAGAGGATGCAGAATGGGTAAGGCTCAGACATGAACAGCTTGCACTCATTGATGAAAGACGGCTAACAGCTGTGTGTCATGGCCAATGTTATCAACGGAGGATGGCCCGAGCTTACAACAAGAAAGTCAAGCCCAGACATTTTCAGGCTGGCGATCTAGTTTTGAAACGTATATTGCCAATGCAAGACGAAGCAAAGGGCAAGTTTGCTCCTAAATTTTTAAGTCATTGCGAACGTAGGATAGAATTCTACCGTTATTTTCTTTCCCTTTTACCCACATCCGACTAAACCCTTTTCATATCTCTTTTCTTTATACACATCTAGATAGTGTGTATAAGAGACAGGAGCGGTTCCAGTCCTTGTTTGGGGGATCAAGGATAGGTTTTTTTTTTGATGCACATCAAAGAGCTGTCCTTTTCAAGATGTGTATAAGAGACAGGACTTATATGGCAAGGTCCGTTTACTCCCACACTTTGCTGTTTTACTTGGACCTCCTAGGTGAAAACCCGGAAAGGGCACCTTTGTTTTAAAAAAAAAAAAAAAAAAAAAAACACCAAAAAGCTAAAGAGAGGCTAGGTTGAAAACCCTACGGGGCGGCCTAGGCAAAAGGAGAGTGTGCGGAAAAATGCAAAAAAAATAAAATAAAAGGGAGGGGAACCTTAGCGAAAACCTGAAAAGGCGCTGAGGAAAGGGCCAATCGAGCAAACGGTCAAAATCTGGTTGATGACTTCTCTGAGTCCACGTCTGGGAAAGTGTTCAATCGAAATTTGTTGACTGTCGTAAGTTAGGCTTATTGGTTGCCTCTATGTCGTTCTCTCAACACAGTCATTGGCCTTTAAGAGGCACGTATCCGATGGATCCAAAGCATTGCCTGATCGGGTCCAAATAATTTAGAATGAAAGGCAAAGCGGTGTTAATACGGTGATGGCACGATTTTTACTAAGATTGCTCCCATGTGCTTGTATTATTTATTCATGTACTTCTATCTAACTCACACATTGCCATTTTGTTTGTCTGTAGTTGTTCTTTTTGTTGTTGATATGTGAAAATCATCTGTTGAATCGAACTACGTTCGACCTGATTCCCGTGGTGGGATACGTAGGCAGCTCTTACCGAGCTCGGTCACCTTGCTTATAGTAATGTTCACTAAGATTGACATTTTTTGTATGTTATGACACTGACCAATTCGAGTTATCAACAACAAAAAATATCGCATTATTTTGAGTACCTGCAGGTACATGAAAATAAAGTGGACGCTAAAATCAACGACACTGGGGCAAATTTTTATTGAGTTGGATATCCTTCATAAATAACAAGGGACACACCAATCCTGAGAACTGTCTTAATACCCAACAGTCTTTCTTTGCATTTTGAAAGGGGTGATTCATGCCAACCCCTAATGAAGCAATCAACCTCACAGGTAATCACCACTTGGGAGATGGTGCACTAATTCCCAGTCAAACCTCTCAGTTTAAATAATGTTGTCATTTACCGTTTACGGCTTAATGTCCCAGTTTACAATCTAGTCATGATTAAGGTTAATTACTAGTTGCCTTTTACACTTCATTTCATGGGTAAGCCCAATGGCATGGCTCCATGTGCGTGTCATTCTTATTGCATTTTCACCCGATAAACGAATTTCGGGTTCTCATTTTCATTTTCATCAACCTGATAAACGAATTTCGGGTTCTCATTTTCATTTTCATCAACCTGATAAACGAATTTCAGGTTTGCATTTTCATCCCCGATAAACGAATTTCGGGTTCTCATTTTCATTTTCATCAACCTGATAAACGAAGTAAGGATAAGTTTAAGATTTTCTCCTGATAAACGAATTTCAGGTTTGCATTTTCATCCCGATAAACGAATTTCGGGTTCTCATTTTCATTTTCATCGACCTGATAAACGAATTTCAGATTTGCATCTCATCCCCGATAAACGAATTTCGGGTTCTCATTTTCATTTTCATCAACCTGATAAACGAATTTCAGGTTTGCATTTTCATCCCCGATAAACGAATTTCGGGTTCTCATTTTCATTTTCATCAACCAGATGATAAACGAATTTAAAGTTTGTATTGACATCCCCTGTCTCTTATACACGGTTCTCATTTTCATTTAACTCGATAAACGAATTTCAGTTTGTATTTTCATCCCGATAAACGAATTTGGGTTCTCATTTTCATTTTCATCAACTCGATAAACGAATTTCAGGTTTGCATTTTCATCCCGATAAACGAATTTGGGTTCTCATTTTCATTTTCATCAACTCGATAAACGAATTTCGGTTTGTATTTTCATCCCGATAAACGAATTTCGGTTCTCATTTTCATTTTCATCAACCCGATAAACGAATTTCAGTTTGCATCTCATCCCGATAAACGAATTCGGGGTCTCATTTTCATTTAACCCTGATAAACGAATTTCAGGTTTGCATTTTCATCCCCGATAAACGAATTTCGGGTTCTCATTTTCATTTAACCTGATAAACGAATTTCAGATTTGTATTTTCATCCCCGATAAACGAATTTCGGGTTCTCATTTTCATTTTCATCGACCTGATAAACGAATTTCAGATTTGCATCTCATCCCCGATAAACGAATTTCGGGTTCTCATTTTCATTTTCATGTTTTGGATAAACGAATTTCAGCTTCAGAAATTTTCATCCCGATAAACGAATTTCGGGTTCTCATTTTCATTTTCATCAACCTGATAAACGAATTTCAGGTTTGCATTTTCATCCCCGATAAACGAATTTCGGGTTCTCATTTTCATTTAACCTGATAAACGAATTTCAGGTTTGTATTTTCATCCCCGATAAACGAATTTCGGGTTCTCATTTTCATTTTCATCAACCTGATAAACGAATTTCAGGTTTGCATTTTCAAACCTTTAAACGAATTTCGGGTTCTCATTTTCATTTTTATTTAACCTGATAAACGAATTTCAGGTTTGCATTTTATCCGATAAACAATTTTTGGCTTTCATTTCAAGTTTACATTACCCGACAAACTCACCGCTTGGGTTTTCATTTCACTCTTGTTACCTCGATGACACAAAGTCGGGTTTTCATTTTAATTTATATGTCTTTCCCCGATGACATAAAGTCGGGTTTTCATTCGTATTTACATACTCTTGCCTTGATGATACAAAGTCGAGCTTTTAATTCATATTGCTTGTTGAGTTTCATTACGTTGTCGCTTGCATGTTATGTCAAGTTAGTTTTCTTTGTCATTCACAACTACGTTTCATTCGAAATCCTCAGACTCGTGTATAAGAGACAGCTCTAAGGGTTGGCGCAGCTTGATTTCATTTATGTCTCTTATGGTTCATTTCATCTGGGAGTCTTTTTATTCATTTCTTTCCCCAATAAGGACTTTTCCGCTCTGGATGAATAGATAGATCTAATCTCCCCAGTGTGTTTGTCAAGATGGTGAATTTTTCCTTCCATGACCTCATGAGCTTAAGGTTGACATGTGGCAAATTTTGTTGCACGATTGGAATCATCTAGTCATGCGGTGTCTACAATCTTTGCCTAGAGTTTCTTCGATCCTCTTCGACACTCGGCAAAGAGTGTCAGACACCTATTTTTGTCCCGTAAGTTCTCCCTATTTTTCATTTAATTTGACTTTTTTGTTTTTTTTTTTTTTTTCTTTTTAAACCTATTTTTTGCCCTCTTAATTTGTCCTTTAATTCTCTCTTAATTTGTCTTATGGTGTTTAATTATTATGTGTTTTATGTATTTTTGAAATACAAAGAATGAGTTTTAATATTATTTAAGTTTTTAGATTTTTCAAAAAAAAAAAAAAAAAAAAAATTAATTAAATTAATTAATTAAATTAAATATTAAAAAAAAAAAAAAAAAGTTCAGCGCGTTTTTTGACTGCATCGTTCACGCTGACAGAAATTTCGGGGCGGAAAAAGTAGGCGCGGTACTGTTCCCGCGCTGAACTTTTTTTTTTTTTTTTACAGCCCTAGGAAAATTAAAACGAATCATATTTTTTTTTTTTTATTTTCAAACCATTCCTTATAAGTGTATAAAATCAGACAGCAATAGGCCTTATCGTTCTGAGAAAAATTTTCAAGCAAAAGAAATCGCAAAAAATGCCCACTTTGAGCCAAAATTCCATGCGATCGATACACATGAGCTTAGTCTAATTCCTGTCTCTTATACACATCTAGATGTGTATAAGAGACAGGTTCCAATACAGTAAAACAAGTGTGGCCCTTCTGATAGGGCCCACTTGGTGCCACGTCATCGATGACGTGGCACCCCCAGATTGCGCCACGTCATCCGTGACGTGGCACCACCGGATTGAGCCACGTCATCGATGACGTGGCACGTCCCAGCTTCCGCCACGTCATCGATGACGTGGCACCCCAGATTGCGCCACGTCATCCGTGACGTGGCACCACCGGATTGAGCCACGTCATCGATGACGTGGCACGTCCCAGCTTCCGCCACGTCATCTGTGACGTGGCTCAACCAGATTGCGCCACGTCATCTGTGACGTGGCTCAACCAGATTTCGCCACGTCATCTGTGACGTGGCTCAACCAGATTTCGCCACGTCATCTGTGACGTGGCTCAACCAGAGTGCGCCACGTCATCTGTGACGTGGCTCAACCAGAGTGCGCCACGTCATCTGTGACGTGGCTCCACCAGAGTGCGCCACGTCATCTGTGACGTGGCTCCACCAGAGTGCGCCACGTCATCTGTGACGTGGCTCAGATGACACCAGATTGCGCCACGTCATCGATGACGTGGCTCCACCAGATTGTGCCACGTCATCGATGACGTGGCATTTTTTATAAAAAAATCCAAAATTTCAGAAAAAATCTTATACAGTAGCCCTTCACAGATGACGTTTGCATTTTTAGCCCGTCACAGATAATTTTTTTAAATTACATTTAGGCCCTTAAGGGACATCTAGTCCCGGCTATTGCTCCGGTTTTTCTTCAAATTTCTTCCAAATTACATCAGGTTGATGAAAATGAAAATGAGAACCCGAAATTCGTTTATCGGGGATGAGACTGTCTCTTATACACATCTATTGTGAAATTCTTGTTTTGCCCTTATGAGTCTTAAATTGTGAATAGACTTTGATCTTTGCACATATTTTCGATTAATTGCTTTTGTGATGATTTGATGCTTTATTTTAATGTTCGTTGGTCTCAATATAATATTTATGTCTTCTCTTACTGGTTAAACTATGTGAATTTACTCTTTTGCCCTCAAATTTTGTGGGATTAGTTGCACAACTAGACGTTAAGTATTTGAATCAAATTCAATTTAGCCCAGGACTTAATAATTGTATCAATGATATAAAATTGGGCTAGGAATAGACTCCGGCGTGCATGATAAATGACTATTTTGCCCCTTTGGAGTTAAAAGGCACTACAAGCTCAATGTGTGCAACTTTTAATTGGCCCTGCTAAATCTACTGTCAATGTTAATAATGTGTACGCGCGACTGTCTCTTATACTTCTAGATGTGTATATTTACAGGCTTTAAAATAGTTTAAAGCACACGTATGCTACAAAGCCGAAATTTTGTATTTCTTGACTCCACAATTCTTGTACTATTAGATGGATAGTAAAATCTCCAACGCCTGGTAAAGTGGGTGCCGAGAGAAATTCAAATCAATCCCAAACCTTCCCATTTTACAACAGGATTCCCGAACTCATTTTCTTGAGTTACGTGGACCAGGAGTCAATCTAAACTAGGGTTTATTTTCTTTTTAAATTTTGATGTATTTTTGTACTCCAGGTGCACCAACACGCCGGTGGCGACTCCATCTTGTTTTCCTAGTTTAGATTGTTTTTATACAATTCATAGTCGCATTGAAGGCCCCGTTATGTAATAGTAAATAGGTGATTCATTTTATTTGTAATAGTAAGTAGGTAATTTATGTTTGTAAATTGTAAGTAGGATTTTTGCATTCAATCACCTATTTCACGAGCACCACACGTGGCGACGGTGCCGGTACCACCGGTGCCGGTCAGACTCCAGGTCGGGCGCGACAACCGCAATGTAATAGAACCATCAAACCATTTCTTAACTATAAAACCGAATATTTCATTTTACACAAAAATACGAATTACAAAATTCCTTCTTATTCAAAAGAAGCTACAACAAAAATAATGTTCATCGATACAAAACCTATCTAATACACTACCCCTCTCCAAACAAAAGAGAAGTTTGGAAGATTATCCGCAGAGTCCTACCAGTAATGTGGAATCTGGAGAAAATCTAAAAGCTGCTTTAACGCGGTGGAGAGTCAAAAACGAGCACCTAATCTGAAAAATTATAAATCACGTGGGGTGAGCATAACTAGCTCAGTGGATATCATAAAAGCTCTTCAAATGGGGCCAAGCATTTCGATAAAAAGAAAACATAAAGATAATAACATTTGCGAAAACCATAGTCATGAAGCAGTTTCTAAAATGTCTCATGCCATTTAAAAGTCAATAAACCATAATCATAAGTAATTTCTAAAATGTTATCATGCCATTTAAACGTCAGGCATGTCCAAAACATAGTCAAAAGATCCAATCATTTCAAAACATAGTATGCTAAAGCATAGCGAACAAGATCCAAGTACAGTTTCAATCCGGAATATAATAAAATAGCATGAGTATCTTTTAGGCTCCAAGGTATGACCTACAGTACTAGTCAGATCTAGTAATCTACTACACCTACTAGTCTGACCGGGAGGTCAAGTTATCCCATCACAAGACCCCGCAGTCAATTAGTTCAAAACATTCACAGCAAGTCACCATGGCGTCCCATGGATGACTATAGAACCGGTTCTCCACAAATCAAACATTTCCAAACACATCCAAAATTATATACCTAGGTCACCTATGAGCCAAAACAGTCATAAAATACTTTCATATCAAAAGAGTTTGCAAACATATCATTTGATTAACATAAAATAGCTTGGTCCCGATTTCATATGTAATAATTTCAAAACTTGGTAAAAGTGCAGTTCCAAACATCATACTCATTTTAAAATCCATCCAAACATATTTCGAAAGTCGTATAACACAATACAAGTGGAAGAGGGTCTATGTTGAGGTTAGGACGCCATGGTGACTGCTGTGAATGTTTTGAACTAATTGACTGCGGGGAATAATGTTGAATCTAAGAGTCTCTTATACTGTTCTAGATGTGTTATAAGAGATCAGTTCTTTATAAGAGACAGGATTTCTGACCAACTTCGACAAGCTAAAACCCCAGTCAAAACACTTAGTTAACCCCTCAAATTCAGTATTACAGCTAGATTAGGAGATAATAAGCTCAGTTTTCTAGAAAAACCGAAAAACTTCGCCTCCCTAGGCTATAATTAGGCTATCCTCCCTGCCAATAAAATCCAATTCCAAGGTATTCAAGGGACCTTGGTTACAACCCAACTCAAAACAACATATTCAACCAACCAACAAAATCCATAAACGGAAAGATTCACCGGAGCAATAGCCGGGACTATATCAATAGCATTCCACAACAATGGAAAACACCTAAAACCATCAAAAGATCATTAAAGACCCTTTAAACATAACCAATTATCCAAATTATCCTAGTTGTGCCAAACTTCCGCTTACTTACAAAATGAAGGGAAATCAATTCCACTTGGTTTCAAGTCTCAATTCTTATCCAAACTAACCTTAAAACACTCTTAAAACATCATTATGTGCATAGACATAAGCATTATCATAGCATAACACTCTAGGCCACATATGGAAGACAAAACCCTAACTCATAATCTTAAAATTTGTAATCTAACCATGGAAAGTTGTTAAAAATCAACCCCAATCACTTCCCAACCTCCAAAACACTAAAAACAACCCATAACATACATAAATCATAACTTATAAGGCTGCAAAGAGGGTTTATTTTCAGCCATAAAGAATCCTACAAAACTTGAAATTAAAGCTTGGATCATAAAGCCCATAAGCCATGAATGCTAAAATACATAAAATCTTACCTTCCAAGTGATTCCTACTTGAAATCCAAGAAAATTTTTTGGGGAAAAAGGAGGAAGAGAGTTCGGCCAGCAGCTGGAGAAAATGAGGAAGAAAAACAACAAGAAGAAGACTAAAAAGAAATTCCAAGGTTGACCCAAATAGTTCCCCATTGACCAAATAGTCTCCAAGTTGACTTTTTAACCCAAAAACTAATTTTTGCTACTAAATTAACATTTTAAATCAGCCATGCAAACAACACTCACACACCACAATGCACTAATTACACTTAGTCCAATTTTTGACCCGTTTACCCGCCGGAACCGAAATCGCGTAAACCGAAAAATTTGCCGAATTGAAAAACGAATAAGTTGAAGTACTTTATGACTAAAAATAATATGAAAAATATTTTAAATCAGTTAAAATCAAAGAACAAGGTTATTAAAATATTGGGTTTCACAGGACAAAAGACCACTTGCTTACCTTAGTGAAGCCCTCAACCAAAGGAACTTTGGGTTATCCATTTGTGAGATGGAATTGTTGGCCCTAGTAACAGCTTTTAGCAAATGGAGGCATTATCTAGAGGTCATCACTTTATTGTCAAAACTGATCATCAGAGCCTCAAACACTTGCTAGAGGACCCCTATGTAGCAAAAATAGTTGACTAAGCTGCTAGGGTTAAATTATGAAATCTAGTACAAGTCTGGGGTGGAGAATGTGGTAATTGATGCTTTATCTAGAAGGGGGGAACTAGAAGAGTACAATGTGCTGCAATAACTCAAGTGATTCCTACTTGGGTAACACAATAGATTAGTATTTATGAAGAAGATGGGCTAGCTATTCAGAAAAGGAATGAATTGTTGTTGAATTCATAATCAAATTCAGAATGGAGTTACCAAGATAGAGTGCTAAGCCACCAAGGAAGGTTGTACATCGGTAATGGAGATGGAATAAGGACTAAACTCTTAGATACCTTGCATTCTTCTCAGCTAGGAGGGCATTTTAGGATTCAAGCTAGCTACCTGAGAGCCAAGCCACTATTTTACTAGCCAAGAATGAAAAAAGAAGATCAAAGAAAGAGTGCTCAGTTGTGACATTTGCAAGAGATATGAGGATGAACATAATCTTTATCCTAGCCTGTTACAACTTTTACCTGAACCTCAACACTCCTTGGTCCCATATCACCATGGACTTCATTGGAGGTCTTCCAAACTCTTAAGGCAAGGAGTTCATTTAGGTGGTAGTGTACAGATTCACCAAAAGATGCACACTTCTTTGGGTTAACACATCCTTATATTACTGCATCTATAGCTAGGATGTTCTTGGATAACATCCATAAGCTACATGGAATGCCACAAGCTATAGTAACTGATAGAGATAGTATCCTTGCTAGTCAATTCTGGCAAGAATTCTTTAGAATTTTGGGAGTTGAATTGCATTTAACTACAGTATATCATCCCCAGACAGATGGCCAAAGTGAGTGAGGAAAACGAAGCGCTGCACAATGAATGCATCAATGATATGCATCAATAACATGGTGCAGGAATGTAATTATGGTGAATGGGGAATCGGTGAGCCGCAATCACTATATGGGAAGTAATCATTACGAAAATAGCACGCTTCATGGGAAAACTCGCTGTTATGGGAAAAAGAAAGGGAACCTTGGGCTTTGTGTTGAAGGGCCTAGTGAAGTTTGGGGTTCGCATGTGTTTCGGTTCAGGGGATATGCTTCTCAGTTCAGCACATCACAACAAGGGTAACCGAACTTCACTTAAATTAATGCGTCATGGCTTAAAGAAAGTTGCAGGGGACTTATATTGATTATTATCGGCTCGGTCCTAACCTCAAGGTTCGGCACCAAGTCGAGGGGACTATTGATGGTGCTCAAGACTAGGATTTGACACATCTCAAATGATAGTTCTAAAAGTGTTTATGGGGGAGTTTCATTAAGGGCAAATATGTAATTTATACATGGATCGAGTTAGTAGAATTGTGGCCTAACTCCCCTATGTGTATCTATAAATAAGGGACTTGGGTGCTAAGATGATGTTCACTGCTCTCTTTTGTTAGTTTCGAATAATACAATTTCTAAATTCTCTCCTCAGTTCTCTACTTTCTCTCTTTACAAATTTTGCTCTTCATCACATTGCTTTCCTCACTTAGTTTAAGGCTTGTGATCAAAATTAATCAAGAATGAATAAAAATAAATAAAAAACAAAGACATGAAAGCAAGGAAAATAGATGCACCATTATGAATACCTGAAAAGTTTATCTAGAAAAAGATTATGGGCCAAACAATGATACCTGTATTTTTTTATAAGAACCTTTATAAATGGAAGAGAAGAGTAATCATGTGTAAAATCATTGAAATAAACAAATGCCGCGAGAATCTAAATAACATGAGATGACGATTAAAGGATGAGGATAAGTTTTTCAATCTTAATTTTCAAGTATCGGGTAAATTTAGAACAGAAATCAGTTTAAGAGGATAAGGAGATGCATGAGAGAATTCGGGGATGATCGAGTGGAAAAAGGAGGAGAGAGGGAGACGTGTGAAGGTCTTGGAGAGTGAGTAGTAGAAATGTTCCAATCATTTTGTTCCAAATAGGAAAGAGACAGTGAGATAGATAAGTATTAGTGTCGTACTTTATATTTGATATGAAACATCAATTTTATTATATTTTTATATGATTTCAGTGTGTTAGCACTATTCTCAACAATCTATTTTACAGTTTGTTATTATACTACAAATAATAAAATAAAGTTGTACTCAAATGGATTAATTTGAAACCGCAAGACCCTGTTGGTCCCAAAACAATCTAAGAGGGGGGGGGGTGAATTAGGTTGTTTTAAAAATACTTTGAGAGATATTGAGATTTTCTGATTGAATGCAGATATAATAATAACAATAGAACATACACATCTAGATGTGTATAAGAGACAATTAATACTTCCAAGCTAGCAAGCTTGAAGTATCAAATCTCTTGAATGCTTCACACACTTGGTGAGCCAATAATCTTTACAAAGTTGGGAAGTTCTTGCTCACACTAAAACTCTTTTAGTTGAGCCAAGAATCTTACTTACAACCACACTTTCATACAAGATTATCACTCCACTCAAAGTTGAATTTACACTCACAATTGCACACTAATACAACAAAGCACTTTAGTCAATTTGCACTTAAATTACTCTTTCTAAGGCTTGTATTCAATGTATTAGATGATTTTTTCAGGTTCTTAAAGCACCTATTTATAAGAGCAATAAATAGTGGTTTCAACTACTTCCTAACGGCTAAGTAATAGAATGCACAAAAAATAACCGTTGGGGTTTCGGACGTCCGAGAAGGATTGAATGCGTCCAAGGCAAGCTGTCTCTTATACACATCTAGATGTGTATAAGAGACAGAAATCTCTTATACACATCTAGATGTGTATAAGAGACAGGTATAGATGTTTCTGAGCATCCGAAAGAAAGGCAGTAGGATCCCATTCTTTCTGCCAGTTCGTTCGGACGATGCAATGCGTCCGAGGAGTTTTGACCTAGTTCGGACGGTTCTGTGCGTCCGAAAGATCTGTTCCTGCAAAAGCTTGTTTTACAGAGTTAAGTGTTTATGTCATCATCAAAATAAGGTTTGAAAAACATCAGACCCACTGGATCAAATTTAATTCAAGTTATCCAAAGTTAATAAATTAAGTTCTTAGTGATGTCCCACATATCAAAATAACACAATAATTACTATTATTTGATTATCAAAGATAAAAACTTATACTTACACTATCAAATCCATCCATATAATAACAGTAAAATCATATTAAGATGTAGTCCATAAAAAACAATCAAATCTCATATAAAATACATAAGTTGTCTTAATATGGCCCCAGTCAATGAGCATCAAATAAATTAATATTATTCTCAAGATGATGACACATGCCTAACATGTCATGGAAATGATGATTTTGTACAAATAATATCATACACGTTCAATATAACATATTTTTAAGAATATAAGCAATTAATAGAATTATTTATGGATCCATCTTATTCAAATTATTTGTACCGAGTTTTCTAAATCAATTTAAATTCAATACTATAATTAAATTGATTTAATTCTAATGGGATCATATCCTTTTATTTGTACAACACGTGATCACTAAATATTTGCATCTAAAATATCATATTTTCTCAAATTAAATTATTGAGTTCTAAGTCAAGAATGAATTTTATCTAATCCACGATTCACACATATCCCAATTACAATATTTTTAATTGTCCACAAAATTTCTGTAATAATAAATATAGTATGATTATTCTCAATAAGATCCAGATTATATTACGGGGTCTTAATTCTCTGAACAGTTGGTGGGATTAGTTTAATTCCTTCAATTTATCTACTACAAAATCAAAACCGGAACGGAGTTTCTCAACACAAGCAGGCATGAAGATTGGCCCATTGGAAGATTTGCAGCTTTAATCATTCAAGCATCACCCACAAGTCTTGAGAGTTGTAAGACTTAAACCAGGTAAAATTTAACTTCGTAAGTTTACGTCACTAAAAGAATTCCCGCATCACAGCCACAAACGAGAAAATTTAAATTGGGCAATCAAGGGAATATTGATGCACACTTTAGTCTACTGCCAGTATATGAAACAAATATATACATATATAATTCCGCAGCATTATAACTTGGGCCTTGAATCATGAAACTAATTAATTTAATTAGTGAATTACGTTTATGCTGACCGACATAATTATATAGCAAACCCCAGATTCAAAACCAGCCATGTAATTAAGCCCACAAACAAAATAAAGATAAGTTCTTTGAAGCATGAGGCAAAGTCTTTGTGTTCATATCAATTTCTTTAGTCATAAATTAACATATTTTTGCATATTATGCTTTCACGTACGTCATCCGAAATGACTTATATATTACAATCTCTTCTTCTTCGTTATTTTTTATTAATAACTTTAGAACACGTATTTTGTACCACTGATAACACAATTATCAGAGACCATTGATTTTCTTTTCTTTGTGTTGACCGCATACAAGACGAAACCAACAAAGCTTTCTCAGTTTTAGGCCTATAACTACATATGTATTGGAACAAGGTCTAAATATATGCAGCCACAAAACTAAACTCAATTTCGATTGTCGACTTGTGTTCCAATTATTTTTCAATCTAACTCATTTTTGGAACCGCCAATTAATTAAATTCAATACGGATCTCAATTTAATTAGCAAGTAAGCATGCCATTTTTCTAGATAATAGTTGTTTGTAGAATCCTTCCCCGCCAAATGATGTACTCTCCGCTCCCAAAGTGGATGCGCTATTTTGATTCAATAAAAGTTTTCTCAAATTGATTATCAAAATAAATAAATAAATAAATCACTACCGATCTCAATTTAATTAGCAGGTACTCACCAACACACATTAATCGTATAATTAACTAGATAGTGTATCTATATAAAATGACAAATACAAAGTGACAAATAAAAGTTATTGATATATCACTATAGTTGTAAAAGAAATAAAGAAATCCGACCAAGAATCTAAAGTCAAGGGATTGTGATTTGATAAGATTTTGTCATGTGGACTGTGTTTGGCATGTGATTATGAATTTGTGGTTTTGTAAACGATTTTCCTTAATTATAGCATATAAATTCACTTTCAAGATTGTTGGACATATTTAAAATGGTCCAATAACTTAAAGCGAGAGAAGAGAACATATCGATATTGCGACCAAAAATCAATGAATGATGTGAGTCACTTTGAGAATCAATATGAAAATAAGAACAAAGCCAAGGCATGTAATCATAGGGGTGAGCAAAGAAAAATCCGCTCATCCGCCGATTCGCCCGCTTCGTCCCGAAAAATGAGGGTATTTGACCTTTATTTATTGATTGGGTCAATTGAGGGTCGGGGTTTTAAAAACCCGTGGGTACATACTCCGACCTTCATATATAATTTTTAGTGTAAATAAGTCATCCACCCATTTTTTAAATCTTATCAAGATTTTAAATCATGATTGTTAATTTAACGAGATTGATTTGGAAGAAAACATAGGAATAAACTAGCCTCCTAACTCAAGTAAACCGAAATAATAGTGTGAATATAAGTATGAATATTAGTGTGAATATTAAAGTGGCAAAGTCTTACAAGTAACTCAACACGATTGTACTTTTCCACAAACAACCAAAAAAACAAGTCGGTTTATAGTTAAAGTCTACTACTTTACATGCACACTTCATGCCATACGGTTCAAAGAATTAATTATAGGGAATTTTTAAGGCAATAGTTCTAACAAAATGGACTTTTTATGTAAAATATTTTACTCAAGAAAATAAATAAACATTTTGCACCCAATCAAATGACCCTAAATGTCAAAGAAAACCATGCAATGCTACACTTTCTCTTTCGTAAAACCAGCCAAGTTTCTATAAAGAGGGCAACAACAGTTGAGGAAACAGCTTGACTTCCGAAATAATAGCTATATTCTTCTTGCCTCTCTATCCACAAATTTCCCTCTTCGTCTCTTCCCTTCCCTTCCTTCCTTAGATTCTCTTTTTAGGACTTTGCTTCCTCCTCAAGAACCCAGGGAACCATTCAGTGTATATTTTTTTCTCCAAATCGTAAGAACCCCTTAATCCCTTTAAACCCCTCGTCATTCGTCAAGTTTCGGTCTCAATCAGCAGGCGCTGTGTGATCTTCGATACTCCTCCACAGATGCCAAGCCGGTTTGTATTTTTAACTCTACCGTAACTTGCCGAGGAACTCAATGCATGTATAAAAGATGTATGCAACTACGTCTAAATTTCTGTGGTATAATATATGGTTTCAAGTTCATATTACGGTTTTGACTTGTGTGAAAAAGTAGTACTATAAACTAACCATTGTTAGCATTACTCCTTTTTCTTACTTAAATGTGCTACAGGGAAACTTTATATTGCTTAATTAAGTTTGAAGGAAGATTCTTATGCACCTTAATTTCAGTATATATTTATGCAAGAACCATATCCTATGTCAATTGCACAAAATAATAAAACAAAAAATTCCATGTCAAATTTTTTTTTCTTATATCTAGTTTTATCGTCATTGGTTTGTTTTGATTGTTCTTGATGTGTGTTTTTAACAAGTTTCTTATTTGGGTTGTTTACTGCTAATATGCTTCTTGATCCGATAGGATCAGAGTCGTAGTTTTTTTAAAGTACGCAAAATTAAGCAGAATTCAGCTTTCCCTGAAAACTACTGCACAAAACTTATTCAAGTTTAGCCTGGGCTGCTTTTTAATTATTTTACCTTTCAATAGTTATTAGGTTAGGTTTTTTCATCTTTGGAAGTTCAAGAAACAACAGGATACATTGAATTTTCATAAGGATACATTCAATTTTCATACTTAATTGAAAATTGAAGAAACAAAATATACTTGTATACAAGGGTGGAGCCAGGATGGTGAGGTTAGGGGCAACCACCTTGATAAGTATTAAAAACTGTCAGAGCAAAAATAATTTTTTCATATAATAAATAGTTTTACATACAATTATAAAATTTCAATATTGGCTGTACAAATATTTTAGATAGTAACAAACTTACGGTAGAATAAATGGAACTGAATATACCATACAAAGTTCAATTTTATTACAAAATGTATTTAGATGATGAATTTAAAATGAAAATTATATGTGATTATGTTAATTGTATGATTTAAATTCAATTTTTTAAGGGGTCAATGTGAAGAAAGGGAGAATTTTATAAATTCTAGGGGATGAAATTATAGGATAAAATTAAATAATTCCAATTTTTCTTTACCTTCTTGTAATGTTTCAAAGTTGTTGGGGGGGGGGGGATTATTTGGATATACTGCATTTACAAATTGATCATGAGCTGGAGGGACTCAGCTCCTCTCCATTAATTGGAGAAAATTTTTTTTCCAATAAATATCACAAAAATGTAATTTTAATTTTTTTTTGAAAATTACAACAACTCATAATCTAATTTATTATATATATTTGCTGTACATAAAATTTGAAAGTAAATAGATAAATTTTTTTCGTTTGATTAAATGTTTGAAGTTTGTTTTGATTTTGATCCATTATACACCATTCAAATGTTTTAGATAAATTGAGTGATAAAATTTTTTTGAATAGATTTGATTTTAAAGTATATTGACCTATTCATCAAAAAAATTTATTGATATAATCTCATAATTTTTAAGAATTTTTTTTGTTTAGATAAATGATCAATGGAAGAAATTTGAAAGAAAGATAAATTTTCAAATTTAAGTGCAACGTTTTATTGTGAAAAACGTTTTACCAACTATAATTGATCTAGCTTAGAGAAATGCCTCAACCTAAACACTAGATCTCAATGTCATCTTTATCCTTTCTACTAGGTATTATTTGTCTATGAAAAATATTTTGTTAGATCTGGTTTTGGGTCTTATTTGTTGACTTTGAGACAAAAATTAAATATTATGTTATTTTATTTATATCAGTTGATGATATATTCATTCTACAAGATTTAATTCACATCAAAAGATTTATAAGTAGATCTAAATATCGGATAAGAGACAGTATTATTTTTATTAATTTATTAGTTGGAATATTTTAGATTATACAATAAATTGATTTAGATATTGGTTCAAGTAAAGTCTATATTTCTTCTACCACACCATCTACCTATATTAGAATTTGCTTGCACATTGTGGTGTTTGATTGATACCATAAAGTGTAATACCCAGAAATTTTTTTGGCAAAAATAATAAATAGGAAAATAAATATTTGAGGTATATTAAATAATAGAGTTTTAGTCGAAAAATAATACTAGAGTAATTATCATTGTGAATTTTGGAGACTAGCCCAGTTATATTATAGGAGAAATTATAGGAATAAATTGCCTATAAATATGGCTCTTAAGGCTGAAAAACTACAGCATATTTTTTCAGAAAATTAGGAGACAAAAGAAGAATTTTTCCAACAAACTAGTAAGTTTTCTTTTTTATTCATTTAATTTTCATAATTAATTATTTACATTATTTTAGTCTTGAATATTATAGATTTATTAGAAATCTTTTATAGATTAATTGTGTAGATTATTGGGGACCCATGTATAAACTAATTTATGCCTATTTATGAATTTAATTGTGATTTATTTTGGAGTATTTTTGTATTTAAATAATCTGAAATTTAAAAAAAATATATTGTGGGTTAATAATTATTTTCATAAGGAATGAATCTTGAATTTTGGATGTATTTTTCTACAAAGAAACAAGAAGAGTAGATTGCTTTCTATTTTTTGCAAAAAAAAAATGAATGAAAGAAAGAAAAAAAAAAAAAAAAAAAGAACAAGAACAAGTAGCACGAGCTTTTTGGTCTACCCAAGGAAAAACATACTGAAAAAGATGATGTTGGTGTGTATTAATTGCAAGTTAGTCCCTTAGTGTTGTCATAAAATCTTATTAAGGCCTGATTGATTTTGAAAATGTGCTGATTAGATCCCTATGACCTTATAGAAATTAGAGATTTACCTAGAAAGGTTTTGATGAGTGAAACAAAGCATAGAACTCACTGAAATTACTTTTTGAACCCTTGAAGTTTCTGGAAAATTATATTATGGCCCGAAAGTTTAAGAAATTATACGAAAGCCTAAAAAATATTTTACAAATTATAAGAAAACCCTCAAATATTTTTCTAAAGTTGCATAGAGCCACTTATTATTTTATATAGTTATTGAAAGCCCAAAGTTTACTAAAAGTTTCAAAAAAAGACCATAGAGTTTCTAAGAACTTGTAATAGTAAACTAAAAGTTATTTTGTGATAGAAATTGAATTGACTAAACCTGATAAGGACTCACTTGAGTTATTTGACAATTTTAAGAGATTATATTATTACATTTTGGAAGCAAACTAAAAGTGCTTTTCACATTTATACATCACTAATGAATTTTAAAATATTTAAAGTATTAAATCAATCATGGTCCCTAAAATTTGCAATAGGGTTATAGTGAGTTGGATGAATTTATTAAGTGTTCATTAATGATAGAATATCATGATTTCTTATAGGAAAATGTCAGCGTCAAGATTAAGAATGATTATTGAGCTCATACGAGGTAGGGGGTTCTTACCCTCTGAATTTCCAAATTATTTTATGAACTTCGATATTTCTTAAAATTGCTGTATAAAGTCATATGAATTTCAAAGTTCTTTTACGAAAAGTGTGTTTTATGAAAGAATTATTTTTGCTATGAAAATCTTGATCATATACGGCTATTTGATTTGTTTGGTTTTAAAGTTATATAAAAATGTGATAAATGCACGATTTTGAATATGTATGATATGGGTGTGATGTATGGGTAAAACATTAATGAACAAGGGCTGTAAACGAATATGAGATAGTCGGTATCATAGGGATTATAGTCCTGAAATCTTCGTTAATTATAATTATGATTATGAAAATGATCATGATAATGACAATGACAATGATTAGAGAAACTGCTAGGTGGTTCCATGGAAACCTCTTGATAACCTTTTCTAGTGAGGTCAAGCACTAGGCTGAGTACTCAGTAACCGATGAATGCATGGTTAGTTTTGAGACTCTTCTGATAAGTGAATGCATGATCGAACATGATTTTATGATTATGAAAATGATTATTTGATGTATGTATGATTATGAAATTCGTCAAATAAGAATGACTTACTTATCGTATATTTCTGAGTATTTCAAAAGCATTAGATAATGATTTTATAAATGGTTTTGAAAACATGATTTTCTTGAAAACATGAGCATGTGCAGTTTGTGAAAGTATAAGTATATGTAACTATATGATCCAACGGGGATGAAGGTCAGACGCATTCATACAAAGAAGATTGTTAAGATTGTTTAGTGGTAGGATTTTAGTAGAGTTAATGGACATATTAAAGTAAGTTGAGCCTGTGTGCTCATGATATTATTTACTATTTTACATTTTAGAATTTATTAAATGCCATAAATACCTCACTCTTTTGGTTATTAGTTATGAATAGACGTTTTAGCTCTTATTATTGATGTTTGAAGTTTATTGATACATGATTGATACCTTGTATTCGTGGGAGTATGGTTTCACAGATAAGAAATCTTTGCCTAGAGTTTCTTCGATCCTCTTCGACACTCCGGCAAAGAGGGGCAAGCAGTAGACACCACGTCATCGATGACGTGGCACCCCCAGATTGCGCCACGTCATCGATGACGTGGTACAATCAAATTGGCCCGCGTTATCTATGACGTGGCGCTACCAGATTGCGCCACGCCATCGATGATGTGGCACAATCAAATTGCGCCACGTCATCTATGACGCGGCGCTACCAGATTGCGCCACGTCATCGATGTCGTGGCCCCACCAGATTGCGCCACGTCATCGATGACGTGGCATTTTTAAAAAAAAAACCGATCGACTTTGTATCATCAAGGCCAGGGTATGTAAACACAAATGAAAAACCCGACTTTATGTTATCGGGGTAAAGACATGGAAGTTAAAATGAAAACCCGAATGGTGAGTTTGTCGGGTAATGCAAACTTGAAATGAAAGCCAAAATTCGTTTATCGGCCAATGGAGAAATGCAAACTTGAAATTCGTTTATCAGGTTCATGAAAATGAATACCCAAAATTCGTTGATCGGGAGAGCAAATGTAAACCTGAAATTCGTTTATCAGGTTGATGAAAATGAAAACCCGAAATTTTTTTATCAGGGATGAAAATGCAAACCTAAATTCCCCGATAACATGAAAATGAAAACCCGAAATTCGTTTATCGGGTATAAAAATGCAAACCTGAAATTCGTTTATCAGGTTAGGTAAAAATGAAATGAGAACCCAAAATTCATTTATCGGGAGAGCAAATGTAAACGTGAAATTCATTTATCAACGTTGATGAAATGAATTTTCAGAACCCTGCTTATCAGGAGGAAAATGCAAACCTGAAATTCGTTTATCAGGTTGATGAAATGAAAATGAGAACCCGAAATTCGTTTATTGGGAGGAAAATGCAAACCTAAAATTCGTTTATCAGGTTGATGAAATGAAAACCCGAAATTCGTTTATCGGGTATAAAAATGCAAACCTGAAATTCATTTATCAAGTTAATGAAAATGAAAACCCGAAATTCATTTATCGGGGATGAAAATGCAAACCTGAATTTTGTTTATCAGGTTAGTAAAAATGGAAATAAGAACCTGAAATTTGTTTATCGGGTGAAAAATGCAAACCTGAAATTCGTTTATCAGGTTAATGAAAATGGAAAATGAGAACCCGAAATTCGTTTTATAAGAAATATCAGAAGTTCATATTCTGTCTCTTATACACATGAAAATGAAAATCCGAAATTCATTTTTCGGGGATGAAAATGCAAACCTGAAATTCGTTTATCAGGTTAAATGAAAATGAAAACCCGAAATTCGTTTATCGGGGATGAAAATGAAACGCGATAAAATCACGCAACCGGTCCAACGCCGGGTAAAGTGGGTGCCGAGGGAAATTCAAATCACATCCCAAACCTTCCCATTTTACAACAGGATTCCCGAACTCATTTTCTTGAGTTACGTGGACCTTAGTCAATCTAAACTAAGGTTTATTTTCTTTTTAAATTTTGATGTATTTTTGTGTCCTGGCACACCAACACACCGGGTGGCGACTCCAGTCTTGTTTTCCCTAGTTTAGATTATTTTTATACAATTCATAATGGCATTAAAAGCCCCGTTATGTAATAGTAAATAGGTGATTCATTTAAATTTGTAATAGTAAGTAGTTAATTTATGTTTGTAAATTGTAAGTGAGGATTTTTGCATTCAATCACCTATTTCACGAGCACCACATGTTGGCGACGGTACCGGTCGTCACCGGTGCCGGCCAGACTGCGGGTCGGTAAGCGCGCGATAAAGGGGAGGCGCGACAGCAAATTGGATTGAGTGTAAAAATCGTCCAAGACCATTCCTTGTCATGTAGGGAGTATGGGTATCTAAAATTTTTGGTGAAAAATGGGTCAAAAACGCAGAGAAAACGTGGCCAAAACAGGAATTTGACGAGAGCAGGTTAAAAAGACATTTAAAAAGAAAAAATCAAAAGAAGATAACGCATCTCCCTCCAGGCTTCTGGCAAATACCCTCATTGCTATCCGAGGGTCGCTCGTCGGATTCCCTGAGCAAGTTGCAGAACATTTTAAGGTGAGCTACCGGATCCCCAGTGCCATTGTACTTTAGAAATTCTGGGATTTTAAATTTTGGCGGCAATTGCACCTCGGGGAATAGACATAGATCTTGGTAGTCGATAGCTCCAAATTTATCTGTCCCCTGTTGCTGCTTCATGAAACTATCAAACCGCTCTATCTTTTTCAATAGGGCATCATTGACAGTCGGTACAGGGGGTGGTGGTGGCATTAATTCAGCTTCCTCTCCCGGGGTATACTCCAACTCAAGAGGAGGTGGTGGTGGTGGAGTTGGATCTGTTAGTGGTGGCAGGGACTTATGGGCCTCTACCTGTCAATGTTAGTATTTACCATTTATTTTCAGGATCTGTCTCCGATTGGCGGGGTGAGGCCCATAAGTTTGCCTATACCATTGCATTTCTTGGTTCATACCGCCATAGCAGCCATCATAGATTCCATCTGCTTGCGCAACTCTGCTATCTCCGGGTTTTGATCCCCACTGGTCCCTTCCACATCTTTTGTCGGTACTGTGCTCATACTGTCTTCAAATCGGAGTTTACGTGCACGCGAGCGTGTATAAATAGGGTTGCGTTTGGCAGCTATTTTGACACTTAGTACCTACATATTAAAACATAATAAAAAAGAAATTCAGATATTTAAGACAAACTTAGCACATTATGACACAATATGTAACGAGGCTAAGTTATACAAATAGATGTGTAAAAGAGACAGCCTAAAGGCTCGCGTGCCTGTCTCTTATACACATCTAGATGTGTATAAGAGACAGGTGCTAGAGCCACCTCCTCTTGAGTTGGAGTATACCCCCTGTCTCTTATACTCCAATAGTGTGTATAAGAGAGCAACTTCATACTGAAGGGTAGGACAGCTTGCGGTTGCCGGCTACATACCTTTTCGGGTCATGCATCATACTGAGGTGTGGTCGACGCTGCTGTGGATCGTATAACGACTCCTGACATGTACGTCTGGATGCCCACGCTGACAAAATATTCGCCTTTTTTGGAATTGATTCGGGCCGCATCCCTTTGTCGAGCATAATATTGAACCGATCAGTCACTGATTTTGGAGGTACTGTTTAAACCCTCCCAAACTGACGTAAGACCCGAAAAGGTATGTAGGGAACAATGCCTTCATTTCCTACCAAGGGTATGAACGGAAGGCTAGCAGACTGCAGGCTCGGTGCATGATAGGGTACCCACTCTACGAACCCACTGTATGTCTGACTCCTTCAATGATCATAACCAGCGGATGTACTTCTCCTTGTCCTTCAGTAACTTCGCCCGGTTGATGCGTTCATTGTGACTTTGCACCCAATTCACTCTACCCCAGGAAAATCATGACGACCGATCTTTCGTCGCCCCAAATGCTCCATGAACCAGGCTTGCAATAACAGGCTTGAACCCTTGAAAAATTTGACTCCATTCTGACAGTTTGTACAAGCTACCAATATGTCGGCTAGAATAGTAGAGATTATGGTAAGGTCTCGACCACCGACGCCATGTATCAAATCGGCTAACATCCGTACCGTCCATGTCAAGTTAGTTTTTTTTGCCCATTCACAGCTACGTTTCATTCTATGTTTCTGTACTCCCAATGAACACCAGATCGGAATTTCGACATGGACGGTAAGTTTCAGTTATGTCTTTTATGGTTCAATTCACTGCGTGTCTTTTTGTTCATTTCTTTCCCCCAATAAGGACTTTTCCGCTCTGGATGAATAGATAGATCTAATCTCTCCAGTGTATTTGTCAAAATGGTGAATTTCCCCTTCCATGACCTCATGAGCTTAAGGTTGACATGTGGCAAATTTTGTTTCACGATTAGAATCATCCAGTCATGTGGTGTCTACAATCTTTGCCTAGAGTTACTTCGATCCTCTTCGACACTCCGGCAAAGAGGGGCAAGCTGTAGACACCTATTTTTGTCCCTTAAGTTGTCCCCTATTTTCCTTTTTTTTGGGCCCAAAGTCTGAAGGTACGGGAACCAAGCCTATCTGGATTGCATTAGTAAACCTAGCCTCATGGTCATACAGCTAAAACTATAGGGCAGAACTGTGTGGACCTTGTTTAGGACACTAGACACGAGGCGGTAAGACCCACCAAACTATCTCAAAGCACACGTATGCTACAAAGCCGGCAATAATGAATACTAAAATTGAAAAGGGAAACGCGATAAAATCACTCAACCGGTCCAACGCCGGGTAAAGTGGGTGCCGAGGGAATTATTCAAATCAATCCCAAACCTTCCCATTTTACAACAGGATTCCCGAACTCATTTTCTTGAGTTACGTGGACCAGGAGTCAATCTAAACTAGGGTTTATTTTCTTTTTAAATTTTGATGTATTTTTGTGTCCCGTCCCGTAGGGACATTGAAATGTCTTATACAAGAAAAAAATAGTTAATTACCCATTTTTGTGTGCTATGTTACCAGCTCTATACCTCATTTTGCGTGCATATGTCTGAGGGATATTGAGCCAGATCGAACCATAATAGATGCTTTCGTACAAGTGTGGGACAGTGAGGCAGCTGAGACAGATCCGGGAAGTTTGATGGTGCCAGTACCGACTGCAAATTGCTGGATTTCTCGGACAAACTTCAAGGATCGGGCTGTTATACTACCATCCCTAGGTACTACAAGGGACTTCTCTTTGTTCACCGGTGTATCCTAGGGATCGGTGGTCGAGACCTTACCATAATCCCTACTATTCTAGCCGACATATTGGTAGCTTGTACAACCAGTCAGAATGGAGTCAAATTTTTCAAGGGTTCAAGCCTGTTATAGCAAGCCTGTTGATGGATTATAATATGTGAGCTGTGGATTAGGCACGGGCACTTGTACTTCCCGGGTAGAGTGAATTGGGTACAAAGTCACAATCAACGCATCAATCGGGCGGTTATCAAGGACAAGGAGAAATACATCCGCTGGTTATATTCATTGAAGGAGTCAGACATACAGTGGGTTCTAGAGTGGGTACACATCTAGATGTGTATAAGAGCCTGCAGTCTGCTAGCCTTCCGTTCATACCCTTGGTAGGACATGAAGGCATGTATGCCTACATGCTTNAGCATCCAGACGTGCATGTCAGGAGTCGTTATACGATCCACAACAGCGTCGACCACACCTCAGTATGATGCATGGCTGGAACATTTGCTTAGCCGGCAACCGCAAGCTGCAATGCACCCTTCAGAAGAAGTTGCTCGATTGACGCACTAGTGGAGGCTAAGGACAAGGAAATAGTAGAAAAGGAGATAGCTCTAGATAATCACAGGCAAGCTTACAAAAGACTTCAAGAACAACAATCCTGTATTCGAGAGCAGGAATACAACCGAAAGAGGGCATGCACTGAGATGGCCGATGATCTGGGACACCTAATGCACAATGGGGCTGCTGAATCAGCAAGTAGCAAGCTTCTGCGGTACAAGGAGCAAATAATGAAGATATGAGACCATCTAAAGGAGCTCGCCTAATAAGTTCAAACGGGCTTCGTCCCCTTATTCATCCCTAAACCTTGGCCGATGCGATATCCTCCACGCAGCATTTCCTTTGCAATCATTACACTCGCCTTATCCCATGCAACAGCTTGCGTTTATGACTGCTCTCTAGGCCTTCGACTGACAGAGACCACATCATAAGCTAAGAAAGGCACCGGAGTGTCACTGCTCTCCCCAACTTCCTCCTTGACCATCATGGCGTGGTCATCTTTGGCAAATACAGTAATCAGCTTAAACTGGTAAATGATTTAACCCTTTGATGCAAAGATGACGGAATAGCCCCAGTAGAATAGATCCAGGAGCGTCCCAGCAGCAAATTATATACCCCAACAATTGGAAGAACCTGGCAAGTGATCTGATGAGCATTGGCCCCACTTCCAAAATAAGGTTTATCTCTCCAGTGGCTTGCTTCGAGCCCCGTCAAAACCTCGGATCACCATGGATGAATTCTTGACCAGGTCATGAGAGATTCCTAGCTTATCGAATGTCTTCAAAGGATAAATATTTAAAGCAAACCTATTATCAACCATGACCCTAGGCAAATGCCGCCCCTCACATCTAACCGAGATGAATAGAGCCTTGTTGTGGTCGACTCCCTTCAGAAGTTAAGTCATCATCAGAAAAACAAATTTGGTTTGATGCCAGCACACTGCCCACTAACCCAGCAAGTTTGTCAGTGGGAATGTCACGAGACACATGAGCCTCACTCAAAATCTTCAATACTGCCTGTCTGTGTAGCTCGGATGTTAACAATAAGTTGAGCATAGAAATTTGTGAGGGCATCTTATTCAGCTACTCCACTACTGAATATTCACTTTTTTTGATCAATCTTAGAAAGTCCTCCACATCTTTGTCTATTACAGCCTTAGGGGCCTGCATAGGCTCTTTACCTTTGCTGGATTGTCCGACCTCAAAACTGTTGTCATTTGTGATTCGGCCTGACCTCGTGACAGCGGACACTTCCTCCTCAGAAACTGGCTTTCCACCGACTATCACAGCTGAGGGTTGGTAATTCCATGGCACTGCATGTGTGCTCTAAATTGCAAATTGTGTTGGCAGTTCAATCACAACGGGATCCTGGGGTTCTACCTCAAACGGATCCACGAATCTCTATGATAAAAGGCTTAGATGGCTCCGAATCCAAATAAAACGGTTTGATCTGAGTCATTGTCACTTCTTTGATTGCTCCTTCTTCCTCTTCAATCTCCGCTCTTAGGCCGTGGCAGCGGATTAGTGTTTACTTCAGGAGCCCTTTGTTCCGACCTCCTAATGACAATCTCTCGTGCATCGATCATGTCTTGCACCTTGTTCTTCAACGTCCAACAATTAGCCGCGGAATGCCCTGGGGCTCCAGAATGATAGGCACAGCGGGCATTGGCGTCAAACCTATCCGGAACTCCCCTCGGATATTGAGGAGGAGCTATAGGATTCAATTTCCCTGCCGATCTCAACTGCTCATAGAGTTGATCGATGGCCCTTCTCAAGTTGGTGAAATTGCGGGTGGTCTGCCATGTGGTCTGGCTTGGTTGGAGTTTGGTGGAGGGAAGTTATTTGGCTGGTTGGGTCTTTGACTGTTTGGGGGTTGTGGTCTTGGATTATAATATGGGAGCTGTGGATTAGGCACGGGCACTTGTACTTGTGTTTGGTATATGGGTTGAGGATAGTATTGAGGTGGTAGTGGAGGTGGTGCATAAAAGGGTTGTGGGTTAGGTCTTTGGTATTGATGGAAATTGCGTGGTGGTTGGCGGTTGGGTTGGTTGAAAATAAAAGTCACTTCCTCTTCCTTCTTGTCAAGCTTCTTGCTCAAGGATTTCTTAGCCACAGACGTGCTCCCCTGCATGGATTCTATCTGAAGTTTGAAAGCCGTCATGTCAATAATTTTCCCACTTTTCAAGCCCCTTTCAACAGCCTCTGCTTGCTGGACGATTTCTGAAAAGGATTTGCCAATAGACCCGGTCAACTTTTCATAGTAAGTAGGTTCTTGTGCATCAATAAAAAGTGTGTATCTCAGTCTCAGTCATAGGTGGGCCTACTCTGGCAGCTAACGCCCTCCATCTTTTCACATACTCACGGTACTCCTCTGAGGGCTTCTTCTTTAAGTTCATCAGAGCAAAACGGTAGTCTGGCTCTAGGTCGTGGTTAAACTCGTACTGTTTCACAAAAGCATTTGCCAAGTCCGTCCAATCCTGCAGTTTTTTGGGATCAAGCATTAAATACCATGATAACGCATCTCCCTCCAGGCTTCTGGCAAATACCCTCATTGCTATCCAAGGGTCGCTCGTCAGATTCCCCAGCAAGTTGCAAAACATTTTAAGGTGAGCTACTGGATCCCCAGTGCCATTGTACTTTGGAAATTCTGGGATTTTAAATTTTGGCGGCAATTGCACCTCGGGGAATAGACATAGATCTTGGTAGTCGATAGCTCCAAATTTATCTGTCCGCTGTTGCTGCTTCATGAAACTATCGAACCGCTCTATCTTTTTTAATAGGGCATCTAGATGACAGTCGGAGACAGGGGGTGGTGGTGGCATTAATTTAGCTTCCTCTCCCGGGGTATTCTCTATCAAGAGGAGATGTGCATAAGTCTTATGAGCTGTCTCTGGTACGGTGGGGGTAGCGGCATCCCCATGCCGGGATTAGGCATATAAGGAGGCAGCATCTCCTGATTGGCGGGGTGAGGCCCATAAGTTTGCCTATACCATTGCATTTGAAGAAACAGAAACGGTAAACATTGGGACAGACACGGACATAAGAGAGGTTAAAATCAGCATACATTTGACTAGAGGACAGAGGAAAGAGATGATAGAATTTTTGATTTTGTTGCAAGACGTCTTTGCTTGGTCTTATGATGATATGCCTGGCATTTCAACAGATGTCGTGGTTCACAAACTCCCCACCGATCATAAATGCCCGCCTTGAAAGAAGAAGCCAAGGAAGTTTAAGCTAGAAATGAGCTTAAAGATCAAAGAACATCATTTGCTGCTTTGGGATCCCGGATACATTGGTTACCGACAATGCCAAGAATCTGAACAGTGACATGGTAGATGGCCTTTGTGCCCAATTCAAGATTAAGCATCGGAATTCCACCATCTACAGGCCAAAAATGAATGTCTTTGTGCCCTGTCTGGCAGTCGAAGCAGCCAACAAGAATCTTAAGAGAATTATTCGAAAGATGGTTGACAGTCAGCGTGATTGGCATGAAAAGCTGCCATATGCACTGTTGGGTTATCGGACTTCCATCAGGACATCTATGATGTGTATAAGAGACAGCCCTCGGATAGCAATGAGGGTATTTGCTAGAAGCCTGGGATCCCTTCTCTACGCATTCTTATGGAGGCTGAGTTAGAAGATGCAGAATGGGTAAGGCTCAGACATGAACAGCTTGCACTCATTGATGAAAGACGGCTAACAGCTGTGTGTCATGCCCAATGTTATCAACGGAGGATGGCCAGAGCATACAACAGGAAAGTCAAGCCCATACATTTTCAAGCTGGCGATCTAGTCTTGAAACGCATATTGCTAATACAGGACGAAGCGAAGGGCAAGTTTGCTCCTAACTGGCAGGGTCCATTCCCAGGCTTCTAGCAAATACCCTCATTGCTATCCGAGGGTCGCTCGTCGGATTCCCCAGCAAGTTGCAGAACATTTTAAGGTGAGCTACCGGATCTCCAGTGCCATTGTACTTTGGAAATTCTAGAATTTTAAATTTTGGCGGCAACTGCACCTCGGGGAATAGACATAGATCTTGGTAGTCGATAGCTCCAAATTTATCTGTCCCCTGTTGCTGCTTCATGAAACTATCAAACCGCTCTATCTTTTTCAATAGGGCATCATTGACAGTCAGACAGGGGTGGTGGTGGCATTAATTCAGCCTTCTCTCCTGGGTATACTCCAACTCAAGAGGAGGTGGTGGTGGTGGAGTTGGATCATTAGTGGTGGCGAAGTTGGAGGAGGTTGATTTTGTGGTGGTGGGGGTAGCGGCATCCCCATGCCGGGATTAGGCATATAAGGAGGCTGCATCTCCTGATTGGCGGGGTGAGGCCCATAAGTTTAGCCCGAGAATATTTTCTTAAATTACATTTAGGCCCTTCTGATAGGGCACGCTTGATGCCACATCATCGATGACGTGGCACCCTAGATTGCTCCAAACTTAGACGTTATCGATGACGTGGCACAACCAGATTGCGCCACGTCATCAATGACGTGGCACACCCAGATTGCTGGCGCTACCAGATTGTGCCACGTCATCGATGACGTGGCACAATCAAATTGCGCCCCGTCATTTATGACGCGGCGCAACCAGATTGAGCCACGTCAGCGATGACGTGGCCCCACCAGATTGTGCCACGTCATCAATGACGTGACATTTTAAAAAAAATCCAAAATTTCAGAAAAATTTTTATTGCTGCATTTTTATCCCTCAAATAATTTTTAAAAATTTCATTTAGGCCCTTAAGGACTTTTCTTTAATATTACTATTTTTTCTCTTCAAATTTCTTCTAAATTACATGTTTTATGTCAATAACCACCAAGTTTTTACTTTGATTTTCTGTTTGACATTTTAATACGTTTTAATTACCCTGGCAATTTCACTAGTTGTGATGATTGGTGCTTTATTTTAATGTTTGTTGGTCTCAATATAATATTTATGCCTTATCTTACTTGTTAAATTATGCAAATTTACTCTTTTGCCCTCAAAATTTGGATTAGTTGCACAACTAGACGTTAAATATTTGAATCAAATTCAATTTAGCCCAGGACTTAATAATTGTATCAATAATATAAAATTGGGCTAGTGTATAAGAGACAGGTGCATGATAAATGACTATTTTGCCCCTTGGGAGTTAAAGGGAGATGCGTTATCAATGTGTGCGACTTTTAATTGGACCCGGGGCTAAATCTACCTGTCAATGTTAATATTTACCATTTATTTTCGTTTCCTCATTAATATGTACATATTTTATTACTTTTAAACTATCTCAAAGCACACGTATGCTACAAAGCCGGCAATAATGAATACTAAAATTGAAAAGGGAAACGCGATAAAATCACGCAACTGGTCCAACGCCGGGTAAAGTGGGTGCCGGGGAAATTCAAATCAATCGTCATATGTGCCACGTCATCGATGACGCGGCGCAATCTGGGGGTGCCACGTCATCGATGATGTGGCATCAAGCGGGCCCTATCAGAAGGGCCTAAATGTAATTTAAGAAAATATTCTCGGGCTAAACTAAAAAAAACTGAAATATGGATATAAAATGGAAATAAAATTTTCTAACCTTTCCCTTTTTTTGTGCAGATTTTTATGGGCTACCAGCCTTCTTCTACCACGATTTTGACCCAGAAGATGAACGATTTTGCTTCGGGTTTGAAAAGGAAAGTTGTAGCTCCAGGAACGGTCTACAGTGTGTCCTAGGTTGATACTTAGATACTAGTCTATAAGTCTTATAAGGAAACAAGATGAGTAAAAAATATAGGACTTGGAATATTAAGTGATTTTAATGCAATATAAATGTGTAAGAATCACAGCCATAGATTTTGTGTTAAGTTAAGAAGGAAATAAATGAACTCCCATGATATCGGTAGTCAATGGATTTGAGAGTTAGAAATATGTTATTGGGCTAGCGGCTTCGATGAAAAGATACAGTCAAGCAACTAGAGGTATATTATAAAGTACTAAGCCTATTAGATCCTATTAATAAGAGATTAAGCTTTGACACGAGTTAAGACTATGTGAGAAAGGATTTTTGGACTCATGTGTAAAAAAAAAAAACGCTATACCAATAGTGAATTATTGAAGTTGGTCCGACACATGTTTTGATAGTGATTGATGATTATTATGTTTGGGTAACTTGAGCACACTCCTTTGTAGTTTTAATAAGTTGAAAAATTGACCCTTGAATCTTTGGTGTAGGAAATGGCACGCCAAACCAGATCACGAACCAACAATAGTAATAATTTTGAGGCAAATATAGGTAACCAAAATAATGTTGGAGGCACACCAGGAGGAAGTGGTAGTGCAAGTGCAAACCCTACTTTCAATTTTGGATCTGGAGTAGGAAACAACATGACTCCTATGATTGTACCCACTGAGTTTATTACCGCCATTACTAACATGGCTTAAGCTATTCAAGGACATGCTGTACAAGTGCAAGCCTAAGCGGCTCAAGTGATAAGTTCATAATTGTGCTATATTTGTGTCAATTACCACGTTTTCATGTGTTGTAAGCAAGATTTGAGTTATTATTGAGCTTAATTTGGTTATTTTTAGTTTTTGTAGGGTTAAAGTGAAAAAGAGGTGAAAAATATGCAAAAAGATGAAAGAAAATGCTTAGTATGGACAGGCATGAGTATGAAGCCATTTTAGACACTGTTTTGTATTTCAAGCTTAAATTTTGATCTCGAGCTCGGGTTCCTACGCATGTGTGCGGAGGATAAAACATGCCTGGACCTCACTGCATCGAGCATACATGCTCGCAAAGACCCCAGCGCTTGTGCGAGGAGGGCAACGAAGTGGCGTGAAGGATTTTTTTGGCAAATTTTTCGGCTGGTTGGACTCTTTTTCACCCGATTTCACGTTCTTATCTATAGACCATAACTGTAACCCTAAGTACTCATTATAAATAACCCATTTAGGGTGACAGAAAAGTTAGAGATTGACACTTTTATTTTCTTTTGGCTAGGGTTTTTAGCTGTAGAAATTCTTCTTTATTCTTTCATGGCACTTTGTGCCTAAACCCTTTTCTTGGTAGAGGGATTTGAAGCCATGGTCAATTTTAGAAAGTTGTGAGACTTCTTGTGCTTGAATTATTCACTTTTATCTCAAGTATTGATTATTTTTCTGTAATTAATTTTATGGTTGTTCTTTTTAACTTATTATTGCTGTAGAATGCTAAGTTATTAGAATTAATCTACTACTAGATTGTTTTAACTCTGTGTGCTTAATTCAATCTGCGAAGCAACTGAATTTGATAATTACTAGATTAGTGTTATTGAATTTAGGAAAATTAATCATCTAGTTGGCATAATTGCGTGTGTGTATATTTAATTAGTCTGGTTGTTCTTGTTGATCTTAAAGCTTCTATTAATTAATCTTTGGCGGTTGTCTGGGTTAAATTAATAGTTAGGGTTAATTGGATCGTGTGTTGAAAATTAACCTACTTTAGAAAGAAATAAGAATCAACTTTGATTATCATTTATATTCATTCAGGTAAATTCTTCAATTAGTGCTTGATATAGAATTGAATTATCTTGTGTGTCAATGATTGACTAGTGAAATTGCCATGGTGGATGTGACCAAAACCAAGACTTTTCTTAATAAAATTCTCTGTATTATTTTCTGTTTTAGTTTCTAGTTAAAAGCATTCAAAAACCCCCCTTTTTCCATTTAGCACAAGAATAAACTCCGTTATCTGTGGGATGACCTGTACTTACCACTACTACATATTGAGAGTTGTTAATTTTGGGTGCTTACGACAGCATTACAACTCGATAGCATCGTTCTACACCACCAAAATTTTGGCGCCTTTGCCGGGGAACAGTTTTATTTATTTTTGTGTTATTTATTTCATTTGTTATTCTTTTCTTTCTTTTTATTATTATTCTTCTCTTAATTGTGTATGCCTGTGCCCGGTCTGCTGGACAAGTTGAATTCCAATTTGATCCGCAAATCACAGAGAACATTACGCAGATTGGGAAAAAAGATAAGAGAAAGACAGTTAGGGGAAGAACAATTATTTAACTATATCTTTGCAGGTGATTAGGAACAACAGGAAGAGATGAACATGGCACAACGGACTTTGAGGGAATTAGCCGCTCCCACTTTGATCCAACAACCCTTATGCCTTACTCATCCAGAATTAGATGCTAATGTCATATTTGAATTAAAATCTAGACTAAACCATTTATTACCTTCTTTTCGTGGAATGCCAGGTGAAGATTCGAGCAAGCATCTTAAGGAGTTCCATGTGGTTTGCACAAGTATGAGACCCACTAGGGTGTTAGAGAAGCATATCAAGTTGAAAGTATTCCCATTCTCACTCAAGAATGAAGCAAAGGATAGGCTATTCGATTTGCCTTCGGGTAGTACCACAACGTGGGAGCAGATGAATAGACTATTCTTGGCTAAGTACTTTCCAGCTTCTCGAACTGCAAAGATTCGCAAAGAAATTTGCAGAATATATAGGCAGTTCAATGAAGAATCCTTATATGAGTATTGGGAGTGCTTCAAAAAATTGTGTGCAAGCTGTCCGCATCATCAGATAAGTGACTCGTTGTTAATTCAATATTTTTATGAAGGGTTGTTGCCTATTGAAAGGAACATGGTCGATGCCGCAAGTGGAAGGGCCGTTAGACAATTTGACCATAAACGCTGCTCGTGAGCTTATATCGAATATGGCCGCATGCTCTCAAAATTTTGGGACATGACGCGATCAACCTCTCACGCGTGTTAATGAGGTAAATGTTTCATCATTAGAACAACAAATGGCAAGTTTGACTTCTTTTGTTCGACAATTGGCTTTAGGTACCGCACCGACTGCACAACCATGTGGTATCTGCTCAAAAGAGGGACACTCAACAGATACGTGTCCCACATTACAAGATGAAGGTCAAGAACACGTAAATGCAGCCAGAGGATTCCCAGGGCAGTCATGACAAAATTATGATCCTTACACGAACACGTACAATCATCCTGGATGGAGGGATCATCCTGACTTAAGATACGGGAACCCAGATCAAAATCAACCTCAACAAAAGTAGTAGAACTTCCAACCTTATAGGCCACCATTTAGTCAAAGACAACAAGAAAATCTGAATAATCAATCTGGTAAGTTTTAGACGAACGGCTGAATATTTTAACCGAAAATATGATTAAATTCCAGCAGGATACAAAAGGCCAGTATTCAGCAGTTGCAACATCAAATGGGACAAATGGCTACCGCGATTAGCAGGTTGGAAGCGCAGAGCTCCGAGAAGTTGCCGTCTCAAACCATTATCATCCCCAAGAAGAATATGAGCACAATTACGTTGAGGAGTGGTAAAGAGGTTGAAGTGCAAAGAAAAATACTTCCTGGACATTTTGAGGCTGAAAAGAAGAAGAACACAGTCGAAAAAAAGGTTGAACCTTGCGAGAAGAAAAGCAGCAGCAATGAAGATAAAGTTGTTCCTATATTGCCTGAAGTTAAGCCTAAACCCCCACTTTAACCAATTCCCGAGGCATTGAAAGTGTTTTCAAAAGAGGATCCCAACAAAGAGCTATACGAGACTTTTCGTAAGTGCGAGGTAAATATTCCCTTATTAGATGCTATTAAACAAATACCTTGATATGCTAAGTTTTTGAAGGAATTGTGTTCCCATATGGGAAAGCAAAAAGAGAAGAAAGTTAGAAAGGTAGGGATAGGGAGAAATGTATCATCTATTATTAAAAAATCCCTACCCAAAAAGCGTAAGGACCCAGGTATGTTCTCTGTTCCTTGCAAGATAGGTAATACATATGTTGAAAAAGCCATGCTGGATTTAGGTTCATCTATTAATGTAATGCCATATTCTTTGTATGATGCATTGAAAATCGAACCATTGAATGAAACTGGTATAGTAATTCAGTTGGCTGATAGATCTTTGTTCTATCATAAGGGAATTGTAGAGGATATCTTAGTTCAAGTGGGAAGTCTAATTTTTTCTGCTGATTTTTATGTGTTAGAAATGGAACAAGGTGACATTGAACTAATTCCAATGCTCCTATTCTGTTAGGAAGACTATTTCTAGCTACTTCACAAACAAAGATAGATGTTGTTAGAGGCAATCTTAGTATGGAATTTGGAGAAAAAAGTGTTAGCTTTAGCATTTATGATGACGTTGAACCATCTGATCATACTAAACTTGTTTCTATAATCGATGTGTGTAAGCCTCTAATACAGGAAATTCATGAACATACCGATAATCAGGAGGTGAACACTAACCATGAAGAACATCTCAAGGAAAAGAACAAGAACTTGTTGCAACAAACAAGTAATGGAAGTCTTGATACTTTACTACTTTCTAACGAGAAATTGAAGTTATCTGTTGTGCAGGGAACAATTCTAGATTATAATCGCCTTCCTGTTCACCTTAAGTTCATATTTTTGAAGGATAAGGAGAGGGTGATAATCTCAAGTCAACTTAGCAAGTCGCAAGAAGAACAACTTGTTCGGGTCCTACAAGAACAACTTGTTCGGGAGATTGAATCCCTCATTTGTGAAAAACAACAGTGAAACGGAAGATTCTTGGACTTCTCCACATTGGAGTTATTTGATTGATTGGTGAAAGAACATCAAGTCGAGCCAATGAAAGTAAACAAAGGCATTGAATGGGAGGCAACCCATGTCCAGTTCAATTTTATTTTGTTATTTAGTTTTTCCAAATTTATTTTTGCTTATTTTCATTTTAAAGGGCAGCATATTTTAATTTCATAGTTAATTGGGAAATCGATTGCATTAAGAGGCTAAATGATAAAATAGATCTTTGAGGGGTTTATGTGTTATGAGGGTGATTTAGGAATGTTTGTCTTAAAAAGAAAAAATAAATAAATTTTAATTTTGGTTCTGCTTTTAGCGCACATGCGCTGTCTTAAAAAGAAAAAAAATCAAATAAAATTTAATTTTCATTATGCCTTCAGCGCACATGCGTGCTAAAAGCTCAGCGCATGTGCACTGAGACCCCTTTGAAATTTATCTTTGCCTAGCGTGTACATGCGCGCTCAAAGCCTACAGCGTATGTGCATGGAGCTGATTAGCACACAAACACACTGTAGAGCACGTGCGCGCGACAGATTTAAAGGAACTTAACCGTTCCCAAATCCCATTATTTCTTCACATTTCTCTTATTTTTCAACTTCCTCTCAAACCCTCAAATCCCCCACTTCAAGTTTTCCAAAACTCACCCCAATTCCATCAATTTTACAACCAAATTTCTTCTTCTTAAAAGGAAAATCAAATCAAGGTATGAATTTCTCTCTCTTTCTACAATTTTTTCCTTATGGGTTTCAATTAATTTTCAAGAATATGTTGAGTCTTTTTATGCTTTGATTGATGAAATCTCATATGAATTGAATTTTAAACGTAAATTTGGTGTCATTATTGTTTGGATTGTTGATTGAGGATGGATTGCATGTTCATAATAAACCCAAAAATTTCCTCTTTCTTTATTCATGCCATGTGTTTGATAATATGTCTCAACGAATAAAAATGTTCAAACACAAGGCATCGATGCACGCGGTAGGAATTTCATTCCTAGGTCATTGATTATGCCATGTGAATTCTTTCTAATTAGTTTCCATGCATAGGAATGTTCATGCATTGTCTATAAGTCTTAGTTTTAGGCATTATTTTTCTCGGATTTTCATGTATAATCTAAGGCTTCTGACTTAGGGGAATGGCCTTTTATTTAAGTGTTGAGTGTTGTAATTGTTTGTTTGGGAGTCATGATGCATGTTTATGTTTTATATGAATGCAAAGAACCACAAAGAAAACAGCCATAGGCAAGGGTACCGGAGAATCCTCATCATCCGGGGCTCCACAACCACGAGTTGGTGGCGCGTTATGGTTTTTAATTGCAGCAGCCAAGCAGAAATATGACAATGATATCTCAAAATTGGCTGCAATTAAGGAAAGTGGCATACAAGTGCCATTGGCAGGGGTGCCAGAAATCAAGCTAGCCATTCGCAATCGTGGACGGGAGCTTTCCACTTCCACCCCCGTAGATGTCGTCCTTCCGGTGGTACGTGAGTTTTCAATAATATTCTAATTTTGATCATTATAGCTCCACTAGGATATATGCATGGGGAAAAGAAGTGGATGTCTCTGCCAATGAAATCAACAGAGTTTTGAAGGTCGCTCGTGTTCGTAACGATGAATGGCCCGACACCCGTAATGCCAACGTAGAGCTTCAACAGATCACAAGCATTCTTTGTGACGAAAACATGGATTGGACTTTTACAGCAGATGGCATGACAGCTCGGCATTTCCATGCAAATAAACTTAAGCTAGCATGGTTTGTCTAGTTTGAATTCCTTTGTGGCCGCCTTCTACCGGTAAACCATCTCACCCATGTCACTATGGAACGGGCAAAATTGTTATATTGTATTGCAACTGGGAAAGCCATAGATTTCGGTCAGCTCATACATCAACAAATTTGCTACTCCGCTACCAGTAGGCAACCGGGATTATGGTTTCCCCATCTGATTACGACTCTATGTTTGGAAGTGGTGTGGTGATTGAGCCTTCTGAAGAAAAATTGAGGCCTAGGTCAGATGATTGCAATGGAGGGTATACGAGCTCCGATTACACGCACTCGGTCTCAAGCTTCTACGTCACACATAGAGGAAGTTGAGGATTCAGATGATGAGCCGGTACCTGCTCCGCAGCAATCGCAGGAGGGGCTTCTACATCAAATCTTGGCAGAACAACAGCGGATAGGCCAACATTTTGATTCGTTTATGCAATATCAGTTTACGTGGCAGCAGACCATGGAGGCTCATCAGATGGCCAGAGAGCGGGGAGAGGACCCTTCTACATTTCCTCCCTTTCCTCATCTTTCGTAGGATTTGGGGCCCTATGCTCCTTGAGTTTTTATGCCCTATGTGTTGGGCCATTTTCTTTGTGTGATATTCATGGAAATTGATTTCCTAGACAGTATTAGTTATTTTCATTAGTTAGGTTTCATTCTAGTTCATTTATTTCATATTCCTTAGGTTTATTTTCTAATTGTGTGTTTTCGTTTATTTTTAGTTGTGTATTCTCTTAAGGGAGAGTAAGTTTTTCTTCATTATTGTAGGACCCTTTTCTACAATTTTCTTGTTTTTCTTATTGTGCAAGGGAATTATTTATTTATTTGTTTTGTTTTGTTTTGTTTAGTGTTAATCCAGCTTTCTTTCCCGACAAGGGGATATTTATAGCGGATACGGCTCCAAACGCGAATTAAATCCAGAGAAGCTTTTCTTTTTACCATTTTTATGTTTTTCTTTTTGCATTGAGGACAATGCTTATTTTAAGTGTGGGTGGGAAAGTAATTTGGATTTTTAAGTTGTTTGGTGTTTTTTGCTCAATTTTGCTGCAATATATTTTAACTTTTCCTTTGATTTGAGAGTTTGTTGAAAATTTTGAAAATTTTATGGATTAATTGACCATCATTTTTTTAAAGTTTTCAAAAATTTTTGCTTAACGTATTTTTTCTATTTTTCTGCATAATAAATCATGATTTGAACCATGCATGAATGAGTAGTCGGTGTTAATATTTTCCATTCATGATTCTGAAGATTTTTGAGCACTAAGCCATACTTTAATTTTTTATTTGGGATATTTAGAGAAATTTATGTAGACTCAATTATGTTGCATCCCAAAAACTTGCTTTATTACATTTTCGAAACTAATTCTTAGACGACCCGATTTAGTTTAAAAAATGAGGGTAGCTTTTTTTCATTTGCCATTCTAGCCAACCATGTTAACAATTTATTTCTAAGTACCTTATTTGAGCCTTATTCTTGTATAGTGAAACATCATTCTCCTTCTTTCACATAAACTCAATTACCTACCCTTATTGAGTTTAATGTTCTTTTCATTGTTTTATCCTAAATTTTCCCTTTAAGAGCTTATTGGTGCACATTATTTGTTAAGGGGATATAAGGGTGAAAATTTATGAGAAGTGAGTGGTGTGCATTTTTGTAGCGAAATAGGGTATTGGAAAAAATTGTTGGAGAAAAAAATGAATATGGAAGTTTTTGTAGTTGCAGGTAGTGCCCATCACTGGTACCTGCATGTTTTTGATATTTTACAGGTAGTGCCTATCACTGGTACCTGTATTTGCAGGTAGTGCCCATCTCTGGTACCTGCTTGTTTATATGTTGCGGGTAGTGCCTACCATTGGTGTCCGTAATGTGAGCGGACATAAAACTAAAATCACTACGTAATGTATATATGTCCGAGGGAGGTTGGCATGTTTGGTTGTTCAAAATTTTTTGTTCGTATTTGTTACTTAAGTGTGGGGTTGTGGATGTTTGATATTTTGCATGTGAAGAGAATATTTATTCTAATGTGTGGCCACCATTATTAAAAAGCTCTTGTTCTTATTTGCTATATCCTCTCCCTTCGTTGGCTAACAAATATCCTAACCTATTGTTCGAGCTGAAAGTCCTACCTAGATTTGAATTGAATCGATTGTCTAGATTAGTGGAGGAGTGTAAGAAGTGTCAGCTATGGGTGTTTAGAAAAATTTTGAGGGTCTTCATGATTTAATCTAGATATTTTCAAATCTAAATTTTTGAATGGCTATACACCATGGCACAAATTTCATGTTTTGATTCTTATTAGCATTTGAGCTCTTGGGTTCTTTGACTACTCTGATTGCTGGGTTGATTATTGATTATTTATTTGGATATTTGAAGGAATATGTTGAGTAAAATGTGCTATGCTTAAATGTTTTAATTTTATATTTGATCGAGGATGATCAAAGGCTAAGTATGGGGTAATTTAATAAGTTCATAATTGTGCTATATTTTATGTGTCAATTAACACGTTTTAATGTGCTGTAAGAAAGATTTGAGTTATTATTGAGCTTAATTTGGTTATTCTTAGTTTTTGTAGGGTTGAAGTGAAGAAGAGCCGAAATAGATGGAAAAAGATGAAAGAATATGGGACAGACACGAGTATGAAGCCATTGTAGATACTATTTTGTATTTCAAACATAACTTTTGATCCTGAGCTCCGATGGAGGTGATTTAAGATGCATTGGAAATCCAAAGGATAGAGATACAACTTTTGTGTTTTACACTTTGTCAAATTCTTGCACTCAAGCATCAAGGTGAAAATTGAAGCCAAAGGTGAAACACAGTTGAGGAAGCTAGTGCACATGCACTGGAGCTGTGCAGCGCATGTGCGCTGCATCCAGAAGCAAAATCCCAGAAGTAGCTCGCGTGCACATGCTCGGTAGGGACACTGCGCATGCGCGCGGAGGACAACATGCCTGGACCTTACCGCCTCGCACGCACATGCGTGTGAAGACCCAGCGCATGTGCGCGGAGGGCAGCAGGGGTGGCGTGAAGTGATTTTTTTGGTAGATTCTTCGGCGGTTGGACTCTTTTTCACCAAATTTCATGTTCTTATCTATAGACCTTAATTGTAACCCTAAGTACTCGTTATAAATACCCCATTTAGGGTGAGAGAAAAGGAGATCAACACTTTTATTTTCTTTTGGCTAGGGTTTTTATGGCACTTTGTGCTTAAACCCTTTTATTGGTAGAGGGATATGAAGCCATGCTCAATTTTACAAAGTTGTGAGACTTTTTGTGCTCAATATGAATTATTTACTTTTATCTCAAGTATTGATTATTTTTCTATAATTAATTTTATGGTTGTTCTTTTAAACTTATTATTGCTGCAGAATGCTAAGTCATTAGAATTAATCTACTGCTAGATTGTTTTAACCGCGTGTGCTTAATTCAATCTATGAAGCAACTGAATTTGATAATTACTAGATTAGTGTTATTGAATTTAGGGAAATTAATCATCTAATTGGCATAACCGTGTGTGTTTATGTTTAATTAGTCTAATTGTTCTTGTTGATCTTAAAGCTTCTATTAATTAATCTTTGACGCATGTCTGGGTTAAATTAATAGTTAAGGTTAATTGGATCGCGTGTTGAAAATTAACCAACTTTAGAAAGAAATAAGAATCTACTTTGAATTGGTATTCGTTCGGGTTAATTCTTCAATTAGTGCTTGATATAGAATTGAATTATCTTGTGTGTCAATGATTGACTAGTGAAATTGCCATGGTGGATATGACCAAAACCAAGACTGATTTTTTTAATCAAATTCTCTGTATTATTTCTGTTTTAGTTTCTAGTTAAAAGATTCAAAACCCCCACTTTTTCCATTTAGCACAAGAATAAACTCCGTTATCTGTGGGATGACCTGTACTCACCACTTCTACATATTGAGAGTTGTTAATTTTGGGTGCTTACGACAGCATTACAACTCGACAGCATCATTCTGCACCACCATCAAGCAAGTGCACAAATGCAAACTGGTATTCACGTTTACTATGAGAGGATGAAAAAGGTACATGTGCCTACTTTTGATGGACAATCGGACTCAGATAAGGCTGAGAAGTGGCTCAGTGAAATAGAAAATAATTTTGAGTTATTTCAAGTACCAATGGAAATGAAGCACCTAGTGATTAAACCATTTTTCATTGGAGAGGCAGAAAAGTGGTGGGTTACGGTTCAAGTAACTATCACACCTCCTATTGATTGGACTAAGTTTAGGGTGGCATTCTAAAATCATTTCTTTGCACCCGCTGTGAACTACACAGAATATGACTTAGTATACAGAAAATAGAAGAGTTAACTCCAGGCATGTCCATAGTACAGTATGCTAATAAGTTTAATATTTTGGGACGTTTTGTACCCACTATCATGAAAAACGAAGAATTGAAAATGGTAAGATTTGGATGTGGGTTGACAAGTTGTATGCGGTCTAAAATTTCTAGTGCCAATACTCCTGACTAAGATGAGTTATTCAATACTTGTTTAAGAGTAGAGGCTAATATGAAGAGGCTTGATGAAGAGAATAGTGGAAAGAAAGCTCAAACCATTGAAAGGCCGGTAATGGCAGGATAGAATGTGTCTGAAAAACACGTGAAGGTGTACTTAAGAGGAAACGTGGACCGCCACCACCACTGAGAATTGAAGGAAATAATAACAAACCTGAATGTGACTATTTCCATAAGCTCCATTATAGAGAATGTTGGTTAAAGACTGGAACATGCTTCAAATGTGGTCAAATTGGACATCGTCAATGTGAGTGTCCAAATAAGAAGGGTAACCATCCCTTCTTATTGGAAGAAATCTTTAATAGAGTAATTGTGTAGATTATTGGGGACCATGTATAAACCAATTTATACCCATTTACGAATTTAATTGCCATTTATTTTGAAGTATTTTTGTATTTAAATAATCTAAAATTTAAGAAAATGTTGTGGGTTAATAATTATTTTCATATGGAATGAATCTTGAATTTTGGATGTATTTTTCTACAAAGAAACAAGAAGAGTAGATCGCCTTTCTGTTTTTGAAAAAAAAATTGAATAAAAGAAAGAAAAAGAAAACAAAGAACAAGAACAAGTAGCAGCAGCTTTCTGCTTCTGCCAAAGGAAAAGAAGAAGATGATGTTGGTGTGTTATAATTGCAAGTTAGTCCCTTAGTTTCATAGAATCTTATTAAGGCCTGATTGATTTTGAAGGTGCAGATTAGATCCCTATGAACTTATTGAAATTAGAGATTTACCCAGAAATGTTTTGATGAGTCAAATGACGTCCAGAACTCTCTAAAATTATTTTTTAACCTCTTGAAGTTTCTGGAAAATTATATTATGGCCCGAAAGTTTTAAAAAATTATACTAAAGCCTAAAAAAATGTTTTACAAATTATAAGAAAATCCTCAAATTTTTTTTTTAAAGTTGCATGGAACCACTTATTATTTTATATAGTTATATGAAAGTCCAAAATTTTCTAAAAGTTTCAGAAAAGGGCCATAGAGTTTCTAAAAACCTGTAATAATAAACTAAAAGCTATTTTATGATAGAAATTGAATTGACTAAACCCAATAAGGACTCACTTGAGTTATTTTGACAATTTTAAGAGATTATATTATTATATTTAAGCAAACTAAAAGTACTTTTCACATTTATACATCACTAATAAATTTTAAAATATTTAAAGTATTAAATCAGTCATGGTCCCTAAGAATTTGCAATAGGGTTATAGTGAGTTGGATTAAGAGTTCATTAATGATAGAATATCATGACATCTTATAGGAAAATATTAGCGTCAAGATTAAGTACGATTATTCAAGTCGCTCATTCGAGGTAGGTGGTGCTTACCCTCTAAATTTCTAAATTGTTTTATGAACTTTGATATTTTTTAAAATTGGTTTATAAATTGAAATGAATTTCAAAGTCGTTTTACGAAAAGTGTGTTTTATAAAAGAATTATTTTTGCTATGAAAATCTGGATCATGTATGACTATTTGACTTGATTAGTTTTAAAGTTATATAAAAATGTGATACATGCATGATTTTGAATATGTATGATTTGGGTGTGATGTATGAGTAAAACATTAATGAACAAGGGCTGTAAACGAACATGAGATAGTTGGTAGGGATTATAGTACTGAAATCTTCGATTAATTATGATTATGATTATGAAAATGATCATGATTATAATAATGATAATGATAATGATAATGATAATGACAATGATAATGACAATGACTAGAGAAACTGTCAGGTGGTTCTACGGAAACCTCATGGCATCCTTTTGTGGTGAGGTCAAGCACTAGGCTGAGTACTCAATAGCGCGATGAATGCATGGTTAGTTTTGAGCCTCTTCTGATAAGTGCATGCATGATCGAACATGATTTTATGATTATGAAAATGAATATTTGATGTATGTATGATCATGAAATTTGTCAAATGAGAATGACTAACTTATCGTCTATTTCTGAGTATTTCAAAAGCATTAGCTAATGATTTTATAAATGGTTTTCAAAATATGATTTTCTTGAAACTATGAGCTTGTGATTGTGTGACAGTTTTGTCAGAGTATATGTATATGTAACTACATGATCCAACAGGAAGTATGTACTATCTACTGGGCGGCTTATGGCTCACCCCATTCCATATGTTTTTGTACAGACGACGAGTACGATTTTGTTATCTTAGAGGATGAAGGTTAGACGCATTTAGACAAAGAAGACTTTTAAGATTGTTTAGTGGTAGGATTTTAGTAGAGTTAATGAACATTGATGTTAGTTAAGCCTGTGTGCTCATGATATTATTTATTAGTTTTGCATTTTAGAATTTAACTTATTAAAAGGTATAAGTGCCTCACTCTTTTGGTTATTAGTTATAAATAGATGTTTTCACTCTTATTATTGATGTTTGAGGTTTATTGATATATGGTTGATGCCTTGTATTCATGGGAGTATGGTTTCACAAATATGACGAATGGCACATTCCTTCTAAGTGCGGGTCAGGGGCGTGACATAAAGACTTAGCTCTATTTTGTCACAAATGTGGCGTGAAAAGACTCTTTGGAAAATATCAAAGTTAGAGACTAAATGTGGCGTGAAAAGACTCTTTGGAAAATATCAAAGTTAGAGACTATGTGTTTTAAAATTCATAAACACTCTTCAACCATACATTGCATTGTGTTATGCTAACTTGACATTTTTTTTCCATATCCATAAAATTTTGGTCTATGCCTATTTTCCTCATCCTTAAAATTTAGTCATTTTGATTTTTAGCTTTCAAGACACTCGGGGTATCATAAAAATATAATGAATCACAAATTGAATTTGAGTTTTTGTAAAATGTGTGTGTGACTTTTAAATTATAGGATTTATGATGGTTTAGAGTCCAAACTATCTTCTAATTGTTTTGTTTTATATTTTACCTAAATAGGATGTTATACCAACTAAGTCTCCGTTGCCTAGTGCAAAAGGCAAGCTACTCGAAATTAGCACGAAAATATTGCCAATCTTGGAATAGAAAGAGCAACAACTGTATACGTACCAAGGCAGGTCTTCCTGAGTGCCAATTTTGAGACTAAAGCCAATTGTTGTAGTCCCTCTCAAATTCTAGGAACGACTTGAAGAAAGTGACTTAGAAGGAGGTGAAACTTCTCAATGAGTATATTGATAAAATTCTTTATGTTTCAAGCAGAAGACCATTGCCATTTTTTGAAGAGATGTGCCGAGAATAAATTTGGTATTTTTTGTTTCCAATCGCGGAAGAGGAAAGAAAAACTGGGGAAGAAGAATTGTGAACAAACAATGTTTATATTGGAGTTCAGCAGTAATTAATCTCTTTCTAATGGACATATTGATTTCATGCCAATGAAATAGTAAAATCAAGATAATGGAGGACGTAAATGTTGAAGTCATATTTCTCTTAGAATTAGTTATTTTTGCCCCTATTTTCCTTGTTTTATTGTTGTGATATCTCAATCGGTTAGTACAGATCATGTTTCTTAGCTTTTCGTAGGACGCAAAAGTGAGAGAAGGTACCCCATTTTTTTATTACTTTCTTGATCAATTGTAATTAGTAATTAGCTCATTTAACATGCATAATTCTTTTTAGTATACACTTTGTTAGATGGACTCTTCCCAAAAGTACAAGCGTAGGAGGTTGTGGCAGGGTAAACTTTTTAGCTAGGTAATTTGGCATATTCTACAACGCAAAGAGATTGTGACTTCATTCAAGATAGAGATTAGATGACATGGGAAGGAGATTGAAATTGACAAGAAAAGAAAACAAATAACAGGCGAGAATTATTTATGAAATAGGTCAAAGGAACACGTGAGTAAGGGTGTTAGTTCGCACATATTTTTTGACTTATTTGATTTAGTTTATTTGAATTTGAATTTGAATTTGAAAATCTTAAATCAAAATTAAGTTATATAAATTCAAATGTAATTAAAGTCGACTCGATTATATTCTACTTATTCAATTAGTAAGTCGAATAAATTGAATAAAAATCCAATTTCAGTCCACATTCTAATTTTAAAATTTAGTACATTATTTCACATGTTTAAAATAGAACATAATATCATTCTATAAATTCAAAAATTACAAGTTCCTAACTAATACAAGTAAAATACATAACCAAATTACAAAAGTTAACAATCACAACATTTTTCAATAAATATTGAAGTATATATAATAATTTAACTCTAATCTATCTATGAATAGCAAAACATGTATGCCGAAATATATAAATATCTAACTATATATAAAGGCTAAGATGTAATGTAAAAATTAATGTACTTCCTAATTGAAAGGATGCACTGATGTAGTTTTGGAGGTAAAAGTAGATGAGAACGGACCATCTACTGTATAAAATTATGTGCAAGGTTCGAAAGTATCAGACTATTTGATTTACAGTAAATAGATTTATGTTGTATTTTTCCGTAAGACAATGATTTGAACCATAACCTTAATGCCACAAGACTAAAAAATATTTTTCCTAACTCTCAATCTACAAAATAGAATTTATATAATAACATCAAATTTTTTATTATTAATTAAAATTCTATTTGAGGCTTAATTTTTTTTTTAAATAAAGAATAAATTATTGTGGGTCATTGTTAACTTAATTGAGTAATTTACAAACACCATAATAATTAATGACAAATTTTGAATCATTGCTAAAAACAATTAAAAAGAAAAACTTAATTTGTAAATTATGAACAATGAAAATTAATTAAAAATTCACACCACGTATTTCTAAAACATGTTAGACACTTGTAATTTATAAATGACTAAATTAAGATATTAAACAAACACTTAATTTTAAATATTTTATAAATGAAATCAAATATAAAGAGACAATTAACATATTAACTTATTTTAATTTAAAGTGGGGCAATAGATTCCAATAATTCACTATAAAACAATTAATTATTCAAAAATAAAATAATAATTCTACATAAAGTAGTTGATATTTCACGAATAAGTTAATAAACAATTGACTTGAAAAAGATCTTACTTTATAATAATTAAGGATGATACTCTATATAAAAAAGAGATTAAGAAGAACCATAGAGACAATAAGAATAGTATAGTTAACAAAATCTTGAAAAAGTTAAATCATACCATATTTTTGTCACAAGATATAAGTATATTTTGTCTTGAAATAGTGTAGATATTAGTTATTTTCTTTTTGTCATAAGAATATATAAAATTACAGTTTTGGATAATTTTGTAATTGTATAAAATTTTTGTAGTTTAAAGTCTAATTTCGTAAGGTTGTGACTGAAATTTTAAGAACTTTGAAGTAGGAAAATTAATATGAAAAGTAAACATTTGGGTACAATGAAATAAAAAAAAAACAAAAAGCGATCTTGGTGGCAAATATTATATTTATTAATACCCAACCCTTATACATACACATAATATACATAGGTCCTCAAAAATTTTGGGGGAGGAAGGATTACCGCCATCTCCGATTACCCAATGGTCTACTGTTACTTCCAAAAATACCCCTATATATTCATTTGCATATCCAACCATTTTATCCAGTTTTCTTCTTATCCCTTTTTAACCACTCACTTTATTTCATCTTCTATATTTAACTTCTATCTCCTCCTCATTAGCACACTTATTAAGTGTGCCTCAATTACTAGTTTTAGTAAATATTAAAATATTTATAATTACGTACTTAACTCTAGTCTCTATATATACTAAAAGGAAATTAATAATCCATTTAATTAGCTATTGAAACAAAAGTGTCGCAGTATTAAGTTGTATGCTTATATTAATGTATAAGTACATAAATTGAACATAATATGAACTATTACATTAATAATTCCAACAATTATACAAAAAAAAGAAAGATATTTAAGTCTTAAGAATTAAAAACATTATCAATTATTAATATATTTAATTATTAATAATTAAGAATATTATGGATAAAATATTATGTACACAAATACATTAGTATTACAATATATAGCTAAAATATTAAAAAATGTAATTGTTCGACTTATTCAACTAACAATTTAATTTAGAAGTTGAAGTCAAAATCGAGTCGAGAAGTTGATTTCTTAAATGACTTCAACTTAAAGTTGAGTTCAAAGCTAAACAGGTCGAGTCAAACTTTTTTTTTTCCAACTTAAGTCGATTTGATAGTTTGACTTGACTATCTTTTGAACACCTCTGCACGTGAAAATTATTTATGGAATATTTCCCTACTCTTATTTGTCCAAAATATCTTACTATGGAGATAACTCCAGCATTTGCAAAAGTCTTTGGTACTTACCCCCAATTCGAGATGTGTATTTTTTATCGTTTGATGATTTAAAAATAATAGGGTTCCTTACTTTTTAATTATCTCAATCATGGTAATGCACATATTTTACACTAAGAGTGGGTAGTGCAGGCTTACTCATTGGTGCTGTCTTCTTTCTCATTATGAACTATTATTATTTAACTGTTTACACAGAAAATACTTATATATCCAAAAATATGATAAACAATCATAAAAGTTGCCCTCCTGAACCCCTATACAACTTTGTAATAGTATATTTTCCCCAAAACGATAAATATGTATTGATGATCAACTTCCAAGTGTAAGGATAACTATCCTTAATAGTTTATGGCAGCATTTGACACTCAAACTGGAAGTAATTCTCCCACATGATCTCTCTTTGAATATCAGTAGCAAACTTTGTTACTTTGACGCAAACTATTAGTGTTATTATATCCTATTTTAAAAGAACAACACTAAAAATGAGAATTAACAACAAGGGAGTAATAGTATCCAAGTATCCTCATTTATGAACATTCACAAATATGACACTCAGACGAATGCGTATACTTATACGAATACCCTGAATCCTTGCAACTTAAAGTGCTACATTACTAACTTCAATAAAAGCAACAAATCATCTTTCTTGATATTCAGAATAACATTTTACATGTTCCAACACTGGAAATTAGGCGAGAAGACAATATAGACACAAAACTAATGACAAAGCTAGAATTTAGTTTCTAAGTAGAGAGAGAAAATAGAAGAGCTGAGGAGAATTTGTGATTGATATTACTGAGGAGAGATTAGTATAGTGCGCCCCCCTTTTCTTGGCACCCAAGCCCCTTATTTATAGATGTACATGAGGAGGCGTGAGGCTACCAGTCTACTAGCTCATCTGGGGCTAAATTACATAACTACCCTTAATGAGATTGCCATGTAAGCACTTCTAGAACAATCTAGGGGGGTGCCAAGTATCACTAATTAACATCATCAATCCTCACCGGTTTGGTGATTCCTTAAAAAAAAGGCGATTGTAATCCAAAATTGTTTCCCGCACAACAGATGTCATCAACTTTCAGTAGTAGGTGGCAATGCGTTAGAACATCTATTACTTGTATCCGCTGTGACATGGAAGAACATCCTAGTTCTACCACCGATTGCTGCAAATTAGCATTGAGCGAAACGTTCTTATTTTTTTCCTCAAGATGTTTTCTGCGGTTCAATTCTACTTCCTTATTATTGTCTCTTATGAATCTTTTGTATTGGATAAGCATGTCAGTTACAAAAATAATTTTAGTATGGTTTGAATATTCAACATCATCGTAAATACTAAATTTAACATTTTTATCACGAAATTCCATGCTAAGATTGCCATTAAGAACATTGATCTTAGTGTGAGAAATAGCTAAGAATGGTCTTCCAAATAAAATAGGTGTAGTAGAATCACCTTGTTCCATTTCTAACACATAAAAATCAGCAGGAAAAAACAAAATTCCCACTTGAACTAAGATATCCTCCACCATTCACTTAGGATAGGCTAAAGATCTATCAGGTAGCTGATTTACCATACTAGTCTTCTTCAACAGTCCATTTTTCAATGCATCATAAATAGAATATGTGATTTGGCATTACATTAATAGATGCACCTAAGTCTAGCTTGTCTTTTTCAAATTGTGTATTGCCTATATTACAGGAAATAGAGAACATGCCTGGGTCCTTACTCTTTTCAGGTAGGAATTTTTGAATGATGGACAATACATTTCTCCCAATCTTGATCTTCCTAACTTTCTTCTCTTTTTGTTTTCTTGGGTGTATACACAATTCCTTCAAAAACTTAGCATAGTGAGGTGTTTATTTAATAGCATATAATAAAGGAATATTTACCTCACACCTATGAAAAGTCTCGTACAATTCTCTATTGGGATCCTCATTTGCAAACTCCTTCAATGCTTTGGGAAATGGGAGTTCGGGTTTATATTCTGGCCATACAGTAGATTTATATTTTTCTTCTCATTTGTTGCCTTTCTTATTGCTTGGAACAACTTCTTTTTTAGCATTGGCCTTCTTCTTCTTGGCCTCAACTCATTCAGGAACCATTTTGCACTTAGGTTTCCTTTGGATTGATAATTGTTATTAAATAAGAGTGGGAGGGCAACTTTCCAGAATTCTGTGCTTCCAATCGACTAATTGTAGTTGCCATTTGAGTCTTATTTGGTACTACAATTACTGGATACTGGCCTTGGTGTCTTGTTGGAATTGCGTAGTAGTAGCAATCAAAGTATTTAGTATTTCCTCTAAAGATATACCAGATTGAGTAGCCGGATTAGTTGTTGTCTTTGAGAAAATAAAGGCCTATACGATTGAAAATTCTGCCAATTTTGTTGAGGTTCTTGTTGTGTTGGATTCCTATATCTTAGATTAGGGTGCATATAATCATATCGAAACAGAAACAAGCAAGCGTAGCGAATCATGTAGATAAGGCCCCACCTGCCAGTGCGTGGATAGATAGGGAAGGTAGGGGAGAAAGCTTCGACATCCAGATCATGAATGTTTGGAATCCATATTATGCAAGGAGACATTGCTCTTCGATCGCTATATTCTTGCAATAGCAAAGGCGTGGTTCATACTCTAAAAGAAAGTAGATGCTTGAAGGTTCGGGGGCGGGTTTTTGGGGTTAGTTCACCCTTGCGGAGTAGCTCTTTAGGTTTTTCCACTCGAAACTGCACCTACATTACTTCGAAATCATGATCCCTCCACTAAGATTATACGTATTAGAATAGGGATCATGATTTACTCGAGGTTGCCTTTGAAATCCTCCTGCTACATTTACCTACTTTTGAGATTCATCTTGTAATATGGAACACATATCTGTTGGATATCCTCCATTTGAACAAATTCTGCAGGGTTGCATAGTTTGCGTAGTTCCTGAAGCCAATTGGTGCACAAAAGAAGTTTGACTGGCCATTTGTTGTTCTAAGGATGAAACATTCACCTAATTAACAGGTTTGAGAGTTTGTTTGCATCGTGTCCCGAAATTTTGAGAACATGCTACCATATTTGATATGAGCTTACGAGCAGCTTCAATGGTCAAATTATCCAATGCCCTTCCACTATCGGCATCGATCATGTTCCTCTTATTAAGCAACAAACCTTCAGCGGACAAAAGTATTGAATTAATAAGGAGTTGCTTATCTGATGGTGCAGATAGCTTGCACATAGTTTCTTAAAGTGCTCCCCCAGTACTCATAGAGGGACTCATCATTGAACTACTTCATCCCACAAATTTCTTTCCAGTTATTTTAGTTCGGGAGGCTGGAAAATATTTTATTAAAAACAATCTATTCATTTGCTCCCAGGTGATAATGTTGCCTAATGGTAAATTGAACAACCAATCCTTTGTCTCATCCTTGAGTGAGAATGTGAATGCCTTCAATTGAATGTGCTTCTCTGAAACCCCAGTGGGCCTCATACTTGTGCAAACTATGTGAAACTCTTTAAGATGCTTATTCGGATCTTCACCTGGTAATCCATGAAAAGAAGGCAATAAATAGATTACTCTAAATTTTAATTCAAATATAACGTTTGCATCTAATTCAAGATATGTAACGCACAAAGGTTGTTGATTTAAGGGGGACCCTGCTAGTTCTCTAAGAGTTCTTTGCGCCGATTCTCGTTTCTCCTCGGTGTTCTTGATTGCTAGCAAAAATAAAGTTAAAGATTTGATCTTCCCCTAGCTGTCTTTCCTTTAACTCCTTTCCTAATTTGCATAGCATTTTCTGGATTTCGAATGAAGTTGGAATTCAACTTGTCGAATAGATTGTGTTACTGGGCTACTAAAAACAGAAACCAATGGCACATAAATAAATCAAACCATTCCCCAGAAATGGTGCCAAAATTACTGGTGTAATTGTCACGGGCTCCCAAAAATTAACCGAATTCTTCTTATAAAATGTAGTAACAGTGAGTCCAAGTCTTCTCATAGAGAACAGTTTTTATTCTTGTGCTCAAAATACAAAGGGAGGGGGGTCATGAATACTTGTAAACTAAAAACTAACGTAGGAAATTAAAATTGAAGAAAATTCAATTAAAGTAGAATCTTGGTTTCTGTCATATCCGCCATGGAAATCCTATCAATTGATCATCGACACCAAAAGGTAATTCAATTCTCATATAGACAAGTACTAATTGAAGAATTAACTCAAATTCTAATTCAAGGTTGATTCTTATTTATTTCCTAAGGTAATTTAATTTTTACCACACGATCCAATTAACCCTAACTATTAAATTAACCCAGACATGTGCCGAAGGTTACATAATAGAAGCATTAAAATAACAAGAACAATTAGGCTAATTAAACATAAACACATACGGCTATGTTAACTAATTGATTATTTCCCCAAAATTCAATAACACTAATCGAGCGATCATTAAACTTAGTTGCTTCACAGATTGAATTCCAATAGCTCACTATTCTACAACAATACCAAATTAAAAAGAAGAATCACAAATTTAATGTAGAAAAACAATCAATATTTGATATAAAAATGAAATAAATTTAAATACAGAGGTCTCACAATTTAATAGGACCAACCATGCCTTCAATTCCCTTAACCAAGAAGAGGGTTTTAGGCACTAAGTGCCATGGAAGAACACACAATAATGATTGCTGAAAAACTAGATCAAATGATGAAACAAAGAAAAATGAATGCCCTCCATAATCGTGCCTTATAAGGGGTATTTATAGTGAATATTAGGGTTACAATCCTTGTCTGTAGATAAGAATATGAAATCAGCTGAAAAGGAGTCCAACCAGATGAAGAAATCTATTAAAAATAAAAAATTACGTAACCCTTCTGTGCCACGCACACGTGCGTGCCATCCGCCTCGTGTGGGTGTGCGCTCAACGAACCTAAAATTTTGCTCGGTGGAAATAGCGCATGTGCGCCCTGCCTTAATCCTGCATTTCACATTCGATTTCAATTTTGTCCTTGATGATCTTTGAATTTGGAAAAGTGTAAAACACGAAAGTTGTAGTTATTTCTCTTGGGTTTCCAACACATCATAAATCAAATCAATCGGAGCTCTGACTTGAAAGTTGTGCTTAAAATACGAAACAACATCCAGATTGGCTTCATACTAGTGCACATTTCCTCCTTGGAATTTTCTTTCATCTTTTGCATCTTTTTCAACCTGTTTTTCACTACACCCTATAAAAACTAAAGACAACCAAATTAAACTCAATAACAACTCAAATCTTGCTTACAACACCAAAAAACACGGTAAATGACATATAAAATATATAACAATTATGAACTTATCACTTTCTTCCAAGTTTAATATCTCACCTTTGTGTTGATACAGGATGTACTTGATTGATGCACGTGATATACTTACACATAGTTATATTATTTATAAACAACCTAAATCCTACTACTAAATATATAGCACACTGCAAATATATGGTGTCAAATAGTAGTAAACTAAAGAAACTAAAAAATGCGATTTAAAATGGGCTGCTGTTCGATGAGCCCATTCTTGGGGTTTTAATCAATTGATTGGGTGAAATAGCTTGACAGGTCTAACAAGAGGTTTCCTCCCAATAATGAATCTATCTCTTGGCCGGCCTCATGATTCTAGTCTAATTATCCACATAGATTACAAGGAACGAACTAGAAAAGCTAGCATCTTGGCCTGACTTGATGAACCTTCCTAATCCTATAATAAACTAGTATAGGAATTAACACTTAATGCTCATATGTTGTGTTAAACCACTAAGTTGGCTTAAGAAAAGGCCCTACTCTCTCACCAGCTACCAAAGAAATTATTACTACCTAATTATCCACCATTTTCACTATCTAACCTACCAATCAATCAAGACCAATGGGAAATTGGCATCCTTAAATCTTCACCCAAACTAACTAGTACATAAAAATTAACATTAACACTAAAAAAAGAATTTTAAAGAAAATAGTTAAAGGAAAGCATTTAAAGTAAAGCAACTAAACTAAAGTACACTAAATTAATACAAAGCAAAGTAAATCAAACATAAACTAAAAATCTTTAACTAATGGCCATCAATATACAACAAGGAGATTAGAAACTACAACTACACTACATCTAAACTAAGAAAACCCTCCCCAAATGGGCAGGAAAAGGAAGAGCCAAACCAAGCCTATTGATGCCTTCTTTAACACATCTAGTGTATAATTCAATGAACACCTAAATCCTACTACTAACTAGATGGCATCCCGCAAGTATACGGTTGTCAACTAGTAGCAAGGGAAGTAGGGATGGTTCCCATAAGAATTGTCGATTGCAATTACCAAGGTTTAAGGGCGCTTGTGTAGTTAAACAAAATCAATTGGTAGAAGATAGAACTATTCTAATGAATATTGTAATTTTAATTCTAACCTAATTTAATCACATTAAGACTAAAATTTAAAACAAGTAAATCACTCAACTAAAAAGACTACAAAAGAGAAACTTTGAATATTAAAAGCATTCATTTCTAAATTATAAATTAGAAAGATTTAAACCTGAAATTTAAATATTTTTGGATTTTTCAATTGGAATTAAGAAAGCCCACTAAGAATTTACTAGTAATTAAAGCTAGAAATTAAAAATTCTTAAATATAAAGCAAGAAATTGATAAGAACCCGAATTTTCCTAAAAACCCTAATTTGAAAGTAAAGAAACTTTTCGACTAAATTGGACAAGAAAGCAATTAAAAATTATATCTACTTGAAACTTACAAAAAATCCACTACGATTATCTAATAAAAATTTAAACTTGACAAGAAATTTAAAGAAGATCTAAGATGAAAGTAAAGCGAAATTTCTATTAGAAAAAGTAACTTGTAGTTTAAGCTATCCTAATCTATCTAGAACTATCTAAAACTCTCTACTCTAAAACTATCTAAACTCTAACTTCTCTAAAACTAATTCTACTTAGCTTAAATAGTGCAGCATTATACAAGGCAAAATCAAGGTTTTTCTGGTTGGAAGTTTACAAAATTTCCCCTACAACTTAAAATTCAGTGAGTTGAGATCGCGGTCTGGAACATTTGAGGCCGCGATCTCAACTCTAAAATAGTAAAACTAATTCCCGAGTCGAGATCGCGGTCTGGAATAGTCGAGAGCACGATCTCGACTCTCCTTCCAGCAATCTTCATTTCATCCATTTTGCAATTTGGTCCCTTGAGCTTTGTTCCTTCTAGCTTCTAACTTTTAATTTTTAACCTGCATAATATTAACACCATTAAGCACTTAATTAAACTAAAAATTTAACACAAAATTATCATAATTAATTCAAGAATGAAAGTACAAATACATATGAAAGAAATTAACTAAAATCTTTAATTACTTATCTAATTTCAGAATTTAAACTATCAAAATGCTATAATTTAGAGGAAAATAACTCTAGTTTGCTGGAGTTATCACACCCCCAAACTTAGCGTTTTGCTAGTCCCGAGCAAAACAAAGATTAACAATAAACGAAACCTACTAACATTCAAACATTTAAACACCTCCAAAGTTGACGTGACACTTGATGAATCATGGATGTACTTAGAACAATTAAGCGATCTCTCAAGAAATGTTCAACACTACGTGATATGTGAAGAATATGAGTAAATCAATCCAAAATTGAAATTTTATTTTACAAAGAAGCACAAATTCATTCACTACACAAGATTTCACATCACCAAGGAATCATTATCATTCTCGAAAAGAGTTACCAAAAGTTTTAGTTCTTTTCATTTGAAACATCATTACTTCTCAAATCACAAATATTATAAAGTTAATCAACTCTCTCGACTAAGCATCATGAAAATAGAAGTTCAACTAAGAATCAACTTAAATGCAATTGTCACACATTTTGGGAATAAACCTCTAATAAGTAATAAGTAATATCAGATTAATGATAAGTATTACAAACATTTACTCCTTAACTTATCGGTATACTAAAAACGCAATTCCTAATGGCTTTATTTGGAGAAACAACATGGGTACATGTCGGAGTCCCGTACTCGCCTTATTACTACTCTAATGGCTTAATTCGGAGAAACAACAAGAGTACATGTCGGAATCCCGTACTCGCCTTATTCCTAAAATTTATTTATTATTTTTATTTATTTTTTTGAGCCCTAAACCAAGGAAAAGAAGTGAAATGTACCAAAAATTAATCTCGAATATCAATTATTCACAAGTTAGAACGAACATTCCCTATGCAAACACACGAAATGTCCCAAAATTCCTTCTACTTCATTTATCTCATTTCTTTCCAAAAGATAGTTCACCAACCACATAAGACAAGTGATTTGATAAGAAACAACATTTCAAATAAATTTTCCAAAAATTTCAGCACTTCTTTTTGAAAAATAGCAATGCTAAGTTTATGAATTCTTTATATTGCAAATGAACTACTCACTCACACAAAAATTCTTGAAATGAATCAATCATATACTTCAATCACAAAACATTGAACATTAAAATTTATCATCATTGAGTACCTAATTGATCAACTTTCCATCCATTAATCATCAAGTGGCAACAAAATGTATAAAATGACCATTTGCAACACAAAAAGATAAACACCCCCAAACTTGTCTCTTTTATTCAAGTTGATGAATAAATCATCCTTCCACTCACCCAAAATTAAACATCAAGACAAAACCCAAAAATAATGAAAACTACTTAAACTATGTTCTACTTTTAGGGATTAAACAGCTTAGAATTAAAATTGAGTAAAAATGTTAAGAGCAACCATGCCATGCATCTCACCAAGTAAGCTTCAAACAAAATCAATATTCCATTCAACTCATCAACTAATGCAAAGATGGCATCAACTTCGGGCCCTTAGCCATATTACTCTTATTAGGCAATAACCAAACTTCACCAAGTGTCAGTTTAATAATCCAAAAGAAATTTCATCCATAAAGCATAAAAATGTATCACTTGGCATCGGCTTAAGGCCATTAGCCAAACTACTTAAAAGAAAGAAAAACTGAAATACTTCAATTCCAAAAACTAAAAATAAAACAAACATAATCTAAAGTAATTAAAAGCTCTGGTATCCAATAAAAATAGCAAAAATCATCATCATCCATCAAATTAATTCAATGATCAAGGTTGGTTTTTTTTGCATGCTCAAACAAATGGTGGCTTCTTCACTTCATTCCATCTCGTCTTGACCTTCTTCAGCGTTACTAGGTTGGGCCTCCTCATGATCATAACATCCATGTCCCCTCCAGTCATACCCGCGTGGCTAGATCCCTTATGATGTGTGGTTGCCGTCAGTGGTATGTAGTACTGTCCACGAGGTGGACCAAAGTGCCATGCCTGAGGCGACGGTGGCTGGACCCAAGTGCCTAATGAAGTAACCCTTAAAGCTTCTCCAATAACGGTCAAGTTGTTGTGCATCACCATTTGACTGTACGACCAGTACCCCTGTAGATCGTTCCTTCCTTCCTCACGTACAGGAGCATTGAATACTACACCTGACGGTATCGAAATCATTGAAGTTCTCTGAGGTGGTGGAAGCTGAGGCTATGGCTGGGCAGGGCGCTCCTCTTGGTAGTGCTTCTCATATTCTCTCACCATCCTATAGACATATTGCCGATTGATCCTTCCTCTAGGATGTGTCAATGACTCCAAAGGACCAATTGGGCAACCCGCTATGGTGCAAAGATGGTGAATTAGACTAGAGGCATAAAATATAGGTCGTCCCGACCTACCACTCTCTAAAAATCCCTGTCAAATTAGGTGACCAATATTCACCGGGATCCCAGTCATGATGGCGTAGAGTAAGAGTACCTTGTCCCTTTGGATAAAGCTCACTGCATTGGACCCCCAAATGCGGATACTAATGAAGTAAAACCATAACTTAGCCACTAATGAGAGTCCTTGACGAGGAAATTTTAATTCCATGGCAGATGAAGTACTCTTAATCCACTCAACCCTCCTATCATAAATGGCATCTTTGATTGCATCCATATCCTTATTTATTGTTTAAAAATGCCAAATATTGACTAGAAGGTACGGGAGGGTATGTTGAAATACGCATTAATCACATCTGCACCAAAATCTACCAAAACCCCCCGTATGCGCACCTTGCCATCAAACTCACATAAATTACAATGAAATTCTTTGACTAACTGGGTAGCCCCGGGGTCAACCTGAGCGTTAAAACCCTCCCAATGCCTTGACCTAATTTGTTCTTCTATCGCTCTCCTAGAATCTTTGTATACACTTACCCAATGCATGGTTAGGTCAAAGTTCCTCCCTCTAATTACCTCATGCTTCTCGTTACTCTTGAATAATTGTTGAGCTGTATCACTCGAGAATTGAGGTTCAATTTGATACCACCCTCAAATGGTTGTTCCGATCCCCCTTCTCCGCTTGTCCCCTCTCTGGATTTCCTTTTTCTAGAACCAGTCCCTCTCCCTCTCATTCTCACCCTTCCCTCAGCACTGCCATATACCCCTCTCGTCATATTCTAAAAGTAATTCAATCACCATTTCAAAAATCCAACTTTTCTAGCAAAATTCAACACCACAAAATCACAATCCAAATTCACAACAATTGTTCAAATATTCCAATTCAACTCAATCACAACTCAAACCAAGACTTTCAACAATTGGACAATTCAAAATTCTTCTAGCACAAATTAACACCAATTACTTGTCCACAATTCAAAAATTCAATACCACAAATTTTTCACAATTTAATCCACCAAATTCCACAATTGTCTTCAAGAATGTTAAAAATTGCTAATTACAACTAATAATTCAATGAAAGATATTACCCGTTCTTTTTCGAATTGAAATTTTTCCAAGAATTGCCTTTGGGTCAATCCCCCTTGAAGCCCAATTTATTCAACAAATCTTCAAAATGATGGTTGCTTAGATGTTCCTATAGAAAAACAAAGTGAAATTAGTGGTGGGTGTGGAGTTTTTGATGATTTTTGGTGAAGATGAGAGAAGAATTGGAAATTTTGGGGTTAGGGCTTTCAGAAGAGGGAAGAGGAATAGGGAGAGTTTGTGAGAAGAAAAGGAGAATTCGAGGCTTTTAAAATTTTTTTGGCAGTCGAGACCGCGGTCTCAAACTGAGACCGCGATCTGGCCTGATGTTGAGATCGTGGTCTCGAATAGTTTGAGATCGCGGTCTCAACTCAGTGCAAAGTAAGCCTTTGCGGAAGTTTGAGGTTGAGATGCGGTCTTGACCAAATGACGTTTCTGCCCTCCAGAAGTTTGAGGTTGAGACCGCGATCTCTAATTCTTTGAGATCGCGGTCTCAAGCTTAATTTCTGCAAAGTGAATTTTTACACTTAGCCGAAATTGCTTTACTCTTGACCACTTTTCTCCATTTATAAGGGTAACCTACAAACAAACAAAAATCACAATTTAGGATGACAATTTTCACTCATTCTTTAGCACCATTTATTCAACTCAAAAACTCAAAATAATTTTTTTTTTTTTTTTAGTAAAATTCTTACCTAATTTAAACCAATTTACTCAAAATCAAGACAATTAAAAATCACACCAAAAGAAAGCAATAGAAACTAAATTAGAGACTTGGGTTGCCTCCCAAGAAGTGCTCTTTTATAGTCACTAGCTTGACTACGGCATGACCCTCATTCCAAGTAATTGAGGAAGATTGATCCTCCTTTCCCTTTCGGTTTCCTCGGAAAAAGTTTGATCCCCTTTTTCTTCATGATTAAAGCTTGATTTTCAGGTTTTCCATGCACAAGTCCTTTCTTTCTAGCCTTAGCCATTGCTAGAAGTGCCCCAATTAACATCTCCAATTTTTTGTCAAAACATTTTCTTTTCTTCTTGTGCCTTCTCAATTTCTTGACATCACCAGTGTGCTTATTCTTTGCAAAACTCTCTTCATCCTTCATCAACACAAATCCCTTACGGGTGGTTTCTCTTTCAATTTATTTCTCAGATTTTCCTTTATTTCCCACACTTGCTTGAGCAAATTGACTTGACTCACTTCATTTTGCTCTTCATTTGACCTAGCAAGGATAGAATTAAGAGATTGATTAGCACATTTCTCTTCAACAATGGGAATATTGTCATTATATTCAAACACTTCAAATTCAATTGATTAATTTTCAACTTGTAAGATCAACTTCCCTTTATGCACATCAATTAATGCATGAGCGGTCGACAAGAAAGGCCTCCCTAAAATTAATGGAATTTCACTCTCTTCACCCGTATCTAGCACAAAGAAATCAACGGGAAATACCAACTTTTGAACTTGTACAAGCACATCTTCCAACGATCCAACAAAAGCCACATGGTTTCCTCTGGGATAAATCCACCAATTAGAGTGTTATATTAGTTGGCTTGACATTGTTGATCCCTAACTTGTCATAGATGGCCTTTGGCATGATATTTATGCTTGCCCCCAAATCACAAAGTGATCGATGCCATGTTTTTCCTCCAACATTCATCGGTATCATAAAACTACCGGGATCCTTGAGTTTAGGGGGCAACCGCTTTTGAACAATGGCACTACATTGGGCATCAAGGCATACTTTCTCATCATCATCCCACTTTCACTTCCTTGCCAAAAGATCCTTCATGAAACGAGCATAGTTGGGCATCTTGAGAAGGACATCAATCAAAGAATGTTGACATTAATCTTTTTCAACATATTCAAGAAATGGTTGAATTGCTTCTCTTTTTCCTCCTTTCTTGGATCAATGAGTCTTTGAGGGTATGACACTTTTATTGATAGATCTATCTTCAAAGGTTTCTCCACATGCTTCTTCTTGGATACCTTGGTCTCTGATTCTTTTACTCCTTTTTGGTTTCCTCACCAACTACTTCTTTTTCAATTTCAACTGCCTTGGACTTTTGCTCTTTGCTTCCTTCCTCCACCTTTTTCTTCTCCTTAGATTTAACCAATTCTTTCCACTCCTTAGGGTTATGGCATTGCATTGCTCCTTGGGGTTTGGAATAGTATCACTCGGAAATGCCCCAATAGATTTGTCATTATTCAACCTTGCCCATTGTCCCAATTGAATCTCCAAATTTCTTGTTGAAGCCTTCAAATTCTTATAATCTCTTTTATGCTCTTCCACTTTCCTATCCAATTCCCTTCTCAAATACTTGGCTTCTCTTTTCCAACCTTCTTCACCCAAATTATCTAGGAGAATATTGATCATGGTACATGGGTTGGGAAGAATTTTCATAATGGAAAGGAGGTCTTTGTTGTTGGTTTTGAAAAGAAGGATTAGGGAAATTTTGATAGGAGTTGGGTTGTACATTTCTTTGATGTGGCGGTTGATATGGCATTACAGTCTAGATGAGGAATTCGGGGCTTGAGTGTGTCGGGCATTTTGAGGTGAAGGATTTGGTTGGTAAGAGGGATTGGATTGGTTGTTGGTGTTACTCCATGAGAAATTGGGGTGATTCCTCCAAGATAGATTGTAAGTGTTCCCATAAGCTCTTGATTGGTTCCTTGAAAATGAAGATTGATTAGCTACATAATTGATTTGCTCATTAGCCCCATATGGCATTTCACAATTCCCATTGGCATGGCCGCCTCCACAAAAATCACATGTCATGCTTGGTTGAGTTAGAGAAGAAGTCATCGCATTCACACAACTAGGTTTCCCTAGATTCTCCGATGCTTTTGCCATGTTGTTCATCACATTCATGAACATGCTTTGTTGAGCTAAAAGGGGGGCTTGCATGTTTAGATTCAATGCTCCACTACTTGCATTTGCTTGATTAGCTTGATGTTGAACCACCGGTGGAGTTATCGGTCCATGATGGTAGTGGTTGTATGCCATCCTCTATTTAACAGCTCTTGAGCTTCTTCCAGAGTCTTATGTGAGATAGAACCGTCGACGGAGGCATCGACGATGGATTTCGTCTCTTGAAGTAAACCATTATAAAAAGTTTGAACTTGAAGCCACAAAGGAATGGTGTGATGCGGGCATTTTCTTAGCAACTCTTTGAATCTTTCCCAAGCTTTCCCTAGGCTTTCACCAACATCTTGTTTGAACGATGTAATCTCATTCCTTAATTTAGCAGTTCTTGCGGGAGGAAAGTACTTCGCCAAGAACTCTTGAGCAAGTTGGTTCCAAGTGGTGAATGTTCCTTGGGCATGGGATTGCAACCACGACTTCACCCTATCACGAAGAGAAAAAGGAAACACCCTCATCCGAACACAATTCGGGTGTACTCCATTAAACTTGAATGTGTCTAATACTTCTTCAAAATTCATGAGGTGTGTGTAAGGGTCCTTATTTGGTCCGCCTCGGAACATGGCATGGGCTTGGAGCATTTGGATTAGGAAGCGGGCTTGATTTCAAAATTGTTGGCTTGCACGGGCATCCGTGCAATGCTTGAGTTCGCCCCATCAAAATTAGGTAAAGCATACTCCCTCAATGGCCTTCCATTCCCATTCATGTCATTCCCATTCCTATAGCCACCTATTCCATAATTTCCACCTACCTCTTCTTCTTCGTTCTCCATGTTCACATTCCCTTAATGAGCTTTAGCATTTGCCATTTCTGTCATTTCTTGCTCTTGTTATACACTTCTCTGTCTTCTAAGTTGTCTTAGCTCTTTCTCCCTTTCCATTTCTAAACAATCAATGGTTCTTGAGCTCCTCTTACCATGCACTACACAAAAACTAGATTAGTCAATTGAAGTTCCAAGTCAATTTCGCAAGATAACCAATCAAACATAAAAATCAACAAAATTAAAAACTAAATTAAACTAATCTAAAGTGCTTAATCTACACGACCCATAAAACACTTGATATTGACAAAAATGGAAGACAATCCCCGGCAACGAAGCGCCAAAAACTTGATGCCTTCTTTAACACATCTAGTTATAATTCAATGAACACCTAAATCCTACTACTAACTAGATGGCATCCCGCAAGTATACGGTTGTCAACTAGTAGCAAGGGAAGTAGGGATCGTTCCCACAAGGATTGTCGATTGCAATTACCAAGATTTAAGGGTGTTTGTGTAGTTAAACAAAATCAATTGGTAAAAGATAGAACTATTCAAATGAAAATTTTAATTTTAATTCTAACCTAATTTAATCACATTAAGACTAAAATTTAAAACAAGTAAATCACTCAACTAAAAAGACTACAAAAGAGAAACTTTGAATATTAAAAGCATTCAATTCTAAATTATAAATTAGAAAGATTTAAACCTGAAATTTAAATATTTTTGGATTTTTCAATTGGAATTAAGAAAGCCCACTAAGAATTTACTAGTAATTAAAGCTAGAAATTAAAAATTCTTAAATATAAAGCAAGAAATTGATAAGAACCCGAATTTTCTCTAAAAACCCTAATTTGAAAGTAAAGAAACTTTTACTAAATTGGACAAGAAAGCAATTAAAAATTATATCTACTTGAAACTTACAAAAAATCCACTACGATTATCTAATAAAAATTTAAACTTGACAAGAAATTTAAAGAAGATCTAAGATGAAAGTAAAGCGAAATTTCTATTAGAAAAAGTAACTTGTAGTTTAAGCTATTGGTTTATTTTATAGGAATTATTTGGAAATCGGATAGCAATTTGAAGAATAGAAGAAGTTAAGGACTAAAGATGCAATTAAAGAAAATTGAAAAACAAAGTCCAAGGCTGCTGAGCTGGACACCACAGTTGCCAAAATCCAAGCAGAAAATTGGCAACCGCAGTTACTAGTTAGTTTGGAGTCTAGAAGCAAAGCAAGACACAACGGTCACCAACTGAATAAAGACTTGGTTAACAGAAACTGGCAACTGTGGTGACCAATTCCAAGAAGAAAATTAGATAACCATAGTCCAGGAGGCATAGTCTTGTATCGAATTGACTGCTAGATTTTTGAAATAACCCAACCATGTACCTAAAAATGCAAAGTTGTAGGTATAGCTAGTGGATAGTTGTCTTATTATAGTTGCAGTGTAGTGTACTTTCAAAGTTCTCTTAAGTTCTCATCTTTAGTTTCTTGCAAGGTTAAATCTTTTTGTTACTAATTTATTGGATTTTTTTACTATCTTCAAGTAGATAAAAAATTTACCTATTTTCAATCTAAATTTCTTGCAATTAAAGTGCTTAAAACTCTATATTTTCTTGCAATTAAAGTGCTTAAAACTCTATCTTTCTTTAGGAAAAGTCCTTAATGTTCTTGTTAGTAAAGTGACTTTCTAGTTTAATCTCTAAATTCTCGCTTTTAATCCATTAGAAATTAGTGGGCTTTCATTAAAATTTCTTGTCATTAGAGTTCCTTATTTTGGTAGAAAACGAAGATTTCTAAATTTCTTGTCATTAGAGTTCCTTATTTTTGGTAGAAAATGAAGATTTATGGGATGAGTAAATTCCTTAGTGTAGTTAATACTTTCTTAGCTAAAATTGTTCTTAATAGTTTATTTAAGCTTTCCTAGTCTACATTTCTGCTTGCTTTGTTACATTGGTTTACTTGTTTTATTATACTAAAATTTACTTGCTTTCCTAGTTTAGCTTAAATTTCTTTATTAGGGTAAATTTTTCTTGCTTTCTTAGACTTTAACTACTTGGTCTCGAATATAATTTTAATGGTTTTCTTTTGTTCAAGCATGTATCTTAGTGTAGTAACTAATGATATTTTCAATTACTTTCGTAGTTTAGCTCATTTACTTGCTTTCTTGGTTTAGTTGGTTAAATTTGTGTTTGATTAATTGTTTCATTAGTTAAATCTTGTAGTTAGTGACAAATTTGTGTTTTCAATTTGACAACTACAGGTATTTTCGATTGCTTTCCTAGTTTAGCTCATTTATTTGCTTTCTTAGTTTAGTTGGTTAAATTTTTGTTTGATTAATTGCTTCCTTAGTTAAATATACAAGTCGTATTAGTGACAAATTATTTGATTGTTTTGTTTAAATCGCACAATGAAGTTCTAAGGCTAGTACTTGCCATCTCAATCCTTGTAGGTACGATACTCACTAACAACTAACCTACAAACCTACCTCGTATACCTGCAAGAATGAAGATGTTGGTTAAGTGTTGAAGGATTTTTATTATTATTTGTTAGATAAAGTTTTCATAGCTTATATCCTAAACCTTACCAAACTCTTATTGAACAAGATTTTAGCACCATTGCCGAGAATTGTATTTACAATGACACTACCAGATACTTGTGGGTCATACATGATTAGACATTTTTCTTTGTTTAGTAGTTAATTTTAGTTTTCATTAAATGTTGCGTTCTTATTTATGTTCACTTTCTGCTTTTAATGCATCATCAGTTGGATTTGACTTGTTGATTGATTTTCTTTTGTAGTTTATGATTCTTGGAGAGAAATCATTATTGCCACTAACCTTAGAAAGCCTTAACAAAGATGCAGAATGAAATTAGACGAAAGAATACAACAAAAGCAAGGAGAGTTTCAAATTACGGACCCTCAAAATAATTCAAGAATGCTAAAGATCCTAGAAATGATAATAATATGAGGCAGTTGGGGACCATGGAATATGTGGTAATAGATATGGAGTGGTTGGCAACAATGGTAATGGAATGTGTGCTAATGGAAGGTCACATCGGCACTATGCCATGCCCAACTTTGAAGGAGCAAACCGGAGTATTGTTTGGACGCCGATCCAAGTAAACAATTTTGAGATCAAGCCAGTGCTAATACAAATGCCCCAATAACATGAAATGTTTGGGAGAGAGCCACATAAAGATCCTTACACTCACCTTGTGAATTTTGAGGAGGTCTTAGATACCTTTAAATTTAACAGTATGCACCTCGATTGTGTACGAATGAGAGTGTTCCCATTTTCCTTGAGAGACCGGGCAAAATGGTGGCTTCAATCCCATGAGCAAGGCACCTTCACAAGTTTGAATGACCTAGCGCCAAGAATTTCAAACTAAGCATTTCCCACCTTCTTGGACGGAAAACTAAGGAATGAGATAACATCCTTTAAACAAGATGCAGGGGAGGGATTAAGTGAAGCATAGGAATGGTTCAAAAAGCTTCTTTGAAGATGTCCTCACCATGTGATGCACACATGAGTTATGGATCAAGTGATAGGTCATGGAACAAGCTCAAGGAGTTGATCCGAATTCAAGTTTCGATCGGGCCCAATCACAAGGTCAAGGTTCAAGAGGTTGCATCAAGCCATGACGAGCTTTCTCAGGGAGATGATTGACCAACAAGCCTTAATATTTGCACACGGTGGCAAGAGTTAATCCAAGCTCAAGTTAAGAGGACCCATCCTTGTTTTAGAAGTCCAAATCCAAGAAGATTCTAGCCCTAGCAATCCAGGACTCAAAACAAACTAGCAAGGGTTTTGAAAACCCTAGTTTTAGCCCAGTGCCTTATTTGGCCAATACAATTCTAATTTTTCTAGGATTTAGTTTAGTATTTGTTTTAAAGAGTTTGTTAGTTGGCTGATTTTTCTTGGTTATTTCTGAAAATCCAGCCTAGGGATAATTCAGGCATAACCAAATTTATAGTCTTGTGAGCTAATCCTCAACTTGTTGGGATTTGACAAGATTATTTCCTATTAGTTTTATGCCTATTTTGTAATGTTTTGTCCAGCCCTTTTGTGTTAAAAGGTTTCCTCTAGCTGATTTTATTCATTCAATTTTTGAAAAAAAAAATTTGTGAGTTTATTCTCCAACTTATCTTCCAAAAACTTGGATACTTTGCAAGATTGATTATTGTGATTACCTAACCTGAATACTATTGGTTCTAGTATAATTATATACAACAAATTAGTATATTGTACAGTCGAAAACAAACAGTTTGAATTATTGATTTCTTAATCAAAAGGTTTACATCCATCAAATCAGATTTGTTTAGGCATTCTTGGGTTCCGCATGAATTCTGGATCTCATCAGTTCATTTGTAGGGTCCGCATAAAGGATTAGAGTGGTATCAGGGGCTTTGGTTCCTAAACATATTTGCTTTCTTGTGTTCATAACTTCATTAATTCATTTATTGGTTTTCTTGTTCAATTTAATTAAAAAATTTCAGCTTGTTCGTGCTCTTGTTCTTGATTCTTTATCTTTGCCCTTGTTCATGGAAATTTGCAGCCGTATTCTAGCTATCTTTTACTGATTATTACTGTGATTTTTGCCAATATCTAGTTTTTCTAAAATCTTCTTGTTGATATACCCAAAAAAAACTATTTCAAAACCCCAGCCGTTTTAGGGTTTGTTACTTGCATTTTCTCTTGTTCAGTAATACGATATCTTGGTGGGTTCTTGTGGTAAATTTTTTTCGATGAGTTTGGCAACTTAAATTTGAGTATGTTTTGTTGTTGAAAAAAAAGCTGAGAAACAACACCCTAACAGATTAGGGTTTTCTAGCTGATTCATTGTTCTTCAAGCTTTGTGATCTTCTGCAAGTTTTGCTTTGTTTTTCTTGTGATCTTTTTTCTGAATTTGGTGCTGGAAATTCGTGCCATAACTATTAAAAAAAATTGAACTATTCATGGGTACTGTTCGTCAACACTTTCATCGGTACTGTTCATCAGCACTTTTCCCATAATGAAAAAATTGTGAAATTCTTGAAATAACCCTCGTCCCCTCGAGTGAATTCTTTCTAGCCCGAAACCCTAGTTTGTTTTGACCATCCTATTTTTTAGCTTTCTAAAGTGCTTTGAGTGTGTTCTTTGTTAAATTGATCTACCATTACTTTGTTTTTTCTTCGCTTCCTTAGTCTATAATTACTAATTGTGTTCTACAGTGTTAGAAATTATTTGTATCAGAGACAGGTGTGTACTTTCAAGTCTATGAAACACATTTAGGATAGATTTATACGAGATAAAAAGGCAGGAGTTGTGAGTTCATTAGAGGATAAAAGCCATGAATTTGAGTGAAACACGAGTGAAATTGTGTGACATCTTCAAATTTGAGCGTATATACTCAAGCAGTGCCGTGATAGGTCCTTCTTTAGTTTTATTAATCCTAAATCTTGAAATTCCTTGTGTTTTGGTTTAACTTTACAGATTTAAAATGTCTCAAGAAGGGTAAAGTTCAAGGGTTAATGCCTTGGAATCCCATGTTGCCGAAATGGCCATATCTCTTGGGAGTATTCAATGCTTTTGATGACCTACAACCTTGGTTTGGATGATGACAAATGTGATTTAACTATCTTAGTTTGAGCTATGCAGGATTGCTAGTATATTAGCACTTAGCAGAGTTTTCGGACAAAGTACACCGTCCGAATAGGCACCATGTCTCTCGGACTCACAAGCTCGTCCAAATGAGATTACCACGGATGCAATGCACCATCCAAACAATCAGGCAGGAAGCAAGATTTTGGAGCACCTACAACATACGCACAAGCTCGTCCGAATAAATTTATCTTAGATGCATTTCACCGTCCAAAAGGTCAAGGCAGAGGCAAGACTTTGAGGCACATGCAACGGACGCATCTAATTGTCCAAAGAAGATTATATCAGACTAGGCTAACTATCTGAAAGAAGAGCATCCTTAGTTAAGCACCAAACCATTCAGAAACACTACACCGTCCGATGTCTGAACTTTTGAACATACCTGGTTTGAACGAAGGAACACACGCATGCTTGGCCATCTGAACGGCATCCTCAACTCCCTATTATTTCAGATCGGACAAGTGATCGGACGCTCAAAAATAACCTCGGATGTCTAAAACCCATAACGGCTAGTTTTTTCAGCATTTATTATCTAGCCATTAGGAGGTGGTTGGGAGCTGATTAATTGCACCTATAAATACCAACCCCTCTGCACTTTGTAAAAATATCTTACACATTGAATACAAGCAAAAAGAAAGGCAAAGAGTACAAATTAGCTCTTTAGTGACATTGTATTAGTGTGTACTTAAAAGTGCTATTCAAAATATTGCGTGGAGTGATAATCTTGTACAAAAGTGAGGTTTAGTGTAAAATCCTTGGCTCAACTAAAGAGAACTGACTTAGTAGTGTGAGCAAGAGTGATCCTACTTTGTGTACACTTGAAGATTATTGGCTCACCAAATTTGAAAGAGCATCTTAGTGGATTACTACTCCAAGCTACCAAGCTTGGATGTGCTGTTTGTTTAATCACTCTCTGAATTTATTCCATTCAATTTATACTTAATTGTTTATATTTCTATCATCTTATTTGTTAGCTGCAAGAAATTTGAATTGAGCATCTGTTGTAAATTAATTTTAAAAAACCTAATTCAGCACCCCTCTTAGGTTGCTTTGGGACCAACAATTGGTATCAGAGCGTTGGTGTCTTTATTTTGTTTAAATTGCATTCGAGTAAAGATCCCTTATGGCAACCAATAATGCGTTATTTTTTTAGGGTCAATCTATCACTAGAAATTATGTTTAATGGGGTAAACTTTATTAGTTGGAAAGAAGGAATGAAAATATTTTTGCAATCTATTGATATTCACTTGTGGTTTGTGGTAAATGAAGATCCTTTTGAAACCTAAGCACCATTATTGTTGATCATACAAATCAAAAAAGAGAAAAAACAAGGGATGAGCTCACTCTCCAAGACAAGGCAAATTTGACCTTAAATGGAAAGGCCATGAATATACTATACAGTGCCTTAGATGCTAACGAATCAACTCGTGTCAAATGATGTGTTTCCGCCAAACAAATCTAGGACAAATTAAAAAAAATTCATAAAGGCAGTGATGATGTTGGAGAATAAAAGAAATCTCTACTTGTTGCCAAATATGAATCATTCAAGATGGAGCCACATGAAAACATTGATAACATGTATTGTATATTCAATGATATCATCAAAGATCTTGAGGCCTTGGGGAAGGAATACTCTTTGGGTGAGAAGAATAGAAAAATCTTGAATGCTCTTTCCAAATAATGGGAGGCAAAGACTATTGCTATAGAGGAAGCAAGGAACTTGAATTCCATACCTATTGAGTCATTTATAAATTCTCTCACTTCATATGAATTGAAGTTCAAAGCCAAAGTGGTGGATGATGAAAAAGCGAGACCAAAAAGAAGCATAGCCTTGAAGTCCTCTCAAGAAGAAGATGAAAGTTGCTCTATCAATTTAGAGGATGAACATCTTGATGAAGGTGATCTTGCACTCATCACCAAATTATACCTCAAATACTACATCAATAAACGGAGAATGAGAAAAGGAAGAGCAAGCAACTCAAACAACTTCGAAGGGAAGACCAAGCATGAAATTAAGAAGCAAAATGAAAAATGCTTTGAACGTGGTCAACCCAGACACTTTGCAAATGAGTGTCCCTCCAAGAAGAAGAAGGAAGGAAGGAAACCTCGCTTTAACAACTTTCAAATCACTTGGGATGATTGCAACTCCAAAGGAAAAGTTGAAGAAGAGATGGAATCGGCACAAATGGCCTTTTTGGCCATTGTTGATGATGAGGAAACCTCTACTAATGATGAAAATGATGACAATGATGATAATGATCTTGAAGCCTTCGTTTTAAAATTGCATGATAGCTTAATAAGGAATCATATGCTAGAATCAATGAGTTAGTAAAAAAATCAAATGCTTTATTGAATGCTAACTCTAAACTTGTGAATGAAAACAATAGGCTATCACAAGAAAACACTGAGTTGAAGAAAAGAATGCATGTGAAAACAAGGATGAAGGAAGAACAAGCCTCCTTGAAGAAAAGATTGGATGACTTCAATGTTCTCTTGCATAGAAAAAGGGAAAATATTGTTGATATGAAAAGGAATAGAAATGTATTGATCAACAAGAACTTTGTCACTTTTAGAAGGGATGATTATGTTTTGTAAAATCAAAATCTTCCCTATATGGAAATAAGAATATTATTTGCAACTATTTCCAACAATGTGGACATATGAAAAAATAATTGCTATGTCAAGAGAAATGAAAAGCTTGGAATGAATACCGTATGGATTTGTAGTAATTTCACTAACTCTTGTGAACCCATGAATATATGGGTACCAAAAGTTATCACTTAATTTATTGTGTAGTTAATGAATATCACCAAGAATGCCAAACGGTTCATAGATAGTGGGTGCTCAAGGCATATGACGGGTGATGCATCTCTCTTCACAAAACTAATATCCAAAAATAGTGGAAAAGTAACTTCTGGGGATGACATGCATGCAAAATCAATCGGCATTGGTGATGTAGGTAAAAATGGTGAGACGTTAATTAAAAATGTACTCCTAGTTGACAATTTAAATTACAATATCTTAAGTGTGATCCAACTTTGTGATAAACATCTATATGTATTCTTTACCAAGCGTGAATGCTTAATTCTTGATAAGAGTTTTTCAGTTTTAGACACAATGATATTTATGTGATTTATATTGACAACCTTGGTGATAGGAATATAAAATGTCTAACAGCCTCCATAGATGATCCTTGGCTTTGGTATAGAAGGCTTTGTCATTTCAACATGGATTTAATCAAAAATCTTGCTCAAAAGGAGTTGGTAAGAGGTTTGCCAAAACTAAAGTTTGTTAGAAACAATGAAAATTTGTTATGCCAATTGGGTAAACAAGTCAAAGTTTCATTTAAACCAAAAAATTGTGTGTCTACTTCTAGACCTTTAGAATTATTGCATATGGATTTATTTGGTCCAACTCAACATGCAAGTCTTGGTGGTAGTAAATATGCTTTTGTAATTGTTGATGACTATTCTAGTTATACTTGAGTACTATTTCTTGCTCACAAAAATGAAGCCTTAGAAAATTTTGTAAAATTATTTTCCAAAATACAAAATTTGTTGAATATGAAAATTATTCATTTGAGAAGTGATAATGGAGCAGAATTTAAATTTGGAGGTTTTTTCGAATTTTGTAATCACAACGGTATTTCACATGAATTTTTGGTTGTTAGAGTTCCTCAACAAAATGGTGCTGTCAAAAGAAAAAATAAAATACTTCAAGAGGCCACCAAAACCATGATTAGTGAGTGTGATTTACCAAAATATTTTTGGCCGAAGCCATTAATACGGCTTGTTATGTTATGAATCGAAGTTCTTTTGAGACCTATTTTAAACAGAACATCTTATGAACTCTTGTTTTACAAAAAACCCGTTGTGAGTTACTTCAAAGTCTTTGGTTGTAAATGATTCATTTTAAAAATCAAAGAATTTTCTTAGGATATTCTAGTGACAAGAAAGTATACCGAGCATACAATAGAAGAACTCTTTTAATTAAAGAAGTTGTGCAAGTTACATTTGATGAGGCTAATGATATTATTTCAAAGAATATTTGTGAAGATGAAGATGTAGGTATATAAAAAGAACTTGAAAAGCTCACCATACATGAAGAACATCAAGAGACCAAGACAAGCAATGAGGATGACACTCATCACTTGGATGAAGAAGGAGAGAAGAACGAAGATTCTCCAAAAGATCTTCAAAAAGTATGGAGATTTGTCTCAAGTCACCCTCAAGAGTTGATCATAGGTGATCCGTCCGATGGGGTAAAAACTCGTTCTCATAAACCTTTGAATAATAATTGTGCCTTACTTTCTAACATTGAACCTAAACTGTAGATGATGCACTGAAGGATGAATCTTGGGTCTTTTCTATGCAAGAGGAACTTAGCCAATTCAAGAAAAACAATGTGTGGACCTTAATCGATAGACCATCAACTCATCCCGTGAAAGGAACAAAATGGGTTTTTAGAAGTAATTTAAATGATAAAGGTGAGATTATTAGAAATGAAGCTAAACTTGTTGTAAAGGGATATGCTCAAGAAGAAGGCATTGATTTTGATGAAACCTTTGCACCCATTCCTTGTTTAGAATCTATTCACATGTTTCTTGCATATGCATGCTTTAACAATTTCAAATTATTTCAAATGGACGTCAAAATTGCATTTTTAAATGGGTTTATTGATCAAGAAGTTTTTGTTGAACAACCCCCTGGTTTTGACAATAAAAAATTTTCAAACTATGTTTTCAAACTCTCAAAAGCTTTATATGGCTTGAAACAAGCTCCCAGAGCTTGGTATGAAAGGTTAAGTGATTTTTTGATCTCGTGAAAATGGTTTCAAAAGAAGTGTTGTTGATACCACTCTCTTTATCAAAACTAATTTTAATGGTTTGTTAATTGTTCAAATTTATGTTGATGATATTATTTTTGGAGCAACTAATGAAAGTTGTTCAATGAATTCTCGTGCTTAATGCAAAAAGAATTTGAAATGAGTATGATGGGAGAATTACAATTATTCCTTGGACTTCAAGTTCACCGAACAAAAGAAAGAACATTTATTACATAAATCAAGTACACAAAGGAGTTACTCAAGCACTTTTGGGATGGAAGACTGCAAACAAGTCAGAACATCAATGTGCAATTCAATCAAACTTGACAAAGATGAAGTGTAATAGTGTTGATGAAAAACACTATAAAGGTATGATCGGAAGCCCATTTTACTTGACAGCTAGTAAACTGGATATTATGTTTGTTGTTTGTCTGTGTTCTAGATTTCAATCTTGTCCTAAAGAATCACATTTAATTGCAATAAAAGAATTTTTATATCTACTTAAAAGGGACGATGATTTTGGCCTTTGGTATCCTAAATCTACTAATTTTGATTTGATTAGTTATTGTGATGCTGACTTTGCTGGTTGTAAAATTGATAGGAAAAGCACTAATGGTATGTGTCACTTTTTGGGTAATTTCTTGGTGTCTTTGTTTAGCAAAAAGCAAAATTCTATTTCCCTATCTACGGCAGAAGCCAAATATATTGCTGCTAAAAATTGTTGTGTTCAATTTCTTTGGATGAAGCATACCTTAAAATATTTTGGTGTTATTTTTTATTGTGTGACTATAAGATGCGATAATACCAGCAGTGCAATAAATCAACCAAAAAATCCTGTCTTTCATTCTCGAACCAAACACATTGATGTCAAGCACCACTTTATTAGAGATCTTGTATGCAAAAAGGAAATTTGTGTTGAATTTGTATGTACAAAAGATCAACTAGCTGATATTTTTACTAAACCCTTGGCTTCAGATCGCTTTGGATTTCTCAAAACTCATTTGGACTCATTATTGATTTCAAAACTGTATGAATTGTGTTTTAAGACAAAAATATGTGTCCTATGGTATCTGATCTTTTGGACGAACATGAACGTCCAAACTATATGCTTTATCGGACGAACTTGAACATCCGAACTCCTCTCATTTGTCTCGGACGCTTACAATCGTCCGAACTTTCCCTCTCATTCTCCAAACTCTCTAAAATTTCTGAAGGACGATTATCACTGTCCGACACTCCTTCGAACACACAACATAGTTTTTTGGCCGTCCGTTCATCTGTAATCGAATGCACAATCGGACATATACAAATCGTTTGAACGTCTACGTCTCTTATAGAGTGCTGCTTGACATCAATGTGTTTGGTTCATTAATGCCACATTGATGTCGACCACAAAAAATCCTGTCTTTCATTGATGCCAAGGCATCCGATAGGTACACCTCTCTTCTTAGCAAATCGATTATTGTTCAACGGCCTGTTTCACATAGCCTTTTTGATGAATTAAATTTACCTCATCTCTTATTAAAGCATGCTTTGAAAAACAAACCAGGGGTAATTTAGTTCACTTGGATTTTCCTGTCTATCATGATTTGGTGTTGCAGTTTACCACTAATCTTAGAAAGGGTTCAACTATTCGAACCTTAGTCACTCGTGTCAATAACTTGAATCTTGAAATTTCCTCAAATGTCATTAATTCCATTTTTGAGTGTGAAGTTGTTTCTCCTGGTGACATTTCCTATGTTTTCTCCTTGGATAAATGGCCTGCTATTGATACTCGTTTTGATATAGAAGAGGTCAAACAGATTTTTAATGTCAATTTTAAACAGGCTTCAGAAGCCAAAACTACACTACTTAGTCCTGAGCTCAACATTTTATACTCATTAGTCACTAATTTGCTTTTGCTGACTGACTGACTGACATCGCACTGAGGTAAAATGCAATTGTACTTATTTTACTGTGTTTAAAAAGGCATCAAACTTGACTTTGGTTATCTTTTTTGCATTATATGGGAGCTCTTTTAACTGCATACCCGTAGGAACATTCCCTTTGGAAAGTTTCTAACCAAAGTTTTTGATCTTTTTGACATCCCCTTCTCCGGCCAAAAACAATATCATCCTTATTTTAATAAAGCCTATATTGACCAAAAGGGTTTGCAGTTTTTTAATGATCAATGGTTTACAAAATCTGGTTATGAACTTGAAAAGTCCAAATCACATGCCTCCACCTCGGTCTTGCACTCCCTCACTCTCCTCCTCCTCAACCCTCATCTTCCACACCTCTACTATTCTATGAACCCCATATTTCATCTTCAGAACCCATGGATGTAAACCCTTCAGGTCGTATCATATACATCTTTTCCAGCAAATTCCCATTAAGGAATGCAATTTTTACATCCATTTGCCAAATTTCATAATCATAATATGCAGCTATCGCAAGTAAAATTCGAAAAGATTTCAGCATTGCAACTGGTGAGAAAGTTTCATCAAAGTCAGCTCTTATCTTTGTGTATAACGTTTTGCCACCAATCGCGCGGTCTCTTATACACATTATATGTAATCACATTACCATCCATGTTGGTCTTTCTCTTAAAGACCCATTTTCACCCTATAGGTTTAATCCCTTCATATGGATCGACTAAGGTCCAAAACTTATTGTCATACATGGAATTCATTTCAGATTTCATAGCTTGTAACCACTTCTGAGAGTCCTTATCAAATAGTGCTTCTTCGTAAGATATAGGTTCATCATTCGTAATGACTAATACATCATTGTGCCCATTTATAAGAAACTCATATCTCTTTGGAGCACGACGTATCCTAGTAGTCCTATGAAGAGCTTGCGTATCATTAGCTTCATCCTCTATCACATCATTGCATGATTGAAGCTCTTATTCCTCTTGTTGATCAATACCATATTGTGTTTTTTGAATTTCTTCAAGATCTATTTTGCTCTCACTAGCCCTTTCAAGAATGAACTCCTTTTCTAGAAAGACGGCATGTTTTGAGACAAACACCTTTTGTTCAATGGGATTATAGAAATAGTATCCAGTTAACGTCTCCTTTGGATACCCCACACATTTATCTAACTTAAGTTCAATTTTATCATATTCTTCCCTCTTCACATAAGCAGGGCAGCCCCAAACCTTCAAGTATGAAAGTTTAGGTTTCTTTCCAAACCATATCTCATACGGAGTAGAATCAACAACTTTTGATGGATTTTACTAGGTAGACAAGATTCACATATATCATATGATTCGTAATCAAATGATACCAAATAACCATTATTGTATAATTTGGAAATGTGTTTCTCATTCATATGACCAAGTCTACAATGCCAAAGGAAAGATTATTTCAAATTATCAATTTTAGACCTTTTTAGATTTATGTTGAGAATTGGATTTTCCATGTCTAAAAAATAAAAATTGATGTTTTCCAAACCTTATTTTGATGATGACATAAACACTTAACTTTGTAAACAAGTCTTTGTAGGTCTTTATTTGTTTTGCTAGAGACAGGGTTTTTGAACGCACTATACCGTCTGAACTATGTCAAAGGAACTTCTCGGACGCATTCCACCGTCCGAACAAACAGGCAGAAGGAAGAATCCTACTGCTTCTCCAAATGGACGAACATGACCGTCCGAAGCCTCTATCGGACGATGGAACGGACGCATGCAAGGACGTCCGAACGAAGCTCTTCACCAACTACATGAAGATTGGACGCTGTGTCGGACGCATCCCATCTATCTCGGACGTTCGAAACCCCAACGGCTACTTTTTGTGCATTTATTATTTAGCCGTTAGGAAGTGGTTGTAACCATAATTTATTGCTTTTATAAATAATTACTTTGATATTCTGTAATGATCATCTAATATATTGAATACAAGCCTTAGACAAGAGCAATTTGAGTACAAATTGGCTATAGTGCTTTGTTGTATTAGTGTGCAGTTTAGAGTGTAATTCAACTTTGAGTGGAGTGATAATCTTGTACGAAAGTGAGGTCGTAAGTAAGATTCTTGGCTCAACTAAAAAAATTTTACTATGAGAAAGAATATCCCTACTATTGTAAAGATTATTGGCTCACCAAGTGTGTGAAGCATTTTAGTGATTTGATACTTCAAGCTTGTTAGTTTGGAAGTATTGGCTGATTAATTTTCTCTGTTTCTTACTTCACTGTTTCACTGATTCAATTATATCATTTTTTATTTGGAAAATCTTAATATCTCTAAAAGCATTTTTAGAAACCTAATTCACCCCCCCTCTTAGGTTGCTTTGGGACCAACAAAAATCATTATTCAAAAAAGCAGTTCCATACACAGTGACATCACGTGAAAAAGAACAATATTTATTCTTTTGCATAACCATCAGTGTCTAAACACGGAATAGAAACAATATTTCTACTAAGAGATGGAATATAATAACAGTCTTTATGTTCTAAAACAAGACCACTAGGCAAAGAAAGATAATAAATCCCTACGGCTAAAGCAGCAACATTTGCTCCATTTCCCACGTGCAAGTCCACTTCTCCCTTAGCCAACATTCTACTTCTCTTTAGTCCCATCATATTTTTAGATATACACAAATATGAGATGTGATCCGGTATCTAATACCCGGGAATCTAATTTAGAAGTAGAAATATTGATCTCAATCATAAACAAACCCGAAGTAGAAGTTTCATTAAGCGTCTTTTGTTTCAAGGTATCTATATAGGCTTTGCAATTCCTTTTTCAGTGCCCTTCGTTTCCACAATGGTAACAATTACCCTTGGCCTTGTCCTTCTTGATCACATGTGTTGGTTTCAACCCAGATTTGGCTTTCATAAAACCAACCTTGGATTTCTTTTTCTTCTTATTAGAAGAATCAACAACCATCACTTGTTTCATTTCCTTTTTAATTGTTGTCTCAATAGTTTCTAGCATATTCAACAGTTCGGTAAGAGTTGTAGATAACTTATTCATGCTATAATTCATAACCAACTGCAAAAAGCTATCAAGCACAGATTGCAAGATCAGGTCAACATTTAACTTATGATTTTGCTTAAATCCCAATCGTTTTAATTTTTCAGTTAGTCCGATCATCTTCAGTGTATATATGAACCGCTACTGAAGTACCCTCTGGCATTTTACAACGGAATATCTCTTTAGAGGTCTCATACCTCTCATTCCTTGACTCTTTATCAAACAACGTCTTGAGATGAAGAATCATGGAATAAGCATCCATGTTATCATGTTGTTTTTGCAATTCAAAACTCATAGCGACAACTTGATACAAGAGGCAGTATCATTGTCCCCTATGTGCTTACGATAAGCATTTTGAACTGCTTCATCAGCATCATCTGCTAGAACATTAGGAATAGGTTGATCAAGAACATAGCTAATTTTTTCATGTTTGAGAACAATTCTCAAGTTATGATGCTAGTCCTAAAAATTTGGCCCAGTGAGTTTGTTATCGCATAAAATGGGATGTAAATTGATGTTATTACTCATGTCTACAACATGTAAATAAAGATAGTACAAGAATTTATTATTCATGCATAAACAAAACCAAAATATAATATGGACTTCTTTTAATTTGGTTTTACTCCCACTATTTTGAACAATTCAAATCAATAACCTCACATAATGAATCGAGTGCTATCACATAACCCCTAGTGGGATAGGTTCCCATCTAATTATTTTGATCTTGAATATACCCAACAAATCAAAATAATTTCGAAAGATAGGTAACTCTTACCAATTACAACACTTTATAATTCCTCAATAGTTAGGTATCAACTCCTTGATAGCACATCTTATGTGACTCCTAACCTTTGCTTCAAAGACATATAACCTTGAGTGAGCCCAACAAATTATATGCCTACTTTAAGTCATACCCATTATTCAGAAATCTCATCTTATAGCTCAAACATGTTCAACGTAGAGTAACCTTGGATTAGCCCAACAAGTTAAATCTAAGAAGAACTCTCGTTTGTTGATATAATAACGGAAGGCAACTTATTTATTGACTTAATATTAATTTGATGGATTTTCTTTTAATTATTTTATTAGGTCTCGTCAAAATTACATGAAATATTATCATCTCAACATTGTAGACACTTATTTTTGTCCCTTAAGTTCTCCCCTATTTTCCTTTTAATTTGACTCTCAATTTTCTTTTTAATTTCCCTTTTAATTTCTTTTTAACCTGCTCTTTGATTTTCTCTTAATTTATCCTTTAATTCCCTCTTAATTTGTCTTATGGTGTTTAATTATTATGTGTTTTATGCATTTTTTAAATACAAAGAATGAGTTTTAATATTATTAAGTTCTTAGATTTTTCAAAAAAAAAAAAATTATTAAAAAAAATAATTCAGCGCGTGAACAGTCAGCTCGACAGAGCTGTTTTGCCCACGTTTTTCTCTGCATTTTTTCACCCATTCTCACCAAATTTCAGATGCCCCATACTCCCAACATGACAAGGAATGGTCTTTGACCATTTTTACACTCAATTCACCTCTTTAAAGAGCAAAAAATCAGTCTAAAGAGAGGGGAACGAAATTTCTGCAGAAAAGAAAAGAGGAAAATTTTTCTGAGTCTGGAAAATATTCCAGACAATCAACTTTGAGCGAAAATTCCTTGTGTATAATTAAACGATTGAAAAGTAATGAGACTAAACTCAAAGAAGAAAAGTTGTATAGAGTACCTGGAAATACAACTTCTCTTTGTAAATATCAAGCAAAATCATTAATTTGGAGGGTCAAAAAAGTGGTAGAATCAGGCTGGTGGCCAAGAAAATCTGCAGAAAAAAAAGAGAAATTTTCCAAGTCTGGAAAATTTTCCAGACAGCCAAATTTGAGCGAAAATTCCAAACGATTGAAAAGTAATTAGACTAAACTCAAAGAAGAAAGTTGTAGCGGGTACCTGGAAATACAACTGCTCTTTGTAAATCTCAAGCAAATTCATTCATTTGGAGGGTCAAAAACGTGGTATAATCAGGCTGGTGACCAAGAAAATCTGCAGAAAAAAAAGAGAAATTTTTCTAATTCTGGAAAATTTCCAGACATCTAACTTTGAGCCGAGATTCCAAGCGATCGAAGAAGAATTAGACTAAATTCAAAGAATAAAAGTTGTAGAGGATACCTAAGACTACAACTTCTCTTTGTAAATCTCAAGACAAATCGTTCATCTGGTGGGTGAAAAATGTTGTGGAAAAAGGCCGGTTCATCAACCGGAAGCTTGGAGGTGCCGAAAGCAAATTCGGCTCAAACGCACTCCAAGCCAAGCATAACCAATTCCACCACATTCCTGAGGTTGAGGTGAGTTAAATGATCTTTTGAATCGATTTTTTTGGTGACAAAATGCTTATCTTACTATTTTTACATTATTTATGACTTAATTTTCATTTTTTGATTAACCCACTAAATTTCTTCTAAGTTACATTTTTAATGACAATAACCACCAAACTTTAATTTGATTTTTGTTTGACATTTTAATATGTTTAATTACCCTTTGATTGTGAAATTACCGTTTTGCCCTTATGAGTATTAAATTGTAAATAGGCTCTGATTTTGCACATATTTTTCGATTAGTTTCTTTTGTGATGATTTGTGCTTTATTTTTTATGTTTGTTGGTCTCGATATAATATTTATGCTATTTCTTACTGAGAATTTAACTGTTAAATGATGTGAATTTACTCTTCTGTCCTCAAATTTTGTTTAGTTGCATGACTAGACATTAAATATTTGAATCAAACTCAATTTAGTCCATGACTTAATAACTGTATCAATAATATAAAATCGGGCTAGAAGTAAACTCTGGCGTGCATGACAAACGACTGTTTTGCCCCTTGGGAGTTAAAGGGCACTACATGCTAAATGTGTGCAACTTTAAATTGGACCCCGGGCTAATTTACCTGTCAATGTTTTTATTTACCATTTATTTTCATTTCCTCATTAATATGTATATATTTTTATTACTTTTAAACTATCTTAAGCACACGTACGCTACAAAGTCGGCAATAATGAATACTAAAATTGAAAAGGGAAACGCGATAAAATCATGCAACCGGTCCAACGCCGGGTAAAGTGGGTGCCGAGGAAAATTCAAATCTATCCCAAACCTTCCCATTTTACAAAAGGATTCCCGAACTCATGTTTTTGAGATGTGTATACCAGGAGTCAGGCCATCTAGACTAGGGTTTATTTTTTCCCCAAATTTTGATTACATATTTTGTGTCCCGTTTACCAACACACCGGAGGCGATAAAATCCTGTGTTCCCTAGCTTAGATTATTTTTGTACAATTCATAGTCGCATTTAAAGCCCCTTTATGTAATACTAAATAGGTGATTCATTTAAATTGGTAATAGTAAGTAGGTAATTTATGTTTGTAACAGTAAATAAGACTTTTGCATTTAATCACCTATCTCACGAGCACCACATTGGCGCGGTGCGGTCCCAAAGGTGCCGGCCGACCGCTGGTTGTGGGGGTGCGACAGCGCGCCATGGGGACTTTGAGAATCCGGGCACACGATTTTAACGCGTTTCTCTCAATTTTACCCCGTTCATTATAAACTGGCTAATTTTTATCGATTTTTTGGTGTGCTATGTTACCGGCTCTATGCCTCGTTTTGCATGCCATGTGCAAAGTGTTACTTTAATTGTTCTTTTCCAATTACTTTACACTTGTTTTACCATAATTTTCACCATTTTTTTGCTGTCTTGTGTGCTGGTTTGCGGATTTTTGTGTCTCGTTTTACATGCCAAATGCTACGTGTTCCTTTAGTTGTTCTTTTTCAATTACTTTACACTTGTTTTTATCATATTTCACCATTTTTGCTTTCTTGTGTGCTGGTTTACGGAATTTTGTGTCTCGTTTTACGTGCCACATGTTATGTGTTACTTTATTTGTTCTTTTTCAATTACTTTACACTTATTTTACCGTATTTCACTATTTTTGCTGTCTTGTGTGCTGGTTTATGGATTTTTGGTCTCGTTTTATGTGCCACATACTATGTGTTACTTTATTTGTTCTTTTCAAATTATTTTACACTTGTTTTATTATATTTCACTATGTTTGCTATCTTGAGTACCCGTTTGCTCGATTTAGGTCTCATTTTACGTGCCATACCCTGTTTGCCTATGGTGTGATTTGTTCTTGTTTTATTGTACATGTTTTAATATATTTGCTATTATACTTGTTTGGTCTGGTTAATTTGGGGGCAATTTTTGGGGTGTTGGGGTGCATCAAACCTTTAGAGCCAAACGTGTTAAAATGTGTGAATCTTACCGCCTCCAAGTGAACACAGCATAACACATGTCTCATTTATTGCATGTCCTATTTTTGTGGGTGTCGTTCCCACATGCCCTGTAGGAATTAAGACGATCTACCCAGATATGCGGCCGTGACACAATGTGCACGTAACGGTATCTGTGGCGATCACCTGACCACCAACGATAAGGCCCATCGGAATTGACGGATTTTATTTTTGGGCCCAAAGTCTGAAGGTTCGGGAACCAAGCCCATCTAGATTGCATTAGTAAGCCAAGCCTCATATTCATATAACTTAAACCATAGGGCAGAACTGTGTGGACCTTGTTTAGGACACTAGACACGAGGCGGTAGGACCCACCCATTTATCTGGCTTGTAATAGTAAATAGCTTTACAATTTTGGTATGTAATAGTAATTAGTTTTTCTGATTCATATGAGTTTACTTTGGCCATGTAATTTGTATCTACTTCCCGCAAGAAAGAGTAAATTTTGATTTTTGCATTGCATAAACCTTAGGTAGGGTCAAAGGCATATGGTTGCCAAACCGAAATAGGAGACCTACCCCCGTGACATGTTTCCAAAGTTTTATTATCCCTTGTGCGCATTTAGGCTAACCCCAGCGTTGTAGGGCCACCGTAGGCTACTTATTGCATATCATTAGCCGTAGAAGGGATACCCTGTCGGATACCCTGTGTATAGAATTGCATACCTATCCCTAGATACATAACCTACAAAGGGATTTGCAAGCTTGCGTGTTCATTTTATAAAGGCTCTGAAGGGGTACAAGCCTCAGGTAAGGCTAACATGTATTTCATGGAGATGACTTCCGCTCGAGTAATTGGAAAGGCGACCAAACTGCCCTATTTGCTATAGGAGTGGGAACGAAGATAGCTCTAGATAAGCACAGGCAAGCTTACAAAAGACTTCAAGAATAGCAATCCTGTATGGTCAAGAGCAGGAATACAACCGAAAGAGGGCATGCACCGAGATAGCCGATGATCTGGGACGCCTAATGCACAATGGGGCTGCTGAATCAGCATGTAGCAAGCTTCTATGGTACGAGGAGCAAATGATGAAGATACGAGACCATCTAAATGAGCTCGCCGAATAAGTTCAAAAGGGCTTCGTCCCCTTCAGAGCTTTTTTTGTTTTTAAGGTTCCTGGGAAGGAACCACGTTTTATGCTGTAAACTTATGATTATGTTTGTTTATATATATCTGAATTTTCTTTTTCTTTATTATGTTTTAATATGAAGGTACTAAGTGTCAAAATAGCTGCCCAACGCAGCCCTATTTATACCCTCTCGCGTGCACGTAAACTCTGATTTGAAGACAGTATGAGCACCGTACCAGCAAAAGATGTGGAAGGGACCAGTGGGGATCAAAACCCAAAGATGGCAGAGTGGCGCAAACAGATAGAATCTATGATGGCTGCTATGGCCTGTATGAACCAAGAAATATTGTGCAATGGTACAGGCAAACTTATGGGCCTCACGCCGCCAATCAGAAGATGCTACCTCCTCATATGCCTAATCCCGGCATGGGGATGCCGCTACCCCTACCACCACAGAATCAACCTCCTCCAACTTCAGTGCCACCACTGACAGATCCAGTTCCACCACCACCACCTCCTCTTGAGTTGGAGTATACCCCAGGAGGGAAACCTGAATTAATGCCACCACCGCCACCTGTACCGGCTGTCAATGATGCCCTATTGAAAAGAATGGAGCTATTCGATAGTTTCATGAAGCAGCAACAGGGGACAGATAAATTTGGAGCTATCGACTACCAAGATCTATGTCTATTCCCCGAACTGCAATTACAGCCAAAATTTAAGATCCCAAAATTTCCAAAGTACAATGGCACTGGGGATTTGGTAGCTCACCTTAAAATGTTCTGCAACTTGCTGGGGAATCTGACAAGCGACCCTCGGATAGCAATGAGGGTATTTTCCAGAAGCTTGGAGGGAGATGTTATCATGGATCTATTTAATGCTTGATCCCAAAAAATTGCAGGATTGGACGGACTTGGCAAATACTTTTGTGAAACAGTATAAGTTTAACCACGACCTAGAGCCAGACCATTTTGCTCTGATGAACTTAAAGAAGAAGCTTCAGAGGATTACCGTGAGTATGTGAAAAGATGGAGGGCTTTAGCTGCCAGAGTGAGCCCACCAATGACTAAGACTGAGATGGTCAAACTTTTTATTGATGCGCAAGAACCTCCTTACTATGAAAAGTTGACCGGGTCTAATGGCAAATCCTTATCAGAAATCATCCAACAAGCAGAGGCTGTTGAAAGGCGCTTCAAAAGCAGAAAAAATATTGACATGATAGCCTTCAAACTTCAGATAGAGTCCATGCAGAGAAGCACGTCTGTGGCTAAGAAACCCCTGAGCAAGAAGGCTGACAAGAAGGAAGAGGAAGTGACTTTTATTTTCAACCAACCCAACCGCCAACCACCACGCAATTTCCATCAATACCAAAGACCTAAGGACAGTTCTCCCATAACCCTTTTATGTACCACCTCCACTACCACCTCAATACTACCCTCAACCCGTATACCAAACACAAGTACAACTGTCCGTGCCTAATCCACAGCTCCCATATTATAATCCAAGACCACAACCCCCAAACAATCTCTTATACACATCTAGAAACAAATAAGAGACAGGGTCCTCCAACCAAGCCAGACCACATGGCAGACCACCCCGCAATTTTACCAACCTGGGATGGCCCATTGAGCAACTATATGAGCAGTTGAGATCAGCAGGGAGATTGAATCCCATAGCTCCTGCTCAGTATCCAAAGGGAGTTCCGGATAGGTTTGAGGCCAATGCCCACTGTGCCTATCATTCTGGAGCCCCAGGCATTCCACGGCTAATTGTTGGGCGTTGAAGAACAAGGTGCAGGATATGATCGATGCACGTGAGATTGTCATTAGGAGGCCGAAACAAAGGGCTCCTGAAGTAAACACTAATCCGCTGCCACGACACGAGCCTCATGTTGGTGTGATGGTTTGTATAGAAGCGGAGACGGAAGAGGAAGAAAGAGCAGTCAAAGAAGTGACAATGACTCAGACCAAACCATTTTATTTGGATTTGGAGTCATCTGAGCCTTTTATCATAGACATGGATCCGTTTAAGGCCAAAATTGGAGCCGCCTAAATGCTGTCAATACAATTGCCAATTGAGAGCACACATGCAGTGCCGTGGAATTATCAACCCTCAGCTGTGATAGTCGGTGGAAGGCCAATTTCTGAGGAGGAAGTGTCCGCTGTCACAAGGTCAGGCCGAATCACAAATGACAACAGTTTTGAGGCCGGACAATCCAATAAAGGTAAAGAGCCCATGCAGGCCCCTAAGGCTGTAGCAGACAAAGATGTGGAGGACTTTATAAGATTGATCAAAAAAAGTGAATATTCAGTAGTTGAGCAGCTGAATAAGATGCCCTCACAAATTTCTATGCTCAGCTTATTGTTAACATCCGAGCTACATAGGGAGGCAATCTTGAAGATTACAGCTCTTATTGAGTGAGGCTCATGTGCCTCGTGATATTCCCATTGACAAACTTGCTGGGTTAGTGGGCAGTGTGCTGGCATCAAACCAAATTTGTTTTTCTGATGATGACTTAACTTCTGAAGGGAGCGACCACAACAAGGCTCTATTCATCTCGGTTAGATGTGAGCGGCTGCATTTGCCTAGGGTCATGGTTGATAATGGGTCTGCTTTAAATATTTGTCCTTTGAAGACATTGGATAAACTGGAAATCTCTCATGACCTGGTCAGGAATTCATCAATGGTGATCAGAGGGTTTGATGGGGCTAGAAGACAAGCCACCGGAGAGATAAACCTTATTTTGAAAGTGGGGCCAACTGCTCATCAGGTCACTTGCTAGGTTCTTCCAGTTGTTGGGGTATATAATTTACTGCTGGGATGCCCCTAGATCCATTCTGCTGGGGCTATTCCGTAATCTTTGCATCAAAGGGTTAAATTCATTTACAAGTTTAAGCTGATTGCTGTATTTGCCGAAGATGACCCCCACATCTGACACCATGATGGTCAAGGAGAAAGTTGGGGAGAGCAGTGACACTCCGGTGCCTTTCTTAACTTATGATGTGGTCTCTGTCAACCGAGGGCCTAGAGAACAGTCAACAATGAAAGCTGTCTGGGATAAGGCGAGTGTAATTTTTGCAAGGGAAATGCTGCGTGGAGTATATTGCATCGGCCAAGGTTTGGGGATGAATTTGCTAGGCATAATAAACCCTATTGAGCTACCAACGTAGATGAATACATTTGGGCTTGGTTTTCGCCCGAATGCCAGGCAGTTGAGGGAGATTAAGGAGCTAAAGAGAGCTAAAAAAGAAGGTCGAGCATTGCCTATGGTCATTCCACCTCTTAAGATTACTTTCCCACGTTCTGCCGTTATTTTGACTCCTGTGCAGAGATGAGGCTGAAAAGGAGGATCTTATCCAAAGGGTAGCCGAATTATTTGCGGGAGTAATTATTCAAGAGCAGACGGAGAAGGATGACACTGAGCTGCCATTTGCTGAGGCCGATCGACCAACTGCACAAATGGACATCTGATGATCTCCCTAGTCATAGGGAGTATCGGTAAATTTGAAAAGATATTGTTTTTAGTTTTGCTCCTTTTAATTTCATCTTTGTATGCATGTTTTGTGCTTCTTAAGTCGTTTTGTTTATGCCATCTAGTCAAGAAGTAGGTGCATTCACAGCATTGTATTCATGATTCATCTCATTCATCTATTTTGGAGATGAATCTTGAAAACAATTTGATTAGTAAGGCAAGTACAATCATGATATTGCCTTGATGATTCATCTTATTCATCTGTTTTGGAGGTGAATTCTGAAGACAATTGATTTTATAAAATGGCCAATGAATGTTAAGTTTATGTTCTCTAGGATCACTTGTACAAATTTTTGATTAATGAGAACTTTTTCTTCAAGATGTTTTAGCTCATTTTGTTTTCTTTCAATTCATGCTTTATTTTTTCCACAGATGGCCCAAAATCAATGCTTTTGATCCTTCAGATACTACAGTTCTCATATGAGGTCGATGAGTGCAATTTCGATATCACACCCGACCCTGATTTTATACAGTTTGAGAGTGGTGAGGACGAGTGTGATATTAAAAATGAATTCGGGCGACACGAGAAAAAACCAAAGCCTAACTTGGAAAAAACATAAAGGGTAAACATTGGGACAGACATGCACGTAAGAGAGGTTAAAATCAGCATACACTTGACTAGAGGGCAGAAGAAAGAGATGATAGAATTTTTGATAATTTTCCAAGACGTCTTTGCCTGGTCTTATGACGATATGCCCGGCATTTCAACAGATGTCGTGGTTCACAAACTCCCCAATGATCCTAAATGCCCGCCTGTAAAGCAGAAGCCAAGGAAGTTTAAGCCGAAAATGAGCTTAAAGATCAAAGAACAAATCATCAAGCAGTTTAATGCCACAATCATACAATTTGTATCCCGGTATCCTATTTGGCTTTCCAATATGGTGCGGATTAAGAAGACTGGGGAGGTCAGAGTTTGCGTCAACTATCAGAGACTTAAACAAGGCCAGTCCAAAGGATGATTTTCCCCTGCCAAACATTCACATCATTCTAGACAGTCCTGCCTGCCATGAGATGGAGACTTTTGTCGATTGTTTTGCTGGTTTACCAAATCCTAGTGGACGAGGAAGACAGGGAAAAGACAGCATTCATTACTCCTTGGGGATCATTCTACTACAAAGTTATGCCATTTGGACTCAAGAATGCTGGTGCAACATATCAACGCACTATGACCACCTTGTTTCATGACATGATACACGAAGACATGGAGGTCTATGTCGATGACATCGTTATCAAATCCAAGAAGGCTGAGGATCACTTGACCAATCTTAAGAAGGTATTTGAGAGGATGAGGAGATATAATCTGAAGTTGAACCCAGCAAAGTGCGCCTTTGGAGCTTCTTTCGGAAAGTTATTAGGTTTCATTGTCAGTAAGCGGGGAATTGAGATAGACCTAGCAAAGATCAAAGCTATCCGTGATATGTCTGCGCCAAAGACTCAGAAGGAACGTAAAAAGCTTCTTGGGTAAAATCAATTTCATTGGTCGCTTCATTGCTCAGCTGACAGCTACTTGTGAACCTTTGTTCAAACTGTTGAGAAAAAAATGCATCGATGTACTGGAATGATGACTGTCAACAGGCTTTTGACAAAATCAAAAATTATCTTTTGAACCCTCCTGTGTTGGTCCCCCCAAAGCCAAGGAAGCCATTAATCATGTATCTGTCGATTTTGGACGGATCCATGGGTTGAGTCTTGGGGCAGCATGACGATTCGGGCAGAAAAGAGCAGGCTATCTATTATCTAAGCAAGAAGTTTACAGTCCATGAAGCCAATTATTCTTTTTTGGAGTGAACATGCTGTGTATTGGTTTAGACCTCCCAACGGCTAAGGCATTATCTATTGGGTCATACCAGTTATCTCATTTCCAGGTATGATCCCCTTCCCTATCTGTTAGAGAAGCCTATGCCGACTGGACGCTTGGCTAGATGGCAGATGTTGTTAGCAGAATTCGATATCATCATTCACTACTCAAAAGGCTGTCAAAGGACAAGCGATAGCGGATCATCTTGCAGAGAACCCAAGGGAGAATGATTATCAGCCCTGCACACATACTTTCTGGATGAAGACATCTTATTCATTGGCACTGCCGAAGACATGAAAGATGAATGTCCACATTGGAGGCTATTCTTTGATGGTGCATCCAACACTTTCGGTGCGGGCATAGGAGCAGTTTTGATATCACCAGAGGGCAGACACTTCCCAGCAACAGCCAAGTTACAGTTTCCATGTACGAACAACATGGCAGAGTATGAGGCTTGCATACTTGGTCTGAAAATGACATTGGACATGGGTATTAAAGAGTTAGCTGTGTTTAGTGATTCAGATTTGCTCGTCCATCAGACACTGGGGAACTGGGTAACCAGGGATTCTAAAATCATGCCATATCACTATAGTATTCTCAAACTAGGTCGATAATTTGATGCTTTGGAAATCACTCACATACCCCGATCCAGGAATGTATTTGCCGATGCTCGAAAACTAGCTACCTATCTTCAATGATCAGTCATCCAGATGGCATAGTGATAGAACCCATTACCATTCAGGTGCTGGAAAAGCCAGGGTACTATTGCACATCTTGAGGTGAATAAGATGGACTTCCTTGGTTTCATGATATCAAGGAGTTTCTGGACAAAGGTAGCTATCCTCTAGGGGCTAGTACTTCAGATAAGAAGTTCTTACGCCGAATGTCAATCAAGTTCTTTTTAAATGGCAATGTACTTTATCGAAGGACGATAGATGTGGGTCTTCTGAGGTGCGTTGATAAGAAAGAGGCCACTTACATTATGGAGGATGTTCTTAGGGGAGTTTGTGGGCCACACATGAACGGGCACTTATTAGCTAAGAAGATAACGAGAGCAGGCTATTTCTGGCTTACTATGGAGCATGATTACATCGAATTTGTCTGCAGGTGTGTTAAGTGCCAAATGCACGGGAATGAGATAAGGGCAGCACCAACTGAATTGCACAACATCACTACTCCATGGCCCTGGTTATTCAATTTGGGGAATGGACGTCATTGGATTGATCGAGCCGCCAGCTTTTAATGGTCATCGCTTCATTTTGGTAGCGATTGAATATTTCAGTAAGTGGGTCGAGGCTGAATCCTACAAGCACGTAACAAAGAAGGTAGTGGCGGAGTTCATCCGAAAGAACATCATTTGCCGCTTTGGGATCCCAGATACATTGGTTACCGACAATGCCAAGAACCTGAACAATGACATGGTAGATGGTCTTTGTGGCCAATTCAAGATTAAGCATCGAAATTCCACCATCCACAGGCCAAAAATGAATGGGGCGGTTGAAGCAGCTAACAAGAATCTTAAGAGAATTATTCGAAAAATGGTTGACAGTCAGCCAGCATTGAAATGAAAAGCTGTCATATGAATTGTTCTGTTATCTTACTGCCATCAGGACATCTACTGGGGCAACGCCTTACTCCCTCATGTACGGAATGGAAGTTGTTTTGCCAGCAGAAGTAGAGATCCCTTCTCTACGCATTCTTATGGAAACTGAGTTAGAAGATGCAGAATGGGTGCGGCTCAGACAAGAACAGCTTGCACTCATTGATGAAAGACGGCTAACAGCTGTGTGTCATGGCAAATGTTATCAACGGAGAATGGCCCGAGCTTACAACAAGAAAGTCAAGCCTAGACATTTTCAGGCTGGCGATCTAGTCTTGAAACGCATATTGCCAATACAGGACGAAGCAAAGGGCAAATATGGTTTGCCAGCATAACTGGCAGCTCAAACGTTCATTGTACACAAAGTATTATTAGGAGGAGCTCTTATCCTTACGGAGATGGATGGACAAGTTTTCTCCCAACCGATAAATGCGGACATGGTCAAAAAGTTTTTTATCTGATTTGGCAGACTGTAAACCTTTAAGTCATTTGCAGAACGTCGGATAGAATTCTTCCTATTATTTTCTTTCCCTTTTCACCTATATCCGGACTAAATTCTTTTATACCTCTTCTCTTTATTTGCCTATCTTTCGTTTCAATTGTACTTTGTCCCTATCCTTTGCTAGCAAATGTAAAAATAAATTAGAACTGAGCTCATTTGTAATGTTGGGGCAAATTGTTGTTTTGGGTGGCAAAAAAAACAAAAACAAAAACAAACAAAAACAAAAACAAAAAAAAAAACAAAACAAAAAAAAGAAAGTTTGAGAGGCTGACCAAAACAAATGCCCAACAAAACTCAGTTTGTTATAATAAAACTGGGGCAATTTTTTTCAAATCTGTTTCCCCAGTCCAGTCAGTTGCCTTCAAGTAAGACTCTCAGCCCAAAACTGGGGCAATTATTTTAGATAAGAGACATAACCAGTTTTCCTCATATCACAAACCTGCTCTTCCATCCCTTGTAGCTATGTTCTTTCCAACCAAAGCGCCCATCTTAAACTGGGGCAAGTTTTTGTTAAGATAATCCCAATCTTTACCAATCACACAACTTAACCCATTTTGACCCTAACTATCCTAAATTCTGCATAGGCTTAAAGGGAGCAGTTTGTACGGTCTCGACAGTTGATGTTAACATGTCTATCCCCAATTACAGGGAAGGCAGCCTTACTGATGCCGAAAAACTTTGAAACCTAAAGTTCGCATGCATTGGAAAAGACGATTACTTAGTCAGACGTCTTCCGTTTACTCCCACACCTTGCCGTTTACTTGGACCTCATAGGTGAAAACCCGGAAAGGGCACCTTTATTTTAAAAAAAAAGAAGAAAAAAAAAGTAAAAAAAGAGAGCAAAAGATAGGCTTGGTTGAAAACCCTACGCGGCGGCCTAGGCAAAAGGAGAGTGTGCGAAAAAAATGCAAAAAAAAAAATAATAATAATAAAAGGGAGGGAAACCTTAGTGAAAACCTGAAAAGACGCTGAGGAAGGGGTAAACTGAGCAAATGGTCAAAGTCTGGTTGACGACTTCTCTGGGTCCAAGTTTGGGAAAGTGTTCAACTGAAATTTGTTGACCGAAGTTAGGCTTATTGGTTGCCTCTATGTCGTTCTCTCAACACAGTCATTGGCCTTTAAAAGGCACGTATCCGATAGATCCAAAGCATCGGCCATGTTGCTTGATCGGGTCCAAATAAGTTGGAATAAAAGTCAAAGGAGTGTTAATACGGTGATGGCACAATTTTTACTAACATTGCTCCCATGTGCCCGTATTATTTATTCATGTACTTCTATCAAACTCACATGCTGCCATTACTTTGTTTGTTGTTGTTGTTCTTCTTGTTGATGTTTTAGTTGTCAAATATGTGAAAACCGTCTGTTTAATTGAACTACGTTCGACCTGATTCCTGTGGTGGGATACGTAGGCAGCTCTTAGCGAGCTCGGTCACCTTGCTTATAAAAATGTTTGCTAAGATTGACATTTCGTATGTTTTGGCACTGACCAATTCGAGTTTTCTTTGCTTGATATCGCATTGTTTTGAGTACCTGCAGGTAAATGAAAAATAAAATGGATGCTGAAATCCATAACACTGGGGCAAATTTTATTGATTGGATATCCTTCATAAATAACAAGGGATACACTAATCCTGAGAGCTGTCTTGATACCCAACGGTCTTTTTTCGCTCCATTTTGAAAGGGTGATTCACGCCAACCCCTAATTAAGAAATCAACCTCACAGGTGATCGCCACTTGGATATGGTACACTGAGTTCCCAGTCAAACCTCTCAGTTTAAATAATGCTGTCATTTACTGTTTAAGGCTTAATGTCCCAGTTTACCATCCAGTCATGATTAGGGTTAACTACTAATTACCTTTTACACTTCATTTCATGGGTAAGCCCCATGACATGGCTCCGTGTATGTATCATACTTATTGTATTTTACCCGATAAACGAATTTCGTGTTCTCATTTTCATTTTTCATTAACCTGATAAACGAATTTCAGGTTTACATTTTCACCCGATAAACAAATTTTGGGTTCTCATTTCCATTTTCATAACCTGATAAACAAATTTTAGGTTTGCATTTTCATCCCCGATAAATGAATTTTGGGTTTCCATTCTATTAACCTGATAAACGAATTTCAGGTTTGCATTTTCAACCCCGATAAACAAATTTCGGGTTTCCATTTTTGTCATTAACCTGATAAACAAATTTCAGGTTTGTATTTCTGCATCACCCGATAAAACGAATTTCAGGTTCTCATTTCCATCTCCATTAACCTGATAAACGAATTTCAGGTTTGCATTTTCACCCGATAAACGAATTTCGGGTTCTCATTTCCATCTCCATTAACCTGATAAACAAATTTCAGGTTTGCATCTTAACCCGATAAACGAATTTTGGGTTCTTATTTCCATCTCCATTAACCTGATAAACGAATTTCAGGTTTACATTTTCACCCGATAAACACATTTCGGGTTCTTATTTCCATCTTCATTAACCTGATAAACGAATTTCAGGTTTGCATTTTCTCCCGATAAACGAATTTCAGGTTCTCATTTCCATCTTCATTAACCTGATAAACGAATTTGGTTTGTATTTTCATCCCCGATAAACGAATTTCGGGTTTCCATTTTCATTAACCTGATAAACGAATTTCAAGTTTGCATTTCTGCATCACCCGATAAACGAATTTCGGGTATCTCATTTCCATTTCTATTAACCTGATAAACGAATTTCATGTTTGAATTTCCATTTCTATTAACCTGATAAACGAATTTCGGGTTCTCATTTCCATTTCTATTAACCTGATAAACAAATTTCAGGTTTGCATTTCTGCATCACCCGATAAACGAATTTTGGGTTCTCATTTCCATCTCCATTAACTTGATAAACGAATATCAGGTTTATATTTTCACCCGATAAACGAATTTCGGGTTCTCATTTCCATCTTCATTAACCTGGTAAACGAATTTCAAGTTTGCATTTTAACCTGATAAACGAATTTTGGGTTCTCATTTCCATTTTCATAACCTGATAAACGAATTTCAGGTTTGCATTTTCATTCCCGATAAATGAATTTTGGGGTTTCCATTCTATTAACCTGTTCTATTAACATGATAAACAAATTTCAGGTTTGCATTTCTGCATCAACCGATAAACAAATTTCGACTTTCATTTCAAGTTTGCATTACCAGACAAACTCACCGGGAGGTTCGGGTTTTCATTTTAATTTACATGTCTTTACCCCGATGACATAAAGTCGGGTGTTCATTTGTGTATACATACCCTTGCCTTGATGATACAAAGTCGGGCTTTTAATTCACATTGTTGGCTGAGTTTCATCACCAGTGGCGTTTGCATGTTATGGCAAGTTAGTTTTCTTTGTCATTCACAGTTACGTTTCATTCTAAATCCTTGTGCTCCCAATAAACACCAGATCAGGATTTCATTATTGTTTCCAAGTTTCATTTATGTCTCTTATGGTTCATTTCACTGGGCGTCTCTTTATTCCCTTCTTTCCCCCAATGAAGACTTTTTCGCTCTGGATGAATAGATAGACCTAATCTCCCCGGTGTGTTTGTCAAGATGGTGAATTTCCTCTTCCATGACCTCATGAGCTTAATGTTGACATGTGGAAAATTTTGTTGTATGATTGGAATCATCCAGTCTGCGGTGTTTACAATCTTTGCCTAGAGTTTCTTCGATCCTCTTCGACACTCCTAAGGCAAAGAGGGGCAAGCTGTAGACACTTATTTTTGTCCCTTAATTTCACCCCTATTTTCCTTTTAATTTGACTCTCAATTTTCTTTTTAATTTCTTTTTAACCTGCTCTTTGATTTCCTCTTAATTTATCCTTTAATTCCCTCTTAATTTGTCTTATGGTGTTTAATTATTATGTGTTTTATGCATTTTTGAAATACAAAGAATGAGTTTTAATATTATTAACTTTAGATTTTTCAACAAAAAAAAAATTATTAAAAAAAAAATTCATCGCGTGAACAATAATGCGCGTACTGTTCACGCGCTGAATAGTTAGCTCGACAGAGTTGTTTTGGCCACGTTTTTCTCTGCGTTTTTTCACCCATTCTCACCAAATTTCAGATGCCCCATACTCCCAACATGACAAGGAATGGTCTTCGACCATTTTTACACACAATCCACCTCTTTAAAGAGCAAGAAATCAATCTAAAGAGAGGGGGGACGAAATTTCGGCAGAAAAGAAAAGAAAGAAATTTTTCTACTCTAATAAAAAAGTCTGGAAAATTTTCCAGACAGCCAACTTTGAGTGAAAATTCCAAACGATCAAAAAGTAATTAGACTAAACTCAAAGAAGAAAAGTTGTAGAGGGTACCTGGAAATACAACTTCTCTTTGTAAATCTCAAGAAAATTCATCCATTTGGAGGGTAAAAAACGTGGTATAATCAGGCTGGTGGCCAAGAAAATCTGCAGAAAAAAAAGAGAAATTTTTCTAATTCTGGAAAATTTCCAAACATCTAACTTTGAGCAAAGATTCCAAGCGATCGAAGAGGAATTAGACTAAACTCAAAAGAATAAAAGTTGTAGATGATACCTGGGACTACAACTTCTCTTTGTAAAGCTCAAGAAAAATCATTCATCTGGTGGATGAAAAATGTTGTGGAAGAAGGCCGGTTCATCAACCGGAAGCTTGGAGGGGCCGAAATCAAATTCGGCTCAAACGCACTCCAAGCCAAGCATATCCAATTCCACCACATTCCTGAGGTTGAGGTGAGTTAAATGAGTGCTTTTGAATCAATTTTTTTGGTGACAAAATGCTTATCTTACTATTTTTACATTATTTATGACTTAATTTTCGTTTTTTCTTTTATTTTTAAATTTCGGCTAAGTTACATTTTTAATGACAATAACCACCAAACTTTAATTTGATTTTTGTTTGACATTTTAATATGTTTAATTACCCTTTGATTGTGAAATTACCGTTTTGCCCTTATGAGTATTAAATTGTAAATAGGCTATGATTTTGCACATATTTTTCGATTAGTTTCTTTTGTGATGATTTGTGCTTTATTTTTTATGTTTGTAAAAAATAAAATATTTATCATCACAAAAGAAACTAATCGAAAAACTATTCTGTCCTCAAATTTTGTTTAGTTGCACGACTAGACAATAAATATTTGAATCAAACTCAATTTAGTCCATGACTTAATAACTGTATCAATAATATAAAATCGGGCTAGAAGTAAACTCTGGCGTGCTTAACAAATGACTGTTTTGCCCCAGATTGGGAGTTAAAGGGCACTACAAGCTAAATGTGTGCAACTTTAAATTGGACCCCGGGCTAATTTACCTGTCAATGTTTTTATTTACCATTTATTTTTATTTCCTCATTAATATGTATATATTTTTATTACTTTTAAACTATCTTAAGCACACGTACGCTACAAAGTCGGCAATAATGAATACTAAAATTGAAAAGGGAAACGCGATAAAATCATGCAACCGGTTCAACGCCGGGCAAAGTGGGTGCCGAGGGAAATTCAAATCTATCCCAAACCTTCCCATTTTACAACAGGATTCCCGAACTCATGCTTTTTGAATTACGTGGCCCAGGAGTCAATCTAGACTAGGGTTTATTTTTCTTTAAATTTTGATGTATTTTTGTGTCCCGGCGGACCAAAACACCGGGTGGCGACTCCAATCCTGTGTTCCCTAGCTTAGATTATTTTTGTACAATTCATAGTCGCATTTAAAGCCCCGTTATGTAATAGTAAATAGGTGATTCATTTAAATTGTGGTGGTAATAGTAAGTAGGTAATTTATGTTTGTAACAGTAAATAAGACTTTTGCATTTAATCACCTATTTCACGAGCACCACATTGGCGACGGTGCCGATCCCAAAGGTGCCGGCCAGACCTCGGGTTGTGGGGGGGTGCGACAAACATATAATAAATAAAACATGCGTAAAACGATGGATGATTACGGACTTTACTAAACTAGTTTCCTTGAGTCACTAAAGAAACTAGGTGGTCAAATACTAAATAATATTTAACTCTTGAAAATTTCTTTTGTGGTTGCACCTTTGCGACGTCTCCATCATCTTGTACATTACAAATGTAATTCTATCTAAATATTTTAGATATTCAATCATATCCCTAACCTACCTCTATGTACATTACATGATTGGTTAAAAAACCTCAAGTTACATTTGAGGGGATTGAGATGAGAAAATACATTCAGAATATTAGAGAAAGGTAGGACACGCAGGCCCTATTTAAAAATTTACAACCATTGAAATTGAACAGGTTTAATTGCAAATAAATCAAACACAATCACATTGGTCTTAAGTTCGTAATCATCCATCATGCAATTAAATAAAAGCATAAATTCATATTTAGTATGTAATCATGAACACTATACCTCATAAATCTAATCCCATTGAAATTACCAATTTTTGAATTATTTATAAGAATATTTTATGGAGAAAAATTATTATTTTTCAATTTCATTAGAAAATAATCTTTTAAATACTAGAATTTCAAAAATTATTTAGAAACATTTTCTAAATTTTTTTGAACATTTATTACATTCCAATCTCATTGAAACACAATAAATTTATAATTTAAACAAATTATCTAATTCTAATCTCATTAGAATTAATTAAATATTTTCAAAGGTTTTATACTTTCTAAATTTTAATCAAATTAAAATAAAGAAAGTTTCTAAATCTTATCAATTAATTTTAAACAACAATTGTCAAAAATTAATAGGTGATTTCTAAAATCAAAATTTAGAAAAACCTTTAATTTGAAAATAAGATAAAATAATTGTCGCTAAAAGTAATTTAACTCATTAAATACTTTTAGCGATGAAAAGCAAAAGTGTCACTAAAAGTGACAAACCAGTAATAAGGATGATGTCATCAAGATGACATCATCAAGAATTGTATTGCATGACCCGTGAATCAAATTCATGGGTCCTCTTCCTTTTTTCTTTAAATTTCTCCAATTTTTTTCATAAATTAAATTCAAAAAATTCATATAGTTTGAACAATTCAATATCCATGATAACTAAATACAACTACATCATAAATTAATCAAGAGTGGCTCTGATATCACTTTAAGAAAGTAAATAAACAGATAACACAGTAGAATTTAAAATTTTTATTTTTCTATCACGAATCACCTTGATTAATTTATGTGTAGCACAAGAAAAGTATAAAGATTATATCTTAAAATTATAGTAAAATCTCTAATATGTTTGGGACGCCAATCCACAAGCCGCACAAGTGGCCGGCCTCTAATGGTATCCACACAGATAAAATTTAAATCAGAAATATTCACAGGATTGATTAACCTAAATCACAGAGTGCTTGCTCCTAAATTACCAAATGTGACTTTCACATTTTTTTAAAAATATTTTCCACGGCGTTTTCAATGATAAGCCGTACACAAGAACTACCAGTAAATTTATATATGTATATGTATATATATATATATATGTATATGTATATATATATATATATGTATATGTATATGTATATATATATGTATATATATATATATGTATATGTATATGTATATATATATATACATATATATATAATATAAAATATATTTATATATAGTAATTCAGAATCCCAATCGAATTGGGTTTAGGGAATTACAATAATCCTAATCAGTTTGGGTCAAGGCATATAAATAATTATAAACCAATAGAACTTTTAATATGTATTATATATTATCTCCTAACATTTATAACTTATTGCAATTAAGCCCAAAAATTGATTTATCTCATAAATTAACCCATAAGTATCTCATACTTATCACAAATCATTTTAATCTCGAATTAATTATCCTTATGTGTGTGACCCTTTAGGTTCCCAATCACATTGACAATAAATATAAATTATAATCCTAAATTAATTAGGATCAGATAAACTAAACACCTTTAATTTATCATTAATTCTCCAATTAATTAATTTACACTTATAGATCAAGATTGGCTTCTAGCAAAGTATCATGACCACCCAAGTGTTTAGATATGTCAAGTGGTTCGACATCACCCATCCGTATTTAGTTCCCGTGTAATTATTATTCTTTCACCAAACTATATCCCGATTAATTCAAGAGTACAGATATAATGCCAACTCTTATTGAATTAATCAATTTACTTCTTTCCAAAATACGACTCACTTGAAATAGAATTTAAGACACTCTTAATTCTATTTTCACTTTGCGCAATGATTTCCGAATCGTATTTTAAGAAGTGGTCATACTGGAATATACTCTCTTATTATAAGGAGTGGTGAATTCTCTATTGGTCATATCCGTTATCTTATCTTGATTCATATCATATCCAAACTCTCTAGTATGTACGATTCATTAAGAGTAATGACTAATAGAGGCAAAGTATAAATAATCCCCAGTCAAGAGAAACTCATGATCTCAAGACAAAGGATCATTACACTACTATCACAAAGAAATTAATCCACTGGCATTTAATAATCCGTGTGGAATACTTTTATCTGGTCAATCTGATGCACTTATTTCCAATAAGCATCCACATACACTTATGTGCTAATCTACCCGTGTCATACACTATGATTACTGATAGTCACGAATAAAATATAATCATAACAATTTATGATTTCATATATAAATATATTTTATTCAAAAAATACCATATTTCAAAATTTACATAAATATAAAAGTGTAATTTATCCCTAAAACAAATTGGATATAGGGAATACACTAACATATCTAACGAGTCAAAAATACATCAAGTTAACTGGAATAAGTTAACCCAGCCTAAATGTTTGGGTAATCTTGAGTTTATAAGGGATTTTTACTTTTTCAACTCTGCTTTACTTGGTAAATAAGTATGGAGGATTTTTACTAATCCTAATTTACTTGTTTGTAGAGTTTTAAAGTCTAATTATTTTCCTAATTCCTCCATTTTAATCTCTTTCGGTAAATCTTCGTCTTCTTGGTTGTGGTCTAGTTTTATGCTTGTGAAGGAGTTGGTAGCAAAGGTTCTAGAATAGAGGTGGAAAATGGTTTCAAAACTAAAATTTGGGAGGATTCTTAGTTACCAACTCCTTACACCTTTAAGTCTCAAACTATGAAGCCTTCTAGTACTATATTGCTTTATGTTTCTGATCTGATCTTTCTAGATTTTGGTCATTGGAGGCAATCTCTAGCTCTAAACACTTTTTCTTTTGAGCATGTAAAGGTTATTCTTCAGCTTCCTATATCAATTACAAATGTCCATGATAAAAATAGTATGGCATTTCTTACAGTTTGGTTTTTAGTTATGAAAAATGTTTATCATGATCATCAAATAGGACAGGTTAATCTTTATCCTCAATCTAGGTCTGTTGTTGAGTAATAGCATGTTTTGAAGTCTATTTGGTCTTTGTATGTTAAAAACAATGTTAAACACTTCATTTAGAGATCTTTAACTGGTTTTGTGGCTGTTACAAGTTCTCTAAGTTCTAGGTTTTACATTGGTAATACTTGTTGTCCTAGATATGGAGAAGTTAAGGAAACTTTATAACATTTGTGTTTTTTGAGTGTTCATTTTCTCGGATTGTCTAGAAGTCGTCTCCTATTCATTGGCCGAATTTGCAATCTTTCCATAATAATTTCTACTTGTGGTAGGAGGCTTTGATTAGTATTCCTAATATTTCAGATTTGGATAATCTTATGTCATTCATTGCTTTGTTGCACTGGCAATTGTGGAAGACGAGGAATAAATGGGTATTTGAGCATTCATGATTTTCTAAATTAGAAGTGGTCTCACATGCTAACTCTAAATGACTTAAATTTCAAGAGGTTTTGTCTTCTACAACTTCTATTTCTTTGATGCAGGATGAAATGTTTGATCAATGGTGCTGTCCAACTTGTGAAACCCAATATTTTAATAGCCTTGTTCTTTGATTTTAACTGGTTTAAAATGTTTTTCATATTATTTTTAGTCATAAAGTACTTCAACTTATTCGTTTTTCAATTCGGCAAATTTTTCGATTTACGAGATTTCGGTACCGGCGGGTAAACGGGTCAAAAGTTGGATTAAGTGTAATTAGTGCATTGTGGTGTGTGAGTGTTGTAAGATGGCTGATTTATAATGTTAATTTAGTAGCAAAAAATTAGTTTTTGGGTTAAATAGTCAACTTGGAGACTATTTGGTCAATGGGAACTATTTGGGTCAACCTTGGAATTTCTTTTTAGTCTTCTTCTTGTTGTTTTTCTTCCTCATTTTCTCCAGCTGCTGGCCGAACTCTCTTCCTCCTTTTTCCCCAAAAATTTTCTTGGATTTCAAGTAGAAATCACTTGGAAGGTAAGATATAAACTTTATGTATTTTAGCATTTATAGCTTATGGGCTTTATGATCCAAGCTTTAATTTCAAGTTTTGTAGGATTCTTTATGGCTGAAAATAAACCCTCTTTGCAGCCTTGTAAGTTATGATTTATGTATGTTATGGGTTGTTTTTAGTGTTTTGGAGGTTGGGAAGTGATTGGGGTTGATTTTTAACAACTTTCCATGGTTAGATTACAAATTTTAAGATTATGAGTTAGGGTTTTGTCTTCCATATGTGGCCTAGAGTGTTATGCTATGAATGCTTATGTCTATGCACATAATGATGTTTTAAGAGTGTTTTAAGGTTAGTTTGGATAGGAATTGAGACTTGAAACCAAGTGGAATTGATTTCCCTTCATTTTGTAAGTAAGCGGAAGTTTGGCGCAACTAGGATAATTTGGATAATTGGTTATGTTTAAAGGGTCTTTAATGATCTTTTGATGGTTTTAGGTGTTTTCCATTGTTGTGGAATGCTATTGATATAGTCCCGGCTATTGCTCCGGTGAATCTTTCCGTTTATGGATTTTGTTGGTTGAATATGTTGTTTTGATCTGGGTTGTAACCAAGGTCCCTTGAATACCTTGGAAATGGATTTTGAGAAATTTGGTTGAATATGTTCTATTGAGTTGGGTTGTAAAGAAACATTCTTGAACAAGGGCAGAGGCAACTTCGACAAGCGGGAGGATAGCCTAATTATAGCCTAGGGAGGCGAAGTTTTCGGTTTTTCTGGAAAACGAGCTTATTATCTTACAGCTAGATTAGGAGCTGTCTCTTATACACATCTAGATGTTTGTGCAGTTTTTACAACCCAGGTATAACATAGACCCTCTTCCACTTGTATTTTGTACAAGGACAGCCTATGTTTGGATGGATTTTAAAATGTGTATGATGTTTGGAACTGCACTTTTACCAAGTTTTGGAATTATTACATATGAAATCGGGACCAAGCTATTTTATGTTAATCAATTGATATGTTTGCAAACTCTTTTGATATGAAAGCATTTATGACTGTTTTGGCTCATAGGTGACCTAGGTATATAATTTTGGATGTGTTTGGAAATGTTTGATTTGTGGAGAACAGGGTACTTGGATTTGTTCGCTATGCTTTAGCATACTATGTTTTGAAATGATTGGATCTTTTTGGCTACGCTATGCTTTAGCATACTATGTTTTGAAATGATTGGATCTTTTTGGCTACGCTATGCTTTAGCATACTATGTTTTGAAATGATTGGATCTTTTTGACTATGTTTTGGACATGCCTGACGTTTAAATGGCATGATACATTTTAGAAACTACTTATGATTATGGTTTATTGACTTTTAAATGGCATGAGATATTTTAGAAACTACTTCATGACTATGGTTTTTCGCAAATGTTATTATCTTTATGTTTTCTTTTTATCGAAATGCTTGGCCCCATTTGAAAAGCTTTTATGATATCCACTGAGCTAGTTATGCTCACCCCACGTGATTTATAATTTTTCAGATTAGGTGCTCGTTTTTGACTCTCCACTGCGTTAGCAGCTTTTAGATTTTCTCTAGATTCCACATTATTGGTAGGACTCTGCGGATAATCTTCCAAGCTTTATCTTTTGTTTGGAAAGGGGTAGTGTATTAGATAGGTTTTGTATTGATGAACTTTGTTTTTTGTTGTAGCATCTTTTGTACTAAGAAGGAATTTTGTAATTCGTATTTTTTGTGTAAAAATGAAATATTCGGGTTTATAGTTAAGAAATGGTTTGATGGTTCTATTACATTGCGGTTAAGTTTGTTGCTCTGTTCGTTTGTGCCTTGCGCTTTGGACCGGTGTGCCATTAGCGCGGCGTGTTACGGTCCCGTTTTTGGGGCGTGACACAACTATTAGAGTAGTTAAATGTAATACTAATGCCTCTGTTCTTCACAAGAGTAATAAGGCTGGAATTGGTGTGGTGGCCTGAGATACATCTGGTTTAGTGGTTAGAGCTTGAGCATCTAATAGGTCTTTGGTGTCAGATGTTAAGCTTTTTGAGGCCAAAGCAATTAGGTTTGCATTATTACAGGCTAAGAGAGATCACATTCTACCTGTGGAAATCCAATCTGATGCTTTATCTTTACTCAGTGCAAGATTGTTATGTTGAATAAAATGAAGAGTGATGACAAAGATTTGGGTGTCATTTTTGAAGATATTTTAAGCATTGCCTAATCTTTTCTTTCTGTTTCCTTTAGTTTTATTAGAAATTACACACGTGGTCTGCATGTGATTGATACGAAAGTATATTAAAAATTATTTGAATTACATATATCTTTATTTCTCCCTTTTAATGTTTAATAAACATTGTATTCATGAAAAATTATGAACATATAAAAATCTATACAAACTTGACCTTTGAAAACTTGATGCGTTGATCTTAAAAATCAAATTATGACAAAATAAATAAGATAGAGGAGTAATAACTTTCAAATTTATTATTATTGCTTTTGAGTAATAATTATCTTTTTTCCAAAATATACGTATAAAGTTGGGCTAAATTTGTAAAATTATATTAAAAGTCAAAGAATAATTCGTAAAACAAAATTTCCTGATATTGATAATGAGGTTAACCAACTTGATCTGAAATAGAGGGAAACAATAATCTAAATTTTGTTTTAAGAATTGGTAGTGAATTTATAAATTAAAGCAAAATATTGAAATGTTACAATAAAAGAAACATTATATACTTGTTTGCTCTTCCTCTTTCGCTATTGAGACTTGTGATATATTATAAATCATAGAATTGGATAAACAATGTATTAGTTTCAACTTCATGGTGGATTATTTATAAGGCATATGTAAAAGTAATTTTTTAGTGAAAACAGTGATGAGTAGTTCTATAAATTTGTAGTGGTTAGATATAATCCTCATTCTCAAGTATTATGATTGTTATGATGTATAGTAGTGGTTTCTATAGTATACATTATCATTACATAATGCAGGGATTTACTTATATCTAATTTCAATATTGCAATATGACGAAGGAGTTAATATTCATTAATTTAGAGAATGATGGAAGGTCGTTTTTGCTTTAAAAGAAATAGTTCTTTATCTGTGTCTTTTCTTAGTATTCATTAATTGGAGAATTATTTAATTAGTCTTTACTTTTCCAATTAATTATTAACTTTTCAAAGTTCTCTAATTAACATTTTTTTTTGGAGATACTTGAAAAAACTAAATTAAAGAGTATTTTATGTTTTCAAAATGTTAAAATAGTAAGCTTATTCTCTAGGCGTAGTCTGGAGTCAGTTTTCATTAATTAGAAAATGATTTTATAAGAGTTACTTAACCCTCATTTTGTGATATTTAGAATACTAAACTAATGTGCATTTTAGGAATTAAGGGGCATTTTTACTTTAAAAGAAATAGTTTTATGACAGTTCATTTCCTTTTTTAGGTGACTGTTCATTTTCTTAGTTAGTTTTTTGATGGCTCATTTTCTTTTTTTAGGTGACTGTGCATTTTCTTAGTGTTAATTAATTAGAGAATTACTTAATTAGTCTTCATTTTGTAGTTAATTGAATTCATTTTGCAGTTAATTGTTACTTTTTCCAAATTCCCTAAATACCCCCCATTTTATGATGCTTGAAGTACTAAATCAAAGGTATTTTAAGAGGCCGTTTTTACTTTAAAAAATGGTTTTTTGACATTTGTTTTCTTTTCTAGGTGACTATTCATTTTCATATTGTTCATTAATTAGAGAATTTTTTTAAATTTGTATTCATTTTGCAGTTAATTGTATTTATTTTGAAGTTAATTGTTATTTTGTTTTAGGAATTAAGAGGCACTTTTACTTTAAAAGAAATAATTTTTTGATGGCTCTTTTTATTTCTAGTGATTGTTCATTTTCTTAGTTAGTTTTTTTATGGCTTATTTTCTTTTTTTTTAAGTGATTGTTCATTTTCTTAGTGTTTATTAATTAGAGAATTATTTAGTCTTCATTTTGTAGTTAATTGAATTCATTTTGCAGTTAATTGTTATTTTTCAAAATTTCCTAAATACCCCTCATTTTATGATGCTTGAAGTACTAAATCGAAAGGCACTTTAGGAATAAAAAAATCAAAAACAATAAGCTAGTTGGTACTTTTATATATAGTATAGATATAGATATAGATATAGATATATATCTAGATAGATAAAGATCTTGAAATTGATAAGTACTTTTAAGATGATTGAGACAATTTTCTTTTCTATATTGTTTTTTTTTTTTTGGATAGTGTTTGTTGGATTATTGCTATAATTTAATTACAATATTAGTTTTTTGTTTAGGACAATTTTTTATGGGGTTAGATATTTATTTCTTATTGACTTTTCCAATTTATTTATTAAGTTGAATTTAATTTTTTTTTTTTAAATTTTGCTTTTGTGCCCTTTCATTAAATGATTGTAAAGTATCTAAATTGGGAGTGTTTTTGGAACAAAAAAATGCCAAAAGCATTAAGCTTTTCATACTTTTATATATAGTATAGATTAGAAGGATTGGTAACCATGTAAGCCACAAGTTGGTTGTTTTGGCATTGAATTTATGTAATGATGTTTGTTGGAAGGACTCCTTCCTTTTGTGTCTTCTTTAAGAAGCAGAAAAAGATTAAGGGTGCGTTTGATAAAATAAAAATCTGAAATCTGAAATTTAAATACTGAAAGGAATTAAGTGTTGAAATCTTAATTTGCTGAATTCGTAAAGCTGTATCTGTTTGATAACCAACCGAACTTAAGTACTGAATTGAAATATTTTATCTTATATATATTATATAGTTCAGTGATAATATAATATTTGTATAGCAGATTATTTTAATTATTATATTTTTAATACAAACAAATAATTCATTAGTATAGAGTATGTGTGTGTGAGAGAGGAGTGTGTGTGAAAGCGATATTGTGTACAAGAGTGTATCTATACGTTGTTGGTCCCAAAGCAACCTAAGAGGGGGTGAATTAGCTTTCTAAAAATACTTTTAGAAATATTAAGATTTTCCAAATAAAAATTGATAGAATAGAATCAATGAAACAGTGAAGTAAGAAAGAGAGAAAATTAAACAGCCAACACTTCCAAGCTAACAAGCTTGAAGTATCAAATCACTAGAATGTTTCACACACTTGGTGAGCCAATAATCTTTACACAGTAGAGAAATTCTTGCTCACACTAAAACTCTTTTAGTTGAGCCAAGAATTTTACGTACAACCACACTTTTGTACAAGATTATTACTCCACTCAAAATTGAATTGCACTCTAAACTGCACACTAATACAATAAAGCACTATAGCCAATTTGTACTAAAATTGCTATTTTCTAAGACTTGTATTCAATGTATTAGATAATCTTAACAGAATATCAAACCAGCTATTTATAGGAGCAATAAATGGTGGTTGCAACTACTTACCAACGGCTAAATAATAAATGCACAAAAAGTAGCCGTTGGGGTTTCGGACGTCCCAGATAAGTAGGATGCGTCTAACACAGCGTCCGATCTCCATGCAGTTGGTGAAAAACTTCGTTCGGACGTCCGTGCATGCGTCTGTTCCATCGTCCGAAGCGTGCTTTCGACGGTCATGTTCGTCCGAAAGAGACTTCGTTCGGACAATTGTGTGCGTCTGTTGGGGAAACAGTAAGATCCTTGTTTTCTGCCTGTTGGTTCGAACGGAGGAATGCGTCCGACGACAATGAAGCTTGATATAGTTCGGACGGTGCAATGCGTCCGAACACCCTGTCTCCAGCAAAACAAGTAAACAGACCTGCAAAACTTGTTTACATAGTTAATTGCTTATGTCATCATCAAAATACGGTTTAGAGACATCAATCTCCCTCTTTTTGGTGATGACAAACATTAATGGAAAAATTATGTAAAATCAATCAGATATGAATGATGACCAATCATTTTGCAATATAAATTACTACTCCCACTTTTGACACCATCAAACAAAGCTCCCCCCTGAGAACGTGCAAATATTCAACAGAACCAGCACAAAAATTCATAAAAAGGATTAAAGCCCAAGTATTCAACAGGAGAAAACCCAAATATTCAACAGGACTAATTCAAAGTAATACATAGATTGGTAAATCTGAGAGCAATTCTAACTAAGAAAAAAAAAACAAAGAAATGCCAAAAACTAAAAAACAGAATATTAAAGGAACTAATTCGAGTCATTTTCTTCATTAGAGCACTTTTCGATCTTTGATAGGCGTTTGGAAGGAGCATCATCATCAGTAGCCTCATGTCTTCATCTGCTTCAGTAGGGCGTTGCATGATGAAATTGAACGTGTCGTCAACATCCTCATCGTCGCCTTCATCTTCATTGGCAGCACCTGGATTATTTGCGTCCTCTTCGTCGTCCTCATGAACATCCCCATCTTTAGCATTGTCATCACTGTCGGTAGAGGAGTCGAGTGGATATTGTGATTTAATGTTGACAAATTGGACCTGAGCCGAAGCAGACATGCCTAGGCTAAGTGCCTCTTGGAGAATCAGCTGATGAGTTTCAAGTCGCTTTAACTTACGATTATTACGACGTTGAAAGGAACTTACTTGAGTGCTCAAGGAACTGAGAAGGCTACAGATTTGAGAAAGTGGAGGAGGATGGATGAGGATCATGGAATGGTGGAGGTGTTTGAGGAGGAGGTAGAGAATGTGGAATTGCCAAACCAGAGGTAGAGGCCTGGGATTTTGAACGTTCAATATCAAAAGTTGGAATAGGTCCTTAGTTAACCATTGATCGTTGAAAAAACGGAGGCCTTTTCGTTCAATATAAGATTTGTTGAAATAAGGGCGAAATTGTTTGTTGTGTTGAAGGGGAGATCAAGGAAATCAAACACTTTGGTGAAAAATTTTCCAAAAAGGAATGTTTCTTCGAGTATCAGTAAGAAAAAGTTCCCATAGGGAGCAAAAGAGATACCCAAAGTCAAGAGGAATGCCCTTGAAAACACAAAAAAATAAGTAAAGCTGCATTTTTCCGGGCTCAGTGCAATGCCCATCGGTTGGTAATAGCAAATTCGTGACAAGAGTGTATAGAATGTTTAGTTCAGGAGTTAGCAATGTGGTTTTGGCTTACGAGGCCTATTTGAAATTGATGTTAAAAATAGTTCTGACCTCATCAATGTCAAATCGAGTATCAATAACGGGCCATTTATCTAAAGAAAAGAAATAAGAGAATCATTTGGATTTGAGACTTCACATTCAAAAATAGTGTTGATGATGTTGGAGGAAATCTTCCTCAAGATTGGTGTTGTTTACACGAGAAATTAATGTGCAAACAGTGGGCCTTTCTGAAGATTGGTTGTGAATTGAAGCACCATATTATGATACATGGATAAATCAATATGCACTAGGTGACCCCAATTTTGTTTTTCAAAGCATGATTTGACAATGGGAAGATTATATTCATCAAAAAGACTTTGAAAAGCAAGACGTTGAACGATTATAGACTTGCTCAGAAGAGATGTATACAGTTCGGATGCCTTGGCATCGATGAATTTTGGTAAGGATGAATTTGAGGAGACTTGAGGACTAGCAGACGATTCCCCATGCACTGGAGCTTTCCTTTTTGTTTTTCGTCCACGAGTTGCTGTAGAAGAGCCTCCAAGGGATTTAACCATTGTAAATGAAAGGAAGAAAAAGGAGGAAAAAAAATGTAATTTTTTTGAAAGGTTGGTGGGAATGTGATGAAATGAGATGGTAGATGGGTGGAATTAGGTACAATAATGGTGATGAATACGTTGGAAATGACAATTTTTCAAACAATTGGTGGAGAGAAGGAAGGAATTTGGAGGAGATGTTGGAGAAAAATTTTTGCCAGAGAGGGTTTCAGGGGTTAGGGTGAGTCCAAAATGGGGAAAATGGACGGTTTTAATCGAACAGGGAGACCGTTCGGACGGCCGAACGATTGGTGTGCTTCCGATGAAGCGTCCGAAAGCTGATGAACGGACGGCCGATGGAAGAGCCAGTGCGTCCAATGTTCTTTCAGACGATGGTAAGCGTCCGAAAGAATTCTAGAGAATAAATGAAGAAATTGTAAAGCGTTCAAACGATTACAAGCGTCCAAGGAAGAGAGGAGGTTTTTGGACGATAGAGAGCGTCTGAAAGATAGTGTTGTTCGGACGAGCGAGTGTGTCCGAACGAGGAGATTATGCCAAATTCATCTGTAAAATCCCCAAAAATTTTCTGAGAGATTCAAAAAGATCTAGAGCCAAGGGTTTTTTAAAAATATCAGCCAGTTGATCTAAAGTAGGCAGGATGAAGAGCGACAAAATCAACACAAATTTCCTTTTTACGCACAAGATCTCTAATAAAATGATGCTTAACATCAATGTGTTTGGTTCTAGAGTGCATAACAGGACTTTTTGTGAGACTAATTGCACTAGTGTTGTAGCACTTTATAGGCACACAATCAAAAACAACACCAAAATCTTTCAGAGTCTGTTTCATCCAAAGAAGTTGAGCATAACAATTTCCAGCAGCAATGTATTTGGCTTCAGCCGTAGAAAGAGAAATAGAAAATTGTTTTTTACTAAACCAAGACACAAGACAATTTCCCAGGAAATGACACATACCACTGGTACTTTTCCTATCAATTTTACACCCATCAAAGTCAGCGTCAGAATAACTAATTAAATCAAATGTAGAGGACTTTGGATACCACAAACCAAAATTCATTATACCCTTCAGATATCTAAAAATTCTTTTTACAGCTATCAAGTGCGATTCTTTGAGGCAAGATTAAAATCTAGCACATAAGCAAACAGCAAACATAATATTATACAATCTTCTGGTCTACTAGCTGTTAAGTAAAGTAGGCTTCCGATCATACCTCTATAGTGTTTTTCATCAACACCATTACCTCTTTCGTCTTTATCAAGTTTGGTTGAAGTGCACATAGGCGTACCAACTTGTTTGCAATCTTCCATTCCAAATCGTTTAAGTAGCTCCTTTGTATACTTGATTTGTGTAATAAACGTTCCTTCCTTTGTTTGGTGAACTTGTAGTCTGAGGAAAATTTGTAATTTGCCCATCATACTCATCACAAACTCTTTTTGCATTAAATGTGAAAAGTCCTTGCACAAACTTTCATTAGTTGCTCCAAAAATAATATCATCAACATAAATTTGAACAATTAACAACCCATTTAAATCTATTTTTGTAAAAAGAGTGGTGTCAACTACACCTCTTTTAAATCTATTTTCAATTAAGAAACCACTTAATCTTTCATACCAAGCTCTTGGAGCTTGTTTCAAACCATATAAAGCTTTAGAGAGTTTGAAAACATGATCATGACTTGGAAGATTTTTATTTTCAAAGCCCAGAGGTTGTTCAACGAAAACTTCTTGATCGATAAAACCATTTAAAAATGCACTTTTGACATCCACTCAAAATAATTTGAAATCATTGAAACATGCAAATGTGAGAAACATGCGAATGGATTCTAATCTAGCCACGGGTGCAAAGGTTTCATCAAAGTCAATACCTTCTTCTTGAGCATAACCTTTTGCAACAAGTCTAGCTTTGTTTCTTATGATTTCACCTTTGATATTTAATTTGTTTCTAAAGACCCATTTTGTTCCAATTACGAGATGAGAAGATGGTCTTTCAACCAAGGTCCATACGTTATTTTTCTCAAATCGACTAAGTTCGTCTTGCATGGCATTACCCCAAGATTCATCATTCAAAGCAACATCTTCATGTTAAGGTTCAATGTGAGAGAGTAATGCACAATTACTATTCAAAAGTTTATGAAAACGAGTAGTTACCCCATCGGATAGATCACCTATGATTAAATATCTTGAGGGTGACTAGAGACGAATCTCCAAGCTTTCGGAAGATCTTTTGGAGCATCCTCATTCTTTTCTTTTTCATCATCTATTTGATGGTCGTTGACATCATTGCTTGATGTGATCACTTGATGATCTTCATGAATAGTGAGCTTTTCGAGCCCCTTTAGAATACCTACATCTTCATCTTCGCACAAATTCTTTGAGATAACATCATTAGCTTCATCAAATGTAACATGCATAATTCTTCAATCAAGAGCATTCTTCTATTATAAACTCGGTACGCTTTCTTGTCACTAGAATATCCTAGAAAAATTCCTTCATCCGATTTTTTGTCAAATTTTCCAAGGTTTTCATTGATTTTTAAAATAAAACATTTGCAACCAAAAACTTTGAAATAGCTCACAACGGGTTTTTTACAAAAAAGGAGTTCATAAGGAGTTTTGTGAAAAAATGATCTTAATAAAACTCGATTCATGACATAACAAGCCGTGTTAATAGCTTCGGCCCAAAAGTTGGATTGTGGTAAGTCGCATTCACTAATCATAGTTCTAGCGGTTTCTTGAAGAGTCCTATTTTTCCTTTCAACAACACCATTTTGTTGAGGGACTCTAACAACCGAAAATTCATGAGAAATACTGTTGTGATCACAAAAATCTGGAGAACCTCCAAATTTAAATTTGTCACCATTGTCACTTCTTAAACGAATGATTTTTAAATTCAATAAATTTTGAATTTTGGAAAACAATTTTACAAAATTTTCAAAAGCCTCATTTTTGTGAACAAGAAATAATACCCAAGTGTACCTAGAATAGTCATCTACAATAACAAAGGCATATTTGCAACCACCAAGACTAGCATGTTGAGTAGGTCCAAATAAGTCTAAATGCAACAATTCTAAAAGTTTATGAGTGGACACAAAATTTTTTGGTTTAAAAGAAATTTTGACTTGTTTACCAAATTGGCATGCATCGCAAATTTTGCTTTTCAAAAATTTTAGTTTTGGCAAACCTCTTACCAAATTGTTACCTTTTTAGCAAGTTTTTCAATCAAATCCATGTTAAAATGACAAAGTCTTCTATGCCAAAGCCAAGGATCATCTATGGAAACAGTAAGACATTTTACATTACTATTGCTAATTTTATCAAGATGAATCACATAAACATCATTGTGCCTAGTGCCCTTGAATAAGACAACATGATTTTTATCAAGGATAAGACATTCATGCTTGCTAAAAAATACATATAAATTTTTATCACAAAGTTGACTTAAAATTAATAAATTATAGTTCAAATTATCAACAAGAAGCACATTCTTAATCAAGGTTTCACCATTTTTACCTACATCACCAATGCCGATTGATTTTGCTTTATTGTTACCTCCAAATGTGACTTTTCCACTGTTTTTGGATATGAGATTTGTGAAGAGAGATGCATCACCCATCATGTGCCTTGAACATCCACTATCTATGAACCACTTAGAATTGTTGGTGATGATAAGTACCTACACAATAAATGAATTGATAACTTCATAAGTCAATTGGTACCCACGTTTTCTTGGGTCCATTTGAGTTAGTGAAATTGCTATCAATCCATGCGACTTTCATTCCAAGTTTTTCATTCTTCTTGACATAACACATATTCTTAACATGTCCATGTTGTTGGCAATGTCTAAAAATAGTATTTTTATTTCCATATAAAGATGATTTTGATTTTACAAAACATAAGTCATCCCTTCTAAACATGATAAAATTTTTGTTGATTAATACATTTCTATTTCTTTTCAAATCAACAACATTTTCTTTCTTTCTTGTCAAGAGAACAACCAAATCATCCAATCTTTTCTTCAAGGAGGCTTGTTCTTCCTTGACCTTTGATCTCACATGCATTATTTTCTTGAAGTCACAATTTTCTTGTGATAGCCTATTATTTTCATTCACAAGTTTAGAGTTAGCATTCAATAAAGCATTTGATTTCTTCACTAACTCCTTATTTCTAGCAAATGATTCCTTTAAGCTATCATGCAATTTCAAAATGAAAAGCTTCAAGATCACTTTCATCATTTTCATCATTAGAGTCATAGTTAGAATTTACCTCATCATCTCCAATGGCAGTAAAGGCCATTTGTGCCGACTCCATTCTTCTTCGACTTCTCCTTCGGAGTTGCAATCATCCCATGTGATTTGAAAGTTATTGAATCTAGGTTTTTCTTCCTTCCTTCTTTTTCTTGGAAGGGCACTCATTTGTAAAATGTCCGAGTTGACTACATTCAAAACACTTTTCATTTTTCTTCTTCATTTCAAGCCTTGTCTTTCCTTTGAAATTATTTGAATTTGTAGCTCCACCTCTTCTCATTCTTCGTTTGTTGATGTAATGTTTAAGAAATCCTTTGGTGATGAGTGCAAGATCTCCTTCATCAGGATCTTCATCTTCTAGATTGATGGAGCTATTTTCATCCTCTTCTTGAGAGGTCTTTAGAGCAATGCTCCTTCTTGGCCTTGCTTCTTCATCATCCACCACTTTGGCCTTCAACTTCAATTCTGGATAAGATGTAAGAGAATTGATTAGCTATTCAATAGGCATTGAATTTAAATTCTTGGCTTCCTCTATAGCAATTGTTTTGGCATCCCATTCTTTGGATAGAGAATTTAGGATTTTTCTATTTTTTTCACCCAAAGAATACTCCTTACCCAAGGCTTCAAGATCCTTAATGATGTCATTGAATCTACAATACATTTGTCAATATTTTCATGTGGTTCCATCTTGAAAGACTCATACTTGGCAACAAGTAAGGATTTCTTTTGATCACGAATATCGTCGCTCCCTTCATGGATTTCCTTCAATTTATCCCAGATTTCTTTAGCGGAAATGCATCCCTTCACGCGAGTTGATTCATTTGCATCCAAGGCATTATATAGCACATTCATGGCTTTTGCATTTAACGTCAAGTTTGCCTTGTCTTGTGGAGTGAGCTCATCCTTGTCTTTTCTCTTCTTCTATTTGTGTGATCATCAATGATAGTAGCTTCAAAAGGACCTTCATTGATAAAGAATTCAACATACCACAAGTCAATGTCAATAGATTGCAAAAATATTTTCATTCTATCTTTCCAACTAATAAAATTTGCCCCATTAAACATAGGGGGCCTAGTAACGGATTGACCCTCAAAAAATAGAGTATTGTTGGTTGCCATAATAGTTCTTTTCTCAAAAGCAGTTTAAGCAATAAAATGAGACCAAGCTCTGATACCAATTGTTGGTCCCAAAGCAACCTAAGAGGGGGTGAATTTGGTTTCTAACAATACTTTTAGAAATATTAAGATTTTCCAAATAAAAATTGATATAATAGAATCAATGAAACAGTGAAGTAAGAAAGAGAGAAAATTAAACAGCCAACACTTCCAAGCTAACAAGCTTGAAGTATCAAATCACTAGACTGCTTCACACACTTGGTGAGCCAATAATCTTTACACAGTAGAGAAATTCTTGCTCACACTAAAAATTTTTTAGTTGAGCCAAGAATTTTACGTACTACCACACTTTTGTACAAGATTATTACAAATCCACTCAAAATTGAATTGCACTCTAAACTGCACACAAATACAATAAAGCACTATAGCCAATTTGTACTAAAATTGCTCTTTTCTAAGACTTGTATTCAATGTATTAGATAATCTTAACAGAATATCAAACCAGTTATTTATAGGAGCAATAAATGGTGGTTGCAACTACTTACCAACGGCTAAATAATAAATGCACAAAGAGTAGCCGTTGGGGTTTCGGACGTCCGAGATAAGTTGGATGCGTCCGACACAGCGTCTGATCTCCATGTAGTTGGTGAAGAACTTCATTCGGATGTCCGTGCATGCATCCGTTCCATCATCCGAAGGGTGCTTCAGACAGTCATGTTCATCCGAAAGAGACTTCGTTCGGACAGTTGTGTGCATCCGTTGGAAAAGCGGTGAGATCCTTACTTTCTGCCTGTTGGTTCGGACGGAGGAATGCGTCCGAGAAGCTTGACATAGTTCGGACGGTGCAATGCTTTCGAACACCCTGTCTCCAGCAAAACTAAGTAAAAGACCTGCAAAACTTGTTTACATAGTTAAGTGCTTATGTCATCATCAAAATAAGGTTTGAAAAACATCATATGTGAGAGAGAATGAATACAATGTGTGCAAGTGTGTATTTTTGTGTGGAAAAATGAATATAGTGCGTGCAAGTGTGTGTTTATATGTTGGAAAAAATGAATATAATGTGTGAAAATGTGTGATTTTATATGAGGGAAAAGGAATATAGTATGTGTAAATGTTATGTGTGAGAGATAAGGTAGTGTGCAAGTGAGTGTTTATGTGTGAGAGATAATGAATATAATGTGTATTTATGTGTGAGAGAGAATGAATATAGTGTGTTCAAGTGTGTAATTATTTGTGAGAGGGAAAGAATATTTTATAAGCAAGTGTGCATCTATGTGTGAGAGAAAATGAATATAGTGCGTGCAATTGTGAGTTTGTGTGAGAGAGAAGAAATATAGTGAAAACTCTAGTAAACTAGAGTTATTTGCCTCTAAATTTAATGACGCATCAGATGGCATTTTGATAGTTTAAATGCCAAACTTTGGGTAATTATTTGTATTTATATTTTTGTTCATGTTAAATATGATAAGTTTTTATTAAAATTTTAGCTTAATTAATTGCTTAATTGTGTTAATATTATGTAAGTCAAAATTAGAGGTTGGAAGCTGGAATGAACAAAGCTCAAAGGACCAAATTGCAATTATGAAAGAAATGGAAGAATACTGAGAAGAGAGTCCAAATTGTGATCTAGACTCGAAAAAATGCCCTAAATGTATTAGAGTCCATATCGCGATTTCAAATCCCAGATCGTGATATGGACTCGCTTGTGGATAAGTTATGACGATCTATTTTGTAATCTTCTAGCAAACAATTCTTGATTTTTGACTTGTGTAATACTCCACTATTTAAGCTAATTCAAAAATAGTAACAGGCAAGTATGATAGATTGAAGTAGAAAATTGGTAGATTTTAGGATAGATTAGAAAACTTAACTCTCAAGTTTCTTTTTGAATGTAAAAGTTCACTTAAATCATCTCTTAGATCTAGTTTTAATTTCTTTACAAGTTTAAATTTTGATTAGATAGTTATAGTGGGTTAATAATTAGCTTCAAGTAGATATAATTATTACTTGCTTTCTAGTTTAAATTAGTAAAAATCTCTTTACTTGCAATCTAGGTTTTCTTAGAAAAATTATGGTTCTTGTTTATTTCTTACTTTTTAGTTAAGAATTCCTAATTCCGTGCATTAATTTCTAGTTATTTTTTAGTGGGTTTTCCTTATTATCATCAAAAATCCAAAAATATTTAGATTTCAATTTAACTTTTTTTCAATTTTTAGTTTAGAAATGGTTGCTTTTAGTCTTCAAAGTTTCTTATTTGTTGTCTTTTAATTGGGTAACTTGCTTGCTTTTAATTTTAGTCTTATTTTGGTCAATTTAGGGTAGAATTAAGTGCTTTTGTTGGAATTTAATAGCTAGTCTCTTAATTTCGTAATTGCTTAGTTTCCTTTTCTTGTTTATTGCATAGTAGAAAAATTAGCTTAATTTGGTCTTATTTACTTGAGTTTAAATATGGATTTGATTAGTGTAGTTTCATCTCTCGTTGATTAATTTTTGCTTAACTATGCAAATACCCGTAAATCTTGGTATTTGCTTGACAACAATCCTTGAGGGAATGATACCCACTCATCCTATACTACTATCAACTCCGTATACTTGCAGAAGTTAGGTAGAGTATAGTGAATTAGTGTGGTTAATTATTGCTTGGTTGTCCTTTCATATTTGAACTTTACCTAACGAAGCAATCAAGTTTTTAGTGCCATTGCCAGGGATTGTCCTTAGTATTTGGCAATATTAAGTGTTTTATAGGTCGTGTAGATTAAGCACTTAGTTTAATGTAGTTGTTAATTTTATTTATTCGTTTATAGTTTAATTTAGTTGTTAATTTTATTTATTCGTTTATGTTGTTTGCTTGTCTTGTAGAATTGACTTGGCACTTCAATTGACTATTTGCTTTGATTTTGTGTAGTGCATAGTAAGAGGTGATAAAGGGCAATTCATTTGCTTGGACAAGGAAAAGGAAAAAAAGTTAAGGAAAATTCGGAAGTTGAGAAGGGTACAACAAGAGTAAGAAAGGATTGAAATGGCAAATTCTAATGCTAATCGAAGAAATGTCAACATGGAGAACGATGAAGAAGAGGTTGTTGGAAATAATTGATTAGGTGGTGGTTACGGGAATGGAAATGGCATGAATGGGAATGGAAGGTCATTGAGGGAATTTGTCTTACCAAATTTTGATGGAGTGAACTCTAGCATGCACGGATGCCCGTGCAAGCTAACAACTTTGAAATTAAGCCTGCATTGATCCAAATGCTCCAAGCTCATGCCTGTTTGGGGGTGGTCCCAATGAAGATCCTTTATACGCATATCATGAACTTTGAAGAAGTTTTGGACACGTTCAAGTTCAATGGAGTGCACCCAGATTGTGTGCGAATGATGGTGTTTCCTTTCTCTCTCGAGGATAGAGCAAGAATCATGGCCACAATCCCACGTCCCACGTCCAAGGAACATTTACTATTTGAAATCAACTTGCTCAAAAGTTCTTGGCAAAGCATTTTCCTCCCACAAAAACTGCCAAATTGAGAAATGAAATTACATTCTTTAAACAACATGTTGGTGAAAGCTTAGGAGAAACTTGGGAGCGGTTCATGGAGTTGCTAAGAAAATGTCCTCATCATGCGATTCCTTTGTGGATTCAAATACAAAATTTCTATAATAGTTTGATTCAAGAGACAAAATCCATTGTGGATGCCTCCGCCGATGGTTCTATCTCATACAAGACTCCAGAGAAAGTTCAAGAGTTGCTTAATAGGATGGCATACAATCATTATCATCATGGACCGATGACTATATTCGGTGGCTCAACACCAAGCCAATCAAGCCAATGCCAATAGTAGAGTGTTGAATTTGAACATACAAGATGCTCTTTTGGCACAACAAAGTATGTACATTAGTGTGATGAACAACATTGCACCTTCTACTTGCAAAGGTGTTGGAGAACTTGGGAAAACCAAGTAGTGTAAATACCATGTCTTCTTCTCCAACCCAACCAAGTATGGTATGTGATTTTTATGGAGGCGGTCATGCAAATGGACAATGTGAGATGCCTTATGGGTCAAATAAGCAACTCAATTATGTGTCTAATCAATCATCATTTCCAAGGAACCCATTCAGAGCTTATAGGAACACATATAATCCCTCTTGGAGAAATCATCCTAATTTTTCATGTAGCAACACCAACAATCAATCCAATCCTCCTTATCAACCAAATCCCCCGCCTTAAAATTTCCAACATAATCAAGCTTCAAATTCTTCATCTAGACCTTATCAACTGCCACATCAAAGAAATTTCCAAACCAACTCATATCAATCTTCCCCTGACCCTTCATTTCAAAACCAATAACCAAGACCTTCCTTCCAATATGAAAATTCATTCCAACCTATGTATCATGATCAATATGTTCCAAGAGAGAATATGGGTGAAGATGAAAATGGTTGGAAAAGAGAACCTGAGGATTTGAGAAGAGAGTTGGAAAGGAAAAATGAAGAATGTAAGAGAGATTATGAGAATTTGAAGGCATGGACAAGAAATTTGGAGATTCAATTGTGCCAATTAACAAGGTTGAATAATGAGAAACTTCTAGGGACTCTTCCGAGTGATACCATTCTAAACCCCAAGGAGCAATGCAAGGCTATCACTCTTAGGAGTGGCAAGGAGTTGGAAGAAAGGGTTGGAAGACAATTGTTGAAGAATATAAAGAAAGAAGGAGTTGAGGATGAAGAGAAGGAAAAATGAGAGTCTTCAAATGGGCAAGACAAAATGATGAATGAGTTTACTATGCCCACTTTGATGTATCCTTTTCTCAAAGGCTTAAGGATGAAGAAAAGGCAAAGAAGTTCAAGAAGTTTCTTGAGATTTTCAAAAAGGTTGAAATCAACATTCCATTCATGGAGGCACTTGAGAACATGCCCACCTATACTAAATTCATGAAATATCAAGTCCTTACTTCAAAAAAGAAATTCATGGGGATGAGATCTTATGTTTAACGGAGAATTGTAGTGCACTCCTTACAAAGAGGTTGCCACCGAAGCTCAAGGACTCCGGTTCATTTTCCATATCTTGTGAGATTGGGGGTTTACAATGTAGGAAAGCATTGTGTGATTTGTGAGCTTCAATAAATCTCATGCCTTATGCAGTGTTCAAGAAATTGAATGGAGGACAATTGAAGCCAACAAGTGTCTCATTGCAACTTACGGATCGTAGCATAAAGTTCCCAAAGGGTATCATTGAGAATGTGATTGTGAAAATTACCAAACTCTACCTTTCGGCCAATTTTATTGTGCTTGATATGGAAGAGGATGATGAGATTCCAATCATTCTTGGGAGGCCTTTCCTTGCTACCGGCCATGCACTTATTGATGTTCAAGAAGGAAAGTTGGAATTCCAGATAAATGATGAAATTGTCACATTTAATGTTTTTAGTTCATTAAAGCTTCCATAGCTTCAATTTTTGAAGATGTCATGAATTGGAGCTTAAACCTTTACCTACTCACTTAATGTATGCATATCTTGGTAAAAATAAGACATACCCGGTGATCATGAATGCATCTTTGACAAGTGAGCAACTTGAAAGATTGATTGTGGTGCTTCAAATGCATAAAAATGCCATTGCTTGGTCCATTGATGATATTAAAGGAATTGTCCTTCCATATGCTTGCATAAAATCTTGTTGAATGAAGCAAATAAACCGGTAAGGCAACCTCAAAAGAGATTGAATCGTACTTTAAAAGAGGTTGTTAGGAAGCAAGTTATCAAGCTTTTGAAAGCCAGTATTATTTACCCTATTAACGATAGTGAGTGGGTTAATCCCACTCAAATCGTTCCAAACAAAGAGTGGAACTACCGTAATAATAAGTGAAACCAATAAGCTCATCCCCTCTAAATTGGGTACGGGTTGGCGTATGTGCATTGACTTTCGAAAGTTGAATGAGGCTACCCGAAAGGGATCATTTTCCTTTACCTTTTATTGATCAAATGCTTGAGAGGTTAGCCAATTTTCCATATTATTGTTTCCTTGATGATTATTCCGAATATCTCCAAATTGTCATTTGTCCGGAAGATCAAAATAAAATAACTTTTACGTGCCCATTTGGTACCTTTGCATCTACGAGAATGCCCTTTGGGTTTTGCAATGCTCCAAGCATATTTCAATGTTGTATGTTTGCCATCTTTCATGACATGGTTGAAAAGAGCATAGAAATCTTCATGATGATTTTAGTGTATTTGGTGTCTCATTTGATGATTGTCTTGCAAATTTGTCCAATGTGTTGAAAAGGTGTGTAGAAACTAATTTGGTTCTCAATTGGGAAAAGTGTCACTTCAAGGTGAAGGAATGAATTGTTTTGGGTCACAAAGTTTCATCGAAGGGAATAGAAGTTGATAGGGCAAAGGTGGAGATGATTGAAAAGTTACCTCCGTCAATTAATGTTAAGGGGGTAAGAAGTTTCTTAGATCATGCGGGTTTCTATAAAATATTCATTAGGAATTTTTCACATATCGCTAGACCTTTGTGCTTACTACTTCAAAAAGATTGTCCTTTTCATTTTGATGATTCTTGTTTGAAAGCATTGAATGAGTTAAAACATGCTCTTGTGATTGCACCGGTCATTGTAGCACCAAATTGGTCTCTTCTATTTGAGCTCGTGGGTGATGCTAGTGACTATGCAATAGGTGCCATTTTATGTCAAAAGGTGAATAAGATGTTGCATGTCATTTGCTATGCAAGTAGAATCTTAAATGATGCACAACTTAATTATTGTACAACGGAAAAGGAACTACTTGCTATAGTTTTTTCATTTGATAAGTTTAGATCATACTTGATTGGATCAAAGGTAATTGTTCATACTGATTACTCTGCATTAAAATATTTATTTTCTAAACAAGATGCCAAGCCACGTTTATTGAGATGGATACTTTTATTGCAAGAGTTTGATTGGGAAGTGGTCAAGACAAGAAGGGTGTGGAAAACATGATAACGGACCACTTGTCAAGGATTGAAGCATCTAGACTTTTCAATCATGAAGAAAGAGCTATCAATGAAGAATCATCAATTGAGAAATTGTTTGAGGTAAAGGAAGTGAGTCCATGGTATGCGGATATTGTGAATTATCTTGTGGCAAGGATAGTACCAAAGAGGTTAAATGTCAATGAGAAAAGAAAATTCTTTGTGGAACTTGAACATTACTTTTGGGAAGAGCCATATTTGTTCCGAAAGTGCAATGATCAAGTCCTAAGGTGATGTGTGCCGGAATGTGAAATTACCGATGTGTTGAGATATTGTCATTCATCTCCAGTTGAAGGGCACCATGAAACTCAATGAACGGCTTTTAAGGTTCTTCAAAGTGGTTTGTATTGGCCAACTAAGTTCAAGGATTACTAATAATTATTTCAAGGAAACATGAAATGCCCCTTAGTGGCATTATTGAGTTGGAGGTTTTGATGCATGGGGAAATAAAATTGACTTTATGGGACCTTTTTCGGTTTCATATTCTAACAAATACATTTTGTTTGCAGTGGACTATGTGTCAGAGTGGGTTAAAGCAATTGCCACCCCAACCAATGAGGCCAAAGTGGTCACTAAATTCCTTTAAAAGAACATCCTCTCTCGGTTTGGAGTGCCTCGGGCTATTATTAGTGATGGGGGCTCTCACTTCAAAAATTCATATTTTGAGGTCTTGATGACAAAATATGGAGTGAAACACAAAGCTACTTTGGCCTATCATTCTTAAACATCGGGTCAAGTTGGGGTTTCAAACCGAGAATTGAAGAGGATCTTAGAGAAGACGGTAAATCATGCTAGGATGGATTGGGCACTTAAGTTAGATGACACATTGTGGGCCTATTGGATGGCATTTAAAATGCCATAGGCAAGTCTCCGTACCATATTGTGTATGGAAAAGCATGTCACTTGCTGGTGGAACTTGAGCATAGATTGGGCAATAAAGAACTTGAATTTTGATCTTGAAGGAAACATATGAAAAGAGGATGCTTGATTTGAATGAGTTGGATGAATTCTGGAGGGAAGCATTTGAAAATTCTTTGATTTATGAGGAAAAAACTAAAGCATGGCATGACAAGTTCATCCTAAGGAAGGAATTTAAAGTTGATGATTTGGTGCTACTTTACAATTCACCACTCAAGCTATTCCCAAGAAAACTCAAGTCAAAGAGGAGTGGCCCAAGATTAATGGTCATCGGCTCAAACCCTACTTTGGAGGAATCATTGAAGGCGGACGAGAAATCGTCCAATTTGTGCAAGAATGAAGCTCATTCCATAGTCAAGCTAGTGACTATAAAAGAGTGCTTCTTGGGAGACAACCCAAGTCTTTAATTTAGTTGTTATTTCTTTCTTTTGGTGTGATTTTTAATTAGTTTAATTTTGAGTAATTTGGTTTAAATTAGGTTAGAATTTTAGTTTAAAAATTTAAGTTTTTGAGTTGAATAAATGATGCTAAAGAATGAGGGTAAATTGTCATCTTAATTTGTTAATTTTGTGTTTGTAGGTTGTGCGTAGAATTGAAGAAAAGTGATGAAGAGTGGAGCAATTTTGGCTAAGTGTTGAAAAATACACTTTGCAGAAATTCAGCTTGAGATCACGATCTCAAATTCCAGATTGTGATCTCAAGCTCAATCTTCTGGAGGGCATATTCGTCATTTGGTAGAGATCGCAATATGAACATCAAACTTCTAAAAAGACATTTTTTTCACCGAGTCGAGATCACGATCTCGAGATCAAGCCAGAACGTGATCCGAAAAATCAAGATCGCGATCTCGACTCACAGACTCATTTTTTAACTCCAACTTTTCTTCTTCTTTTCTCACAATTTTTTCCTATTCTCTTGCTCTTAGCCGAAAACAAAAAAATCCCCAAATATGAAGTTTGGAATGATAATCTTCACTTAAAAGTCATTCCAAACTTCATAATCACCACTAACATCATCTTATTTCTTTCTAAGATTATCAAAGCAAGAATCTCTTTTGAGAAATTTCTTGGAGATATTGGAACATCAAGAAGGATTAACATACAAGACTTTTTGGGGAATTGTTCAATCCGTAATTGGGTATATCTTTCTTTGAATTTGTAGTTCCAATTGCCAATTTATTGAAAATAATTGTTGGGTTTTGTTGATGAATTTGTGGTGGAATTTTTGATAGCCAATTATTGATTTTTGGGAAATAATTTGAGTGAATTTCTTGAAGGAAAAATTTTGACATTAAATTGTTCAATTATCTGAATTGGTTTTTGGATTGGTTTGATTTGTTGTTGAGAAATTTTGAAAGTGTGTCAACAATTTGGTGAATTGATTTTGTTGGCTGTGATTCTTGGAATTGTTGGTAATTGTCTGAATTATTGATTGAATTTTGATGTAAAAAAAATGACTGGTAGAGTTTATGGTAGTGCCAAGAGAAGGGCTGGAATGAGAGGAAGATGAGTGGAGTCGAGGAAAAGAAAATCTGGAGAGGGAACTAGTGGGGAAGGACGGGCATGGAACAACTTTTTGAGCGCGGTGAGCATATAGAACCTCAATTCTCAAACGATAAAGCAAAGCAATTGTATAAAAGCAATGAGAAGCATGAGTTGATTCGAGAGCAGAATTTTGACCTTTCTATGCATTGGGGGGCTTACGAAAAAGTTAGAAAAGTTGTTAAAGAGCAAATTAGGTCGAGGCATTGGGAAGGATTTAATACTCCAATTGACTTCGGTGCTTCCCAATTAGTGAAGGAATTTCACTATAATCTGTGTGTATTGGAGAATGATATGGTGCGAGTACTAGGGGTATTAGTAGATTTTAGTGCGGATTTAATTAGTGCTTACTTTAACATACCCCCCATATCTTCCAGTCAATATTTGGCATTGTTAAATGAGAAGGAGAAATATATGAATGTAATAAAAAATGCCATTTGCGATGTCTATGTTGATTGGATTAGGAGTGCTTCCTCGAATACTGAGTTCAGATTTGCACGTCAGGGACTCTCTTTGGTAGCCAAATTGTGCTTTTACTTTATTAGCTGCCGAATTTGGGGGTCCAATGTTTTACGTTACATTCAGAGGGATAAAGTACTCCTTGTGTATGCTATTATGACGGGGGTGCCGGTGAATAGTGGTAGCCTTGTTAGACAAGGATTCTTACACAGTGGGAGGTCCGGGTGACCAATATTTTATGCCCCTAGCTTGATTCACTATTTGTTCACTTAGCAAGTTGCCTGATTGATCCTACGGAGCTAATGACCTATCCACGAGGAAGGATTAATCGGGAGTATGTTTAGCGAATGGTGAGAGAGTACGAAAGGGACCATCAAGAAGAACACCCTACCCAACCACCGCCACCACCGTCTCAAAGTACTTATTTTATTCTGATGCCTCTAGGTTTTGTGTTAAATGCTCCGGTTAATGAAAATGAGAGGAATGAATTGCAAGGGTATTGGACATATAGCCAGATGGTGATGCATAATAACTTGACCTTAATTGAAAAAGCTCTCAAGAACACCTCATTCGTGGTCACATGGGTTAGGCCACCACCACCTCCGGGCTTGGCACTTTGGTCTACCTCGTGGACAACATTACATACCACTTGCAGCTTCAACACATTAGCAGGGATCCAGCCAAGCGAGTACGATCAGAGGGGATCAAGACTATGATCATGAAGAAGCACAACCCAATGATGCTGTGGAGGGTCAAGAGGAGATGGAACAAGAAGAGTGATGGCACCAGCTACACTAAGCATTGATGATCTCCAACCCAAGCAATTGAAGCCATTTGTGAAAGATGAACAATTTTATCTGTTTCTCATGATTTAGAACCTTGACATTTGACTATTTTTATTTTTTGTTCAGTCTTTTGATTTGGGATATTTTAATTTTCCTTTTTAATGGATTGGCTAATGGTCTTAACCTGACACCAAATAGATATTTATTTTGAAACTTCATGGATTAAATCTATTTGGGAATTACTTGTTGGGTACTAGGTGAAGTTTTGATCATGTTTATTGTCTAATAAGAAGTAAAATGGCTAAGGGCCTTAAATTGTTGCCATTTTTGCATTTGTTGTTGATTTGAATTGAATGCTAATTTTTATGGGACTTAATTGATAAGAGGCATGGCATGGTTAAACACCCTTAGCACTTTTACTCAATTTTAGTTATTAGCTTTAAATAGTGTCGTAGTTGAGTAGCTCTTATTATTGTTAGATATGTCTTTATGTTGGATTTTGGGTGAGTGGAATGATGATCTATTCATTATTTGAATAAAAGAGACAAGTTCGGGAGTGCCTATTATTTCGTGTTGGGAATGGTTGTTTTATGCATGTTGATGACACTTGATGTATAATGGATGGAAAATTGATCAATTGAGTACTCAATGATGACAAATTTTGACGTATAATACTATATGTTTGAAGTATTTGGTTGGATCATTTCATGGATTGAAGTGTGAGTGAGTAGTTATTTTACAACATAAAGATTTCAAAAACTTAGCTTCATTATTTTTCAAAAAGAAGTGCTGCAAAAATTTAGGAAAATCTATTCGAAATATTGTTTCTGATAAAATTACTTATATTTTTTTGTTAGACGATTTATCTTTTGGAAAAAAAAAAAAAGATGTTAAATGAAATAAAAGGAATTTTGGGACATTTTGTGTGTTTGCATAGGGAGTGTTCTTCTAATTTGTAAATAATTGATATTTGAGATTAATTTTAAGTACGTTTCACTCCTTTTCCTTGGTTTAGGGCCGTCTAATATTAAAAAATATATATTTATTTTGCTTTTAGGAATAAGACGAGTACGGGATTCCGACATGTACCCATGTTATTTTCTTGGAAATAAGCCATTAGAGTAGTAATAAGGAGAGTGCAGGATTTCGACATGTACCTATATTGTTTTCTCTGAATTAAGCCATTAGGAATTCTGTTTTAGTATACCAATAAATTAAGGAGTAAATGTTTGTAATACTTATCATTGATTTCGTATTACTTATTCCTTATTGTTCCTTATTGGAGGTCTATTCCCAAAAATGTTGTGACATTTGCATCTAAATAGCTTCCTAAATGAACTTCTATTTTCATGTGGCCTAATCGAGATAATTGACTAACTCCAGAATATTCGTGATTTGAGAAACAATGATGTTTTAAATGGATAAAACTAAAACGTATGGTAACTCTTTTTGAGAATAATAATTCTTGATGATTTGAAATCTTGTGTGGTAAATGAACATGTATTTTTTTTTTTCTAGAAAAATTACATTTTTGGATTAACTCATTTAAACACTTCACCTATCATATAACATTGAAAGTTTCTTGAGAGGTTTCTTAATTGCTCTAAGTACATCCACAATTCATCAAGTATTTTGTCAATTTTGGTAGTGTTTATATGTTTTAAGTGTTAGTAGGCTTCTTTTAATTTTTGTTTTGCTTAAGACTAGCAAAACGCTAAATTTGGGGGTGTGATAACTCTAGTAAACTATAGTTATTTCCCTCAAAATTATGACATTTTGATAGTCTAAATCCCAAACTTTGGGTAATGATATTTGAAGGTTTCAGATAATTTCTTTCATATGTGTTTATATTTTTGTTCTTGTTAAATATGATAATTTTATTAAAATTTTAGCTTAATTAATTGCTTAATTTTGTTAATATTATGCAGGTTAAAATTAGAGATTGGAAGCTGGAATGAACAAAGCTCAAAGGACCAAATTGCAATTATGAAAGAAATGGAAGAATGCCGAGTAAAGAGTCCAAATCGCGATCTAGACTCAGAACAATGCCCTAAATGTATTAGAGTCCATATCGCGATCTCAAATCCCATATCGTGATATGGACTCGCTGATGGATAAATTGTGAGGGCAATTTTGTAATCTTCCAGCAAACAATTCCCGATTTTTTCCTTGACTATTTAAGCTACTTCAATAACTGTATTAGGCATGTAGTATAGATTTAAGTAGGAAATTAGTAGATTTTAGGATAGATTAGAAAACTTAACTCTCAAGTTTCTTTTTGAATGAAAAGTTCTCTTTAATCATCTCTTAAATCTGAGAAGTTTTAATTTCTTTGCAAGTTTAAATTTTGATTAGATAGTTGTAGTGGGTTAATCATTAGTTTCAAATAGATATAATTTTTACTTTATTTCTAGTTTAAATTAATAAAAATTTCTTTGCCTACAATCTAGGGTTTCTTAGAAAAATTAGGGTTCTTGTTAATTTCTTACATTTTAGTTAAGAATTCCTAATTCCTTGCATTAATTTCTGGTTAATTTTTTGTGGGCTTTCCTTATTATCATCAAAAGTATAAAAATATTTAGATTTCCATTTTAACTTTTTTTCAATTTCTAGTTTAGAAATGGTTGCTTTTAGTCTTCAAAGTTTCTTATTTGTAGTCTTTTTAATTGGGTAACTTGCTTACTTTTAATTTTAGTATTACTTTGATCAATTTAGGATAGAATTAAGTGCTTTTGTTAGAATTTAGTAGCTAGTCTCTTAATGTCATAATTGCTTAGTTTCCTTTACTTGTTTTAGTCGATAAATTGGTTTAATTTAGTCGCTGTTTACTTGAGTTTAAATATGGATTTGATTAGTGTAGTTTCATCTCTCGTTGATTGATTTTTGCTTAACTATACAAATATCCATAAATCTTGGTATTTGCTTGCCAAAAATCCTTGTGGAAACGATACCCACTCATCCTATATTACTATCAACTCTGTATACTTGCGGATGTTTGGTAGACTAGAGTGAATTAGTGCAGTTAATTATTGCTTGGTTGTCCTTTCATAGTTGAACTTTATCTAACGAAGAAATCATAAAGTGTGTGCAAATGTATGTTTATGTGTGAGAGAAAAGGAATATAGTGTGTGCAAACGTGTATTTATAGGTGAGAGAGAATGAATATAGTGTATGCAAGTATGTGTAAAAGAGTGTGTGAATGTAAAATAAAGAAAAATTGAGTGAGTTTTGCTATATTAGTAACGAATTCAGCAAATTAAGTGATAGACTTTTCACGTAAAATTTTGTATAAAAATTAAGTGGCACTTAATGCATTTAGAGGTTTGGAGAATGTCATTATCAAGCACACTTAATACAAAAGGTACTTAATGAATTTAATTTAAGTACTTAATGGGATTATCAAACACCTCTTAAGTCATTGGCAAATTTTCATTAATAAATATAGGAATAATAACACTTTACCCCGTGAACTAGGGAGTAATTACACTTTATCACACTGAACTTAAAAAAAGAAGCACTTTACCCCTTATCAACTAGTCAATCGTTACTTTTTCAACTTTGTCAAAATAACCTGTTTATGGACAAAAATCACCTGTAAAGTTAATAACAATTTGCCCCCTAAGTAGGGTAATTTCACTTTATCCCTTAAAATTAAAACAAATACACTTATATAAATTCATGGAATCCAAAACTCTGCCTTATTTTTATATAAATTCATGGAATCTAAATTTCTAACATTTACAAATATAAATTCTTAATATTTCTTCTTTCATAATTATAATTTTCAAATTATTTTTCTTTGTTTCAAATGACTAGGAGTCACGAATGACAGATAAATCCTGTATAAATAACTAAATAAAAAAAATATTGCAGAATTTTAGATTATGAAATTCATTCCTTGAATTTAATGACATGTGTACAAAATTTAAAAGTTTTTTAGTGCCTAAATGTTTTTACTTTGTTTTTAATTTTGTTAAACATGTTTTTAATTGAAACCCGATTCGTATATATTTGAATTTTGACAATTTTTTTTTTTTAACAGTTTGCATGCATTTCAAATTGTCTTTCCCATTAGATTTTCCGGCAAAAATTTTACATAAATTTCCTTAATATCACTAAAAATTTTGCACATATATGTTATTTCTTTTTTGATATTATTGTCGAAATTTAACATTTTAAGCATTGGTCACAAATTTCCCAAAGTGATATCTTTGGTGTATTTCTTTATTTGTTTTTTGTAAGTTTCCTGTGTGAATTTTTTTTTTTCATATAGCTTCTAAAATTTTTAGATGTCTCTAGATATTTTAAATTTTTATATGTTTTGTCAAAATAAAACAAATTGAAAAACATTATTGGTTAAAAAATATAAAATATTTTTGCACCCGTGTTAGTTTAGTATTGGCAATTTAACCATTAAACTAAATTTCTTTTACTGAATTCATGCATTTAAGTATAACTTTTTTTAAAAGGTAAAATGTATTTGTTATAGTTTTAAATAGCAAAGTGAAATTATCCTTATTTTCGGGGCAAAAGTGTTATTGACTTCAAGGGGTACTTTTGTCCATAAATATGCTATTTTGACAAAATTGAAAAAGTAATGGTTGGCTAATTGACATGGAATAATCTGCCCATTTTTTAACTTCAGAAATGATAATATATATATATATATATATATATATATATATCCTTCTTCCGTTATATATATATATATATATATATCCTTCTTCCGTTGAAAAAAAAAATCCAAATAATAGTGTGAGCCCCTTGTCCATCACTGACACCCTACGAAACGTCACCCATTTACGTTTCTGCAGCAAGCCAACAACTCAGACGCACACAAACTGTGAAAAGCCGTAAACAACCTCAGACGACGACGACGAATTTTTTCGAAGTTTTTTTGTTTAGTGGCTTTTTCCTATCGCTTTCTGTCAAAATCCAAACAAGTATACCACCGTTACATACCTAGCTTTTTCAAATTTTTTTATTTTATTTTCATTCATTTCTTTTGTACTTCAAAATTTCTTGATTTTTTTTTTTTTTTTTTTGCTTTCCCTTGCATCTTACGCCCGTCGAGAAGTAGGATTGATTTTTTAGGCAGGCCTTTATTTATTTTTGGCGGAAGAAAAAAGAACACTTAATAGGTTGGCTGAAAAAGTAGTTTCTTCTCAATATTAGAAAATGCAGTTTATAATTTGGGGTAAAAACTGAAAAGGATTGTTTTTCTTTCTTTTTTTTCAACAAAACATTACCTAATATAGGGGATTATTAAAACTGTTAAAGCCATAGAATAGACTCTTTCCCAAACAAACACAATACATCTTTTTCCCAATCATCCATCACATTGTACACATAGTATTGATATTACTGCACACCTCCCACATTAATTACTAAGTTGATGGGTAGAAAGAATTATAAAATAAAAGAAGTAAGTTGACTAAATAACATAGTTAAACAAAGAAATATTTTAAGGCTTAAAAGGGGACACTAAGGATAAAATGATATTTAGGTCAGCTTTTTGGCTCAAATGGTCCAAAGAATTTGTCTAAATCATTTCCTTGGTCTAATATTCACTCATACTTCGAAAGTATAAAAATCACACAATTCCAACGAGTGTCATAAGCAAAACAAATATCGCAAGGAAATCAAGATTAATACTCATTGAAAATTATCTCACTTTTACACCCGCACTCAAGGGAATATAGATGTGTATAGTGATAACACTTTCATAATTCAAAGGGATCAAAAAGTAAAGAACCTTATATACAGTTTCCAAATACTCTAACATATAGTCTCCTTGAAACATTTTTAAATTATTTTAACATACTACAAAAGTTTAATGAATAGAAAACTACTAAAATAGAAAATCTTCTTGTTAACCCTCTACAATACTTTAGGTAAAGAGGGTGTAGAAATCTTGAAAGCTTGTGTCCGATAGCTAGAGAGTCTTTTAAATAGTCAAATCCTCAAGACCGATACTCTTTACTATTAAGAGACTAAATAAAGGGGAAAAAAATCATTTCGGAATTTTTTTGAAAATTTTCTATTTTTTTTTTTGAAAGATAACCTTAGTTAACCGCTCATAACTATACTTGAATAATCTACCATCACCGTCATCAGCTACACAAGTATAACTAAAAGTAATTCACAATATAAAACACATAAAATTAACTATTCACAAGGCTTAAACTTCTATTATCTCGCCGAATTCTTAAACTAAAGCACATAATAAATTAAAGTATAAATTAAAAAAAAACAAAATTAAAAGAAATACTACGCTAGTAAAGCTAAGGAAGCTTGTTGAGAATGTTGTAATCCTTAGTAAATATACGACACTACTTAGCGCATCCGAAATTTCTAAGGACAGCTGAAACTTCGACTAAATTACATATATTCATCATCTTCTCCCTAGCTCTTTCTAGAAAGTATCCTTCTTCTTCTTCTACATTGTAAGACGGTTCTTCATCCATGGACACTCCATATAGAACTTCCTTTATTGTAACCACGACAATTTCACACTCATGCCAAGGCAAAGTTGGTGATTCCTCTACATAAGTGTTGAGCATCCCATTATTGTGTCATCAAATTCAGAGGCTCTAGGGAACTAGTTTCTTGCAAGGCCTTTTTGATTGGTTCCTCTTGAGCCGATTCTTCACCCATTGGTAGGAGTGTTGGAGTCCACTGTTCTTCACCATTTACCATTCCTTGAATTTAGACAAGTTGGTCTTGTAACCTTTTATGCATTCTCGAAGTTTAGCATTCTTTTCTCGAAATTCTTGAATTTCAATCCACATGTCTATTGATCTTGCCTCATCATACTCTTGGACTGATGGGTGAAAGAATTAGGATTCCATTGATTCATATAAAGGCTCTATAGGTGTATGGAAAAGCATAGGGATAATCTTGGTAACTTGAGAAAGAATTTAGACAATTTGGCCATCCCATTTCATAATCATAAGAGTAGGGTGGATAATCATAAGAAACATGCTCATTGGTCAAGCCTCCATAATCATAAGGATAATAATATCCTTGGCGTGAGTTATTCCAATTCAGTCCTTGCATGTTCTTATAAGACCGATACAAAAACAAAACACGAAAGCAAAAACTAACACAAAAGTACGCAAACAAGAAAAATAGGAGAATTTAGACTACTGGCTAGTCAAAACTATCCACTAAAAGAGAAAATCTTTTTGGTTTTTTTTTAATAAAAGTGACACAAACCACAAAAAGGAAAAATATTTTTGGTTTTTTTTTCAAAATATTGAAAGAACACAATGAAACTAAAAAAAATAAAACCAATTTACACTTCAAAGTAGTACGCTTGTCAAATTATACCGATATTGCCAAAGACCCAATCCCCAGCAATGGCTTGATACTTAAAATATCTAGCTATAAANGAGTTCATAATCTCCTAATCCAACTATTAACTAAATAACACACCGCAAGTGTATGGGATCAATAGTATATAGTGAAAGTTTGGGTCGACCCACAAGGATTGGTTTAACAATTACCAGTTATTTAAAACGTTATCTGAAGAAATCATTATGGAAGACATTTGATTAAAATTAATCTAAGAACTAATTATAAGTAATCGATGAAAACAAATAAATTAACTCCACCCATTAATCTATGACAAGTAATTAAAGAGAATATTAAATTGAAGGTATGAAAAAAATACTTCTAAACCCTAGGAAGAAATTGAAAGGATAATAAAACTAGAATTAAATGCCATAACAAAAATATTTAAAAAGATTCAAGAATTCTTATTAATGAAAAGTAGGAAGTTTTCAATCCAAGGTTGTTAATCTTGAACCTCCTTTCAACTCTTCTTGACAAATAAAGAAAACTCTAGTCTAATCTTGCAGCCCCAAAAGGAAACTGAAAGAAAAACGTGATTTTCAAATTCGTCCTAAACCCTCTTATTTATGGTTTTTAAATGTCACATAGCATAGGGCTCTGAATAAGTTTCGAAATACATATTTTCGAGCCCAAAACAGACACCTGAAATCCTATAAAACACCAAAATTGTATAGCAGCCAAATATAGGCAACCACAGTGCACGCACATGTGCACAGGAACTCGCACATGTGTGCGAGAGAATCATCCTAGAACTTTGATTCTGGAATTTGTGCATATGCACAAGGATTCTAGCGGATGTACACAGTTTCCAATGCACATGTATTAATTCCAACTAAATTTTATCCTCGATACTTGCAGAATTTGGAAAAAACACAAAACATAAAAGTTGTAGCTTTTCCTCTTAATTTAATCATCTTGAATCACCTCAATCGAAGTTCAGACAAGAAAGTTATGCTCAAAATACCAAATAGTATCCAAACATATGTGTGATTTCCAGCACTTGCACTGTTTCACTATTTTGCTTCTAAAATCTTCATTCGACATCCAATTGAAATAATGTGCCGTTTTTTCCTATGCAACCCTAAAAAAAAAATACACATTATTATCTATAATAAAACTCCAAAATAACAATTAAACACTTACTAAAACTAAACACAAATGATGAACAAAAATGCACAAAGAACTCTAATTCCGAAAAGAATTAGGTAAACAATCATAACACAACCCTAAACACAACCAGAAACACATAGACACATTAATATATGTTAAATAACATCAAATAAACACTAAAACACTAAAACACTATAATTAACATATATAACACATAGAAAAAAAAATGCACGAAAACAAACACAGAAAACCTAAAAGCACCGAAACTAGTGCAAAAAACCGTACGTAAAAGAATAAGAATAACCATAATTTCTTAAGGCTATCAACTTCCAATTGATCAAACGAGAATAAGGGTATTAAAATAATCTTTATTTTTGGATTTTCACCTATGTAATATACCTAGGTTGCCTAAAAGCACCGAAACTAGTGCAAAAAACCGTACGTAAAAGAATAAGAATAAAGAACCATAATTTCTTAAGGCTATCAACTTCCAATTGATCAAACGAGAATAAGGGTATTAAAATAATCTTTATTTTTGGATTTTCACCTATGTAATATACCTAGGTTGCCTATCCCATTACTGAAATCAAGTCATTCGTAGTTCAGTAGTATAGATCATGTTGTCATTTAGGTAAATTACCATTTGACAAGTTTACTATTTACAAAGAATACACACTTGTATCTAAGGGATATTGTTTATTGCTTTTTCAGAAAGCTCAAATGACAAGTTAGGGACCTATATAATTGACTCGGAAATCTTACTTTATTCTTCTTGTGATTTCAATTGCTTTTTCAACATTTAAGAAGGATATAAATTTCAGCATTTGAGTGCTCTCAGCATTTTTGAGGTGATAGACTTCAAGTCTTCATTTCATTTTTTGACACTTCCATTGTCAAAAGATTTTAAGAGAAAGATATCCAATCAAAGCATTATTTGATTGAATGATGCATCCTCAACAAGAATGATTTGTTCTTTTGATTTTCTTTTTGGGCAAAATACTACTTTTATCCATTGTCGATTGATTGAAAATTCTCAATGAGGTGATTAACAATCTGATGAATATATTTTTGGATCATTAGTTTTTTTAGTTCAAAGTCTCCTTTACTTTTGTTCAGTAATGCTATTACCTTTCTTTTTATGTAATCTACATCTTCATTTTGGAAATGTATCTTACATTTTTTTCTTCTTTCTTTTAAAGCATGTTTTTCGTGACCTTCTTTTTTCTTTTTCTTTTATCGCCATTACTTAAAAATCTTTTATTGGTATTGATAAATGTTTCCATTGATTCAATTTTCTCAGCAACGACTTTTTGTCTTTAATTTCCTTAAAACTCCATTTTTCATGTAGTTTCTCATCGAGAAATTTGTCTCTCAACATTGCAAGCTATTGAAACAAGTGCTTCGAATACTTCATGTTCAAAAGTGATAACAAATGTTAGTATTTCAGGCAACAAATTATTGTAGTACATTTTAGAACAGCAACTTGTTCAGTTAATTTTTCAGTGCATTGGAGATTCAAATTTTTTCCATCATGTAACGAAATCAATTACACTTTCATTTGGATTTTGTCATGCATCAACCAAGTCAATGATGGAGACCTTCTTTTTTTTAGCTCACATACTCAGCAAGGAAGGCTCTTTGCATGTCATCCCATGTGAGGATCGAATTGGGTTGTAGTTGGGTGTACCAACTAAAGGCAGATCCTTTAAGGGATTGCACAAATTGGTAGATTAACAAGGCATCAACTTGAATTGATTCACCACAAGCTGAGTAAAAATAAGCTAAGTGCTCATGTGGCAAGCCATTGATTCCATCAAAATTTTCAAATTGTGATTTTTGATAATTGGAGTGATGTGCTATCATGTCATAAAGAAGGATATGGCCTACAATATCCAAACACAGGAGGATTTATAGATGCTTGAAACTCCCTTATGCCCTCTATTATCAAACTTTTTATATCAGCTCGTGTCGGAGGCTGCAATTAATTTTTGATCAATTTCATGGACTTGCACGTGCTAATGAGCAGATATACTTCCTTGATTGGCAACTTGAGTAGCCAAAACGGCTATTTTTGCTTCCTTTTCAACTCTTGAAATTGTTCTTCAAAAGAAGTGATGCCAGTAACTAGTACCGACATGTATTCATTTTGTGTCTCTTCGGGCTTCAAAGGTTTTTTTGTCTTTTTGTTTGAAACATTTGAAGAGAATATAACCCCAACATTTCTCAAGATTTTGGGTATTTTAAGCTGAGAAGACAAGAAAACTTTATTTTTTTTTCCTTTGAACAAATGTCGCCATTATATTATCGCTTGGTGGCAAGTCAACCACAATTGACCCAAAAAAAGTTGGTTGGGTTTGAAATTGAATTCCTCAACCATGCTGACGGCAACCTGGTCTTTTTTAGACTTGGCAATGGTAGTTTTGTGCGACGACTTTCTAATGGGGTTCGTACTTTTGACAGGAGCCATTTTGAATTGCTCAATATCGAGCATTTGTAGTTGGGACAATTTTATCTTGCGCCTTCGATGTCAAAATAATTTTTTTATGCTCCTTGTACATTGTCACTTTTGGAGCATTTATCTTTTCCCTTTTGGTGACTTCACTAGTAGGATCACCTTTCTTTTGCCCCCTCACAGTCTCAACGATTAGGGGCAGAGTAATTTCATTTTTCCACCTAGAATTTTTTCCAATGCAAGTGGAGTAAATTTCTTCCATCCCTTCATAGATTTGGTAGTTAGAGTGGGTTTCCTTTGCCCCCTGGCATCCTTGGCAATCACAAGTAGAGCATGTTCTTTTCGACCCTTAGCAACTTTGTCCTTTGCAAGTTGAGCAAATTTATTTTGCTCCTTAGTAGCCATAGCAATTGCAAGTAGAGTAAATTTCTTTTGTACCTTCCTAAATTTAGCGATCGGTGCCCTTTCTTTTTGCCCTCTCACAGCCTTGGTGGTCGTAAGTGGAGCAAATTGGGACGTGGTTATTTCCAAAGAATTCAATAAATGTTTCAGGTGGTCTCTTGTGAACCTCACCATATAGTCGCCCTTTGTTGGTCCTTGTCCCCTTCTTCGTTTGGTGCTCGAAAGTTCATGAAAGTGAATCACTATCATATTACCTTTTGGAATAAGAAACTATTACCTTTTGGTATATTTAAGCTTTGAAAATTCTAATTTTAAGATTTATTCATGCTGTATCTCTACCATCTCTTCTTTCAACTTTTGTTTCTATTTATCTTCCCGTGCTCTCTTTTTTTCTTGCTCTTGAATATCTTGTTCTCTCTTTTTATTCTTTGATCTTGAATGACTTTTGCTCTTTCTTGAATGGCCTTTTTAATTGGGCATTCATCTCTTTATATAGAGCTTTACTTGGTAAGTTTTCTCGCCACGTTTGTGATAGTGGATGATAATAGGAGATAACTCTCCAATCATTCCATTTATATGGCTATTGGTTTGCAAGTATAGGGCAAGTGGTCCTACGACCAGTTAGCCAACTTTTACATGGCCATGGGAGTGGCTTACTTGGCCACTTCAAGGCAATCGACAACTAACACTATTTTTTTTTTTTTTTTTGAAAATTTTGGTTTAACACTTGGCTACTAAATAATTAACAATGTCTACATACCAAGGTCGAGCACTTCCAACTACCATCAATTGTTCGGTCGAGAAATCATCATTAATCGACACCATTTCTTGGGTTGTGACTTTCGATCCTTCAAGGTGTGAAAGATGATCGGCCACAGTATTCTTGCTCCCTGATACTTTACATACCTAGTTATAGATTTATAAAATGCCTAAATCTTACTACAAACTAGGTGGCATCCCGCAAGTATACGGTTGTCAACTAGTAGCAAAAGGAAGTAGGGATCGTACCCACAAGGATTGGTCGATAATTACCAGTTATTTGGTTAGATTATAAGTTGAAGCGATTGATTAAGAGAAAAGATTTAACTAAAAGTAGAACTAAAGAACTAAGAAAGCAATTTAAAGACAGTCTATTGCATTAAAGTAAAGAGATGTCAGTAACACTAAGAAAGCATGTTTAAGAAAGTAAGTAAAATGGGAAGCATGTAAAAAGTAGTCATTTTTTCGAACGCAATTAAAAGGGAAAAATAACTTAAAGAAGCAATTAACTAATCTAGACTACTAATTACCATTAAGAAATCATAAATAATGAAAGCACATAAACTATTCTATGAAAGCATGTAAAAGAAAGCACTTTTAGAAAGCAATTAATTAGCCTAAACTACAAATTAACATTAAGGAAGCACAATTAAGGAAAACCCATTAACTAATCTACCAATTAAACTAAGAAAGCAAGTAAAGAAAGCAATTACATGAAAAACTCATATACCAATCTATCCTAATTAACCAATCTAAACTACAAAATTATCACTAAAAAAAGCATTTTAAAGAAAGCCCATAAACTAATCTAACAATTGGTCTAAGAAAACAAGTAAATGAAGCAATTAGATTAAAGCAATTAAACTAATTAACTAAAGGAACATGAAATTAAAGCTTCATTCTAAAGGAGTTTTAACATAAACAAAGCACTTACAACTAAAAAGCTTCAATTTTTAGCTTGGATTTGAAATCTACAAGAAAGAGAAGTCCTAATCTACTCTAATCTAAGAAAACCCTCCCAAAATGGGGAGGAAAAAAGAAGAAAATTACTCTCTAATCTAGCCTACTTCTACTAGCTAAGTTCCTTTCTCAAATGAGGTTTAAAAGGAATATATACAGTTCTAGGGTAGTGGGATAATTGTCCAACAAAAAACAACCCCGAACAAAGTCATTTTTTACTCCAGCCGCCTCTAGATCTTGATCCCAAATTTGAAATCACGATATGGACTGAAACTTCTGAAATGCAACACTTCACAGTTTTGCTTCCAAAATCTTCATCCGACGTCCGATTAATGCACCATTTTTTTTCATGCGACCCTAACACATAGGAGAATATTATTATCCATAATAAACACTTAAAATAATACCTAAACATATAAATAAAATTCTCACAAAATAGGCAAAAAAAACCTGAAGGACAGACAAAGACAAACAAAAATTTAACTCCCAACAAAGTTAAGTCAAAGACATGACACAACTCTAAATGGAAAAATCTAATAAAATATGCTAATTATCACCTAAATAAGTACTCAAACACTTACTAAGCACATACTAACACATTCTAACACAAAAAAGAAAAATAGATAAAAACACACACGAAAACACTAAAAATACTCGAAACTAGGAGCACAATCATCAAGTTTGGGGTATATATATAACTCTAGTTTCCTAGAGTTATCACTACCCTTCTTATCTAAGATTTCCCAATCAAACTCCTGCAGCAAAAGATTCCATCTAATTAACTGAGCTTTAGCATCATTTTTAGAAAGCAAATATTTAAGAGCTAAACTGTCAATATGAACAATTACTTTATTCTCATGAGATAAGAACAAAATTTGTCAAATGCAAATACAATTGCCAACAATTCTTTTTCAGTGATGGCATAATTAATTTGTGCTTCACTGAATGTATGACTCCCTAGCATAATATATAATATGCAAAACCTTGTCTATCCTTTGACATAATGTTACCACCATAGCATAGTCACAAAATGTCAAATGGAATAGACCAATTTGGAGCAATTATTACCGGGACTATGACCAAAGCTTTTTTCAATAGTTCAAATGTATGCATACACTCTTCATTAAAATCAAACACCACATCCTTTTGTAATAAAGCACATAAGGGCCTAGAGATTTGGGAAAAATTCTTAATAAAATGCTAGTAAAATCCAGCATGTCTCAGAAAACTTTTATTTCCCTTGATATTGCAAGAAGGAAGTAATTTTTCAATCACCTCAAACTTTGCCTTGTCAACCTCTATTCCTGTTTCTGAAAGTTTATGCCCTAACACAACTCCTTCCTTGATCATAAAGTGGCTTTTTTCCCAATTCAAAGAAAGATTTGTCTCTTCTCATCTTTTAAAAACCATGGCAAGATTTTGCAAGCATAATTTAGAAGAATCACCAAACATACTGAAATTATTCCATAAAAATTTCCATGAACTTTTCACTCAGTCATAAAAATAGCAATCATACATCATTTGAATGTATATGGAGTATTACAAAGGCCAAAGGGCATGCTCCTATATGCAAAAGTGCAATATAGGCATGTAAAAGTGGTCTTTCTTGATCCTTAGGAAATAAGAAAATGGTCCTTCCTAGTCACTGCATTTAATTTTTTGTAATCTATGCACATGCCCACCTGATAATTTACCTAGAAGGTATAAGTTCATTACGCTCATTGGCTACCATCGTCATCCTCCTCTCTTTTTGGGCACCAGTGGAGTAGGACTTACCTAATCACCATCACTCATAGGGTACATAATTCTGACATATAAAGTCTCATCACTTCCTTCCTATCCCCTTCTTACAAGGTAGGATGTAACCTACGCTGAGATTGTCTGCATGGTTTATAGTTCTCAGTGGGTAGAATTTTATGCATACAAAAAGTTGGCTTATTACCTTAATATCCTCTAAGCTCCAAGTAAGTTAAGTATAGCTCCAGGATGTTGTCGCAGCACATTAAGCAATTTAAGCAACTGTTCATTGGTCAAAAATGCACTAAAAATAACAGGGCAACTTCCGTCAACATTAAGAAAAGCGTAATGGAGATGGGAAGGAAGATGTTTGAACTCAGTCTTGGGGGGTTGATTAGTCAGAGACCTATTTTCTTTACCTAAATCTTCTTTCTTTTTCTCCTTCAAAGCTACATCTTCCATTAACATTTCCAAAGTGTCTTGGTTGTCTTCATCATGTTCGTTATCGTCATTTCCTTCTATGAGTATTGTCTCCAATGGATGTTCCTCAAAATTTGACAAACAAAAGTCATCAATAATTTCATCAAAAATATCAATTTTCAAAACATCATCCTGTCAAGAGGGAAACTTCATGAATCAAAAACATTAAATGTCCCTATTGACTTTTAATTGGAATTTTCCCTCTTAGACATATATCAATGCTTTCTTGGTTGCTAAAAATGGTCTCCCAAGGATCAAAGTGCATATCCTTGTCTTCTTCCACCTCAAGAATGATGAAATTTGCTAATACAAACACCTTGTCAACCTTCACTATCACATTTTCAACAATGCATGACGAATATTTAATGCTTCTATCTACTAGTTGAAGGGATACATTAGTAGGCTTTAATTCTCCTATATTCAACTTCTTATAGATGGAAAGGAGCAATAAGTTGATTAAGGCTACTAAGTCACACAAGATTTTCTCGAAGAATAACCTACCGATTTCACAAGGAATCGCAAAGGATCCAAGCTTCATCATCTTAGGAGGCATTTTCTTCTTGATTATGCACTGCTACCCTTGATTAGGCATAGGATTTCATCATCCAAAGCTTTCTCTATCTCGTTAGAGTATGTCTCATGAACTTTCCAGAGCTAGGCATTCTTTCTAAAGCTTCAAGGAATGGGATGTTTATTTCTAGCCTCTTGAAAATTTCCATAAATCGTTTAAACTCCACTTTTTCAGCAGTTTCAAGCCTTTAGTGAAGGAAATGGAATCTGTACTTTCCTTGAAGCTTTGAGAATCAAATTCTTCTTTTCAGTCTCATCATTGTTCTTTGTAGCAATGATTGTGCACTTGGTCAATATTTCCTATCTTTCTACTCCCTTACTAGATTATACACCAACTTTCTCATCTTGAATTGCTTCATTCTTCACATTAGTGTTATCATCATCCTCTTATCTTGCTTTCTCTTCAACCACTTTATCATTCAGTTCCCTTCCGTTTCATAGGACGATAGCCTTGGCATGTTTTCTAGGATTCAAATCCCTTGGGTTTGGAATGGTATCACCAGGGAAAGCTCCTTGTCGTCTTTTAGGCAATTGCTTGGCTATCTGTTCCCATGTAGTTCATCAAATTCTTGAAGGATGACTCTTGATTTCTCTTGAATTGGGCCACAATATCCACCTAGTTTCTTAAACCTTGTCCATAGACTTGCTGCAGAGGTGTCTAATATTGGTGTTGAGGTGGTTAGTATTGTTGTTAATCACAATGGGATGATTTTCATTTTGATAAGAATTGAAAGGTGGTCTATTTTGTGGCATTAGAAGTGGCTGTTGTTGGTTGTTATTACCTCCCACAAGAGAAATTGGGGTGATTTCTCCAGCCATGGTTGTAAGTGTTAGAGATGAATTATTTTGATGTCTTGGGTAAAACTGATAGTTCACATACTCAGCTTGTTTTGGGTACTATTGCTCCTCACTCATGCATTAGCCAAACATGTGATTTCCTCCACAAGATTCATAAACATAGTAAAAAGTAATGTTGAACTTACTACATTGACATTCAAACTACCCAAATTCTTTGTCAAATTCTCCACTAATAATGTAAGAATCTTATTTTGAGCTAAAATAGAATCTATGTGATCAATATTTAGAACTCTTCTTCTTTCTTGTTGGATTGTTTGAACGACTGCAACTTGATACTAATTAGAGGCCATGACATTTGGCATCCTTTGAGCCTCATCCGGTGTTTTAAATGATAAAGAACTTCACTTGATAACTGTAGGAAACTAGAGTTATATCTATCCTAAATTTGATGATTTTGCTACTAGTTCCGAACATTTCTAGTGTTTTGATGTGTGTTTTTGTCTATTTTGCTTCTATGTGTTATAATGTGTTAGTATGTATTTATTAAGTGCTGTAGATCTTAATTAGCATATTTTATTAGGTTCTTGTATATGGAGTTGTGTCATGCCTTTAACCAAATTTCGTTGGGAGTTAAGTTTTCGTTCGTCTTTGTTTGTCTTTTGTTTTTTGGCCTATTTTGTGATAATTTCATTTATATTTTTAGGGTTTATTTTAAGTGCTTATTATATCTAATAATGTTCTCCTATATGTTAGGGTCGCATGAAAAAAAACTGCGCATCAATCGGACGTCAGACGAAGATTTTCAGAGCAAAATAGTGAAGTGTTGCATTTAAGAAGTTTCAGTCCATGATGCGACATGGATTTGCCATGTCGTGACATGGAGGCGGCTGGAGCAAAAATATCTTTGTGCGAAGGCTGATTTTTGTTGCACAATTTTCCCACTACCCTAGCACTATATTTACCTTTTTGAAACCTCATTTGAAGAATAACTTAGCTAGTAGGAGTAGGTTAGATTAGAGAGTAATTTTCTTTCTTTTTCTCCCCATTTGGGGACGGGTTTTCTTAAATTAGAGTACATTATGATTTCTCTTTTTTGTAATTTTAATTTCTTAGTTGAAGATTCAAAGTTTTTAGTGGTAAGTGTTTTGTTATTGTTCAAACTCCTTTAGTTACTCTTTAATTTCATGTTTTCTTAATTTAATTAGTTTGATTGCATCTCATTAATTTCTTTCTTTACTTTATTTCTTAGTGTAATTGTTAGATTAGTTCATGGGTTTCCTTAATTGTGCCTTCTTATTGTTAATTTATAGTTTAGATTGGTTAATTAAGTTAGATTAGTTTATGAGCTTTTAGTTTAATTGCTTTCTTTACTTGTTTTCTTAGTTTAATTAGTAGATTAGCTAATAGGATTTGTGCCTTAATTGTGTTTTCTTAATGTTAATTTATAGTTTAGGTTAGTTAATTGCTTTCTAAATATGCTTTCTTGTTACACACTTTCTCAGAATAAGTTATGGGTTTTCTCTAATTGTGGTTGCTTAGGAATAATGAGTAGTTTAGATTAACTAATTACTTGCTTAATATGGTTTTCATTTTAATTGTTCCCTTTAATTGCTTTCTAAAGACACTTCCTTTTTAATTACTTTCTTACAAAATGTTTTCTTAGTGTTTCATCTTTACTTTAAATTGCTTCCTTACTTCCATTAATTCTAGTTTTAGTCAAATCTCTTCTCTTAATCAATGCTTCAACTTGTAAGCTAACCAAATAATCGGTAATTATTGAGCGATCCTTGTGGATACGATCACTACTTCCTTGTACTACTAGTTGACAACTTTATACTTGCTGGATGCCACCTAGTTAATAGTAGGATTTATGCGTTTTATAAATTTATAACTAGGTGTGTAAGGCATCAAAGAATAGTAATCCACTATTGCCTTGGTTTCTAGATTAATTCCATTGTAAAAAGTTTGTATCTGCATCCAGAGTTGAATTCCATGATGTGGACAACATCATAGTAACTTCCTATATCTTTCCCAAACTTCACCCGAGCCTTGTCCAACATCTTTCTTGAATGATGTTATTTCACTCCTCAATTTGGCAATCTTTAAAGAAGGAAAGAATTTGGTTACAAAACTCTGGGCAAGGTTCTCCCAAGTGGTAGTTGCCCTCAGTCGCATCCTTGTAGCCACTACTTGGCTTTCTCCCTCAAAGAGAAGGGAAAAGTTGTCAAGTGAACCGCATCCGATGAAACACCATTAACCTAAAAGTACCAATTACCTCTGCAAAATTTCGTGGATGGGCATGTGGATACTCACTCAGTGTACCACCAAATATAGCATGGCTCGGAAACATTTGTACTAAAGCTAGCCCGATCTCAAAATTATTTGCTTGTTTTGGAGACCTAGGATACTAAAACTCGCCCCACCAAGTGTAGTATAGGTCTTGTGTAGTCCCCTAAGAGTTGATCTCCATTACCATTGCTATTCCTACCTACAATTTCATCCTTATTCCTTGGCACCTCTTTATTCCTCAGTACATTCTCATCCCCCATGGCGAGTTTTTCTTGCTCTTCCAGTTTTCTTCTTTGCTTTCTTAAACCTCTCAACGTTCTTTCAGTACATTCTCTTCCCCCATGGCGAGTTTTTCTTGCTCTTCCAGTTTTCTTCTTTGCTTTCTTAAACCTCTCAACGTTCTTTCAATCTTAAAATCAAGAGGAAGTAACTATTTGTCTCTAAGGGTCATAAACTTGAAAACAACACTAACACACAAATCAAACACACCAATGTGAAAAACATGATACACAATGGGATTGATTAAGGTGACAAAAAGAAAAATGATAAAGCATTAAATAAAAATAAAAAAAACACTAAACTAGTAATAATACTAAGTGGCTCAATATTGCCTAGAAACTACCCCCAGCAATGGCACCAAAAATTTGTTGTGTGCATGCATCAAATCTATTAACGTCTATTAACCAATTACTCTCACACGTTTCACAGTTTCACTGACCGAATAGTAGTATATAGTAATCGGGGTCATTCTCACGAGAAGCAAATAAGTAATTACCGAATACTTAGTATTAATTACTATCTAGATAATCACAAATTGGATGTTTTAGATTTTATTAGATTAAATGAAAGCACGTAAATCTAACTAATACACTACTAACTAGAGAGATACTATGGAATAAAAGAACTACAAAAGTGCATTAGAAGATATACGTAGAAAATTTGTTAAATTATCCTATTGCTACTAAAATCTATAGAAGGCATAAATCAAAACTACTATGAACTGAGATTGAGTAACGCAATATCATAAATTAATCTAACTAACTAAAGCGAAATAATAACAACTGCAAGAAATATAAATGAAAATACTGGCTTTATAAATGAGAAATAATATCCTCCAAAGAGATTCAAGTGATCATCCAGAGAATCTTTAAATTCGGGTTATAAAACGAGTAAACTGAAGCAACTTAAAATTGACTTCTGCTAAAAATATAGAGTCTGAAATATAGAGAGTGTTTTTAGTAACCCATTAAGAGAAACCCTAAGTCTTGGCTCTCCTTTCCAATTCTTCCCTTGTGCTTTCTAGAGTTCTCTCTTCTTATATCGGCTTCTGGGCTAAAATTTAGGTTAAACCCGCGATTAAACAAATCTGGCCCAATCCACCCATAGCACATCGCACCTTGGATCTCCTTGAATGTAACGTTGTGGTGTTATGCTCAACTTCACTGCGATTTAACATTTTCCCTTCTTGTACTATAAATAACACATCAACTAGACAAACACTAAATAACTACACTTAACACTAAAAAAACAAGCAATTAGTACTGAAACCTTTCCTACGTATAAAACTAAGTAATAACAATTAAACACTAGAAATTAGACTAAACACACAAACTAGACCAAAAAAGATAACAAATAACTCTATAGAAATAGAGTTATTAGCCACCTGTCCTTCTTCATCGTCGTCTTCATCTTATGATTAGAATGCTTGCTTTCCCCTTGGAGATCTGGATACCAAGCGGAAGGTTGAGATTCTGGTAAGAACACATTTATTTCGAATTGTAGAGCCTAGGCTAACAGGAATTGGTTGAGTGAGACTTACCCTCCAATTGGGCCATCTCCTTATCCATGGTAGGAGGGTTGAACACATATCGATAGGCATGTTGCCAAATGGTGCTTGTGGTGGAGAAATTGGTTGCTTCACCCTACATTGGTTCCTTTCGAATTCCTACACCATGTTTTCACATAATCCCAATTCATCCTCCCTTTTCATATGTTTTGGCTCATTTGTCAAAGTATTACATCTAGCGTCGACACACAAATGAAAAATAAGATTAAGTAGAATAAAATTTACTAAGAGACTTGCTTTACATTAGTAATGATATGATGACAAATTACTCTAACCACATCAATCGACACTCCTTGTATAATAGCATTAATCAAGCAAGCTCTATATGCCCCTTGATACTTCACTCACATTGCTAGAAGGAATCAACCTAGAACTGATAAAATTAAACCAAATCTTTGGAATAAGCATCAAAGTAGTCCTTTTGAAGTAAAGATTGATTCCATTTTTAATTATCACCCAATTAAAAGGTACATTATAGATGCTATTTTTTATTAATTCAAAATTCGTATTGTCATTCATGAATCTAACAATAATCATTGTAGGGATATTAGGTAAACCATAATATGCATTTATCTTTTCAGGACTGAAATCTACAAATTTATCCTTAACTTTGACTCCACAATTTACCATGTCCATATCATTGAAATGGAATTCCTTCATCAAATTGGAGAAGTAGGTTTTTTTTTATTTTATTAAAGAACCTAATCCTCTACCATCAATTTGCATCTTGAGCTCTAATCAAACTTTTTCTTATGATTCCAATCCCTTTTCAAATCAAAACCCCTATCTTGAATTATGTTTTGTTCTTTAGAAAGGGCAAAAAGATCTTGGACATCTTTCATTAATAAACTTCTTATCCCAACTGGTGTCTTTCTTCCTTCTCACAATTACAATCACAGTCCAATTAATCAAGAATCTTGGCTAAAAGAATGAACCAACAATCAACAACAAGCCTACTTGTCTTCAACTAAAATATAACCAAGAAAACTTACTTCACGTATTGAGATGAGCTAAAAGAGAACCGATGTCACATTTTTCACTCCCTTGCAAGCCACAAATAAGCTTTTACTTTCGCCTCATTCTTTCCCAAACATTACCTAACTTGATGTTATGCTCAGATAATGGATGTTTGATGTCTAATTTCTAGTATTTGGAAGTAAAGATTTTGGTTTTGGTGAAAATTTGACAAAAAGGGTCTAGGGTTTCATTTTGGGGAAAAAATAAAAAGAAGAGGGTGAATTGGAAGTTAGAATGCTAAAATTTGGCTAAGGCTTCTATTTATAGAGATTCAATTCTCAAATTGCGGTATGAGCTTTGGTAGTGTTAGTTAAATTACACAAGGTATGAGCTTTGGTTGTGTTAGTTCTCGCACCATGGTGCATACCTAAAATTTTCAATAGACATATATTCTAGCACCGCAGTGTGAGGGTTTCCTTCTTAGTCCTCTACATCGCGGTGAAATTTTCATACAGTGATATAAAATTTCTCATTTCTTTTTTGGCATCGCGATGCAAATTACTTGAATACTGAGAACCTGCATTGTGGCACCGTAGTGTAAATTTTAACACTTTCCAAAGTAGCACCATGATGTGAGACTCCCAAAACCTTTCACACCGTGGATTGAAATTTGTGCTGGCCTCCTTGACACCATGGTGTGAGATTTTATGCTTTACTTTTCTGCACCACGATGTGATTTTCTCACACTTAGCAAAATTTTTCCAATTTTCCTTCTTTTCAACCAAAATTTTTACACCAACCTACAAAAATCAATATTACATTTCAATAGTAGTTTTCATTCACATTTTCATGAAAACACACAATTAAACACAAACAAACCAAATTGAAATCAAACTAATAGCATTAACCCTGATTTAAATGAAATTGGTACTAGAATGAAAAGAAAACAATAAAATGCACTAAAACAAAATTGAACTTGGGATGGGTTGCCTCCCAAGAAGAGCTTTTGTCAATAGCTTGACTATGGTGATATAATGATTAAGTGTCCAACTATTAGATGGGTACCCATCCTTTATCAATTGAACCTGGATGGTAGGCCTTCAACCTATGCCCTTTAACCTTGAAATTGGATGTCATGCCTTTCAACTCTGTAGCACCAAGTGGTAACACTTGAACAACCTTGAATGGCCCATTCCACTGAGATTTCAATTTCCAGCGAAACAACTTAAATCTTGCACTTTAAACCAACACTTGGTCTTCAGGTTTAAAATCCTTCATTAGTATATCCTTATCATGCAAAATTTTTTGTCTTATCTTTATAGATCCTTGTATTTTCACAGGCTTTATGCCTAAACTATTCTTATTTGTTAAGATCCAAAAGCCTTTTATCTTCACTTATATTTTTCCATTGATAATTAAGAGCCATGATCGCCCAATATGCCTTATGCTCTAGCTCAACCAGCAAGTGACATGATTTCCTAAAAACCATCCTATAAGGAGACATCCCTATAGGTGTTTGTATATGTCACCCGGTAAGCCCACAGGGTATCATTAAACTTTGTTTCCCAATCTTCCCTTGAAGAACCAATTGTTTTTTCAAATTTCTCTTGATTTCCCTATTTGAAATCTCAACATGCCTCAAAATTTAAGGGTGATATGCAAGCAGTGATCCTGTGAGTAACCCCATGCTTGGACAAGACCAATTCAAATTAGGAATTCTTGAAATGAGATAAACCATCACTAATAATTGCTCATAGAACTTTGAACCTTGAAAAGATATTCTTGCTCACAAAGTTGAGTATAATCCTTGCATCATTGGTTGGTAAAGCCGCCGTTGGACACATAGTCTACCACAAAAAGAAAGCACTTATTTGAGTACAAACTAGGGAAAAGATAGACCCGTAAAGTTTATCCCCCCAAACATAGAAAACCTCTAACTCAAGAATACCATTAAGCGGCATCTCATGTCTTCTAGAAATATTTCCCACCCTTTGGAATTCATCACATTTTATCACATAGGCTCTTGAATTCTTGAACATGCTTGGCTGATAAAACCCACTTTGAAGGACTTTTGCTGCCGTTCTTTGTGAACCACAGTGCCCCCCAACAGGAAAGCACTGACAATGTTCTAAAATATCCCAGACTTCCTCTTCTATGACATATATTTTTATAACTTGGTTACTGCATTGAATGTAGATAAATGGTTCATCCCAATAGTAATACTTAACTATTGAGAAAAACTTCTTTCTTTAGTTAACTTTGTTGAACGAAGGGATACCTTGACAACCAAATAATTTACCAAATCCACATACCATGGTTGGTTTCCTTCAACCACAAGAAGTTGTTCATCCAGGAATACTTCCTTGATCAGTGCTAATTCTCGGGATATATTTCTCGATATATTTCTTCAACTCTTGAGAGACAATCGGCAATAGTATTTTCACTTTGCTCCTTATCAACCACCTACCAATCAAACTCCAACAAAAGTAGAATCCACTGCATCAATTTAGGTTTGGCACCATGCTTAGAAATAGGTGTGGTCACGATTCCGATTCTCTATTTTTTGAAACCAGAATTGGGTAAAAAAAAAAAAAATTATATACATATATATATATTGTAGTTTTATAGGCCAATGTAATTGATGCATTTAATTTTTCTTTAGATTATCTTAGTATGGATTATCCATGGATTTTTCTCCAGAGGGTTAGCAATGGTATCACTCAAAAAATTACCAAGAGATCTCTTGTCCATCAGCCTTGCCATTTGTCCCATTTGTGTTTTCAAGTTCTTGATTGTGGCATCTTGGTTCCTTCTATTGGTGTCTTGTTCTCTTTTTTATTCCTCTCGATTATTCATTAGTTGTGAAAATATGTCATCCATACTCTTTTGAGGAGATGCCCTTCAACTTGTGGAAGAAACTAGGTAATTGAGGTTGTTAAAGTGATTAAAAATTTTGTCGACAAGGTTGGGAATTTTGTTGGTAGTTTTTTTGAGGATGTTGCTCGTGTGGTTACAAGACACGACTCATAAATTATGCAAGTATATGTATCATACAAGAAATATAATGATGAGAAAACTATCATTCCTATAGGGACTATGCTAACACTTTATTAAGCACCTGAACGCCACACTTTTGATCCTATCTAAACTAAGAAATGATAGAGTGGAAAATACTAGAAACACACAATAAAATAATGCAATAATTGAAGTAAGGAATGGAAAAAGCTGACAATTAAGTTATCTAGGGATCCCTTACCAATCCCCTCAACTGATCCATTTATTCATTCTATCAATTTTAAATTCACTTATACCATTTACAAGTCTAGAGTCTTATGCAATTGTGAGTTATTTTTCGACTTCTCTCACAAATCTGCTGAACCTAGCCAACTCACTATATTTCTATATGAATTCAAGCCAAGCCATGATACATAGATTTCCACTCTATAGGACTACCTAAGATGAATAGGTATCTTTTGATCCGTATTCACAAAATATCTATCCTTCCCTATAGAAATTCTGAACAGAGGCTAATTAGACCCATTCTTAACCCTAAAGCAGCTCTTTCAATTTCTAAATTAGGGTTACAAATCAATTTATAAGTTTATCAGATTTACAAACGCATTTAATACCATCTAGTTAAGCAAATCAAGCATAAGATCATAATCATGAATGAAATAAATCAAATCCATTGAGATTCATGGCAAGTTATGAATAAAACCTTCTAGTTAGGGTTTAGTGCATCATCTAACCAATTGACACAATACAAGATTCAATTACAATCATGAATATCATATTGAATACAAGAAATAGGGAAGAGAATGAAAAACTAGGGTTGTCAAGCCGAGTCTTCTCTTCTTCTCCCTTGCTAATTTCACCAACGATTGCTACTTATGTTGATTCTTATGTTTGCAGTTGTCTGATGTTTTTTGTTGACTGCCTCATGCTTTCTATATATCTATCTATCTAATTAATGACCTAAGATAACCCATAAATAATTCTTATTAGGGTTTACACAAAAATGGTTAAAAAATATCCAAAACTCGAGTCAAAACCATAAAACCTATCAAAAACACTTGTGCAGGGGGCTGTCAACCTCTAGCACCCATGTACTAGTGGCTAGGCATCCCGGCCAACCCCCAGTACCCAGCACCCAGCTTTCACTAAGAGTGCTCGGTCTTGCTCTGGTTTTGTTTTGTTCCATTTTTGCCTCATTTGACCTCCATTGCAAATAAGCCTTACAAAAACACATTTTAAGGGCACAAATATACATTTTTGACAGAAAAAAATAATAAAAACCTAATTTATAGACTCTGAGTGTAAAATTACAAAGAACATTCCTACTTTATAAACTAAAACCCTCAAATTATGAACAAAATCCAAGCTAAAAGTTCATGAAAATACTCTCTTTTGAAGAATTAACACATCCCAACGGTTGAATTTTTACTCATCCTAAGTAAACCAAAACAAAAACACATAAACACATTCAAGCACATTAACTTTCTTCAACATTTCAACTGTTACAAGAAATATAAAACTAAACAAGAAGAGATATGGATTCAACATGAATATAAAAAATAAAATAAAAATTGCTAATCAACCCTAAATCATCATCATGAAAGAGTTAATTCTCCACTCATGAAAACGGATATCATTGGCTTACTAATCAATGCAACAACCATTGAACTTAAGTTTAGCAAGGGACACACATGTTGGAAGAAATATGTAAGCACACAAAACAATCTCTAATACAAATGAACTTAAAACCAAGAATCAATTAGGTCTTTAAAGCTCATAACATAAGGGATAAAGTTAGAACTATTTTGATAAAATTAATAGTTTATATGTATAAGGATCATTTCTTGTAGAATAAAATTAGTATTTTCAAGTTTTTGTGAAAAAATATTTTCTGTCTAATATTTTTAAGCTATAACTCACATCATGAAATTATTAGAACTGTGTATCTGTGGGAGAATATATATGCAACATTTTCTTATATAAGCAAGCCAAATTAATGTCACACCCATGTAATTGAATTCTCCAGATTAATTGGGCAGTGCTCAGTGTCACATTTCAACTTTCTACCATACATTGGACCTATTTTAGCTAAATATCTACCCCTTCTAACTTTTTGGTAAGAGTTGCCACTTATGCAGGCAGAGTGGTGAATGGTTCCACATTGTACATTCTTAATCTAAGCATGTCGCCCTCACTTTCCCACTGGTAGTTGTTTGAGGACAAGTCCTCAAGCAACTGCACGGCCTCCTCAAATCTTTTGCTCATTATCGCCCCACCGGCTGCTGCATCAATTATGGTCCGGGTCGGCCCATGCAACCCGTTGTAAAACATCTAAATTTGTAACCAGCCTAGCAAGCCATGATGTGGACACAACCTTATTAAATCCTTGAACTGTTCCCATGTCTCAAAGAACGGTTCGTTATCCTATTACACAAAAAAGAAGTAATATTGTTTCTCAATTTTGCAGTTTTAAAATGTGGAAAAAATTTATTCAAAAACTTTTGTACTAAACCGTCCCATGTAGTAGTAGAACCAGGTGCCTGTGATATCAGTTAGGCTTTGGCTTTATCCTTGATAGAGAACAGAAAAAGGCAAAGTCTAATTGTATCTTCAGATACCCTGTTATGATGGAATGTATCACATATTTCAAGAAAATTGAATATGTGCACATCTGGGTTATCATTTGGTGCTCCACCAAGTATAGATGACGTTTGAACCATTTGGATAATTTGTGGCTTTAGCTCAAAGTTATTTGCCTAGATTAGCGGTTTCATAATGCTTGACTGAAGTCCATCCAAGGTTGGCACAGCAAAGTCCTCAAAAGGATCGGCTCTTCCTTGTTCGATTGGTGTGGTATCACTAGTTGACTTGAACTTGATCATCTACCTTCTCAATTATCAATTGGAACCCTTGTCTAGCTTCCTTTTGTAGTCCACATGTTGTTGTTTGGTTAGGGCACATCTAGGCAATTTCAAGGTCTTAAAGGTAGAATTTCCCTATTCGACCTTCTTGGCATAAACAGCAAAGACCTGCCGACCGAAACATGAAAAAGAAAAGCCTATTAAATATAATAAAATAAAATAATACAAAAATAAATAAAATGTGTTTAGACTAGAATTAAAGTGCTTACTATATGGTGTTAGAACTAAGTTCTCAGCAATGGTGCCAAAAACTTGTTCGTGTGATTACTTGACACGACTCATGAGTTACGCAAGTATACATATCGAACAAGTAATTTAATGATGAGAAGAGTATTGTTCCCATAGGGACTCTGCTAACACCCTACTAAGCACTTAAACATCACACATTCCTATCTAAACTAAGAAACGATATAGTAGAAACAATAGAAACACAAAATAAAAATAATGCAATAATTGAAGTAAAGAGTGGAAAAAATTGATAATTAAGTTATCTAGTGTTCACTTGTCCCTTACCAATCCCCTCAATTGATCCATTTATGAGTTCTATCAATTCTTGATTCACTTGTGCCTTCTAATAGTTTAGAGCCTCATGTAATTGTGAATTATTTTTGACTTCTCTCACAAATCTACTAAACCAAGCCAATTCACTATATTTCTATGTGAATTCGACCCAAGCTTAATGCATGGATGAACACTCTACAGGTCGACCTAAGATGAATAGGTATTTTTCAATTTGTATTCACGAAATGTCAATCCACGCTATAAAACTTCCGAACAAAGGTCAATTAGACCCATTCCTAACCTAAATCTCTTCTTTTGATTTTTGAATTAGGGTTACAAATCGATTTATAAGTTGATCAGGCTTACAAGCGCATTTAATACCATCTAATTAAGCAAATATGCACAAGATTATAATCATGAATGAAATAATTAAAACCAATTGAGATTCGTGGGGAGTTATGAATAAAACCTTGAAATTAGAGTTTAGTGCATCATCTAACCAATTGATAAAACACAAGATTCACTCATAATCATGAATAGCATTGTTATTGAAGATGGGTTATGCATGTAATTTCCTTGTTCTTGGTATGTGGGGAATGGTGCATTGTCTGTTTGGGTTATCACCCAAACAAAAATCACAAACCATCTAGATTTGGGATTGAGTTTTATGAGGATGAGTTGTAGACACCGTATTCACATTCAAGTTCTCCAAGGTCTTTGATAGATTTACCATAAGGGAAGTGAGTACCTTATTTTGAGAAAGAATGACATCTTTATGATTAAGATTATGAATCCCTCTCCTTTGTTGTCATTGAGGCATGGTGATACGTAAAATATCTGGTTTTAGAATTATAATCACATACTCTACTATTCACTAGATAATGCACCGCAAGTGTACGGGGTCAAATAGTATATAGTAGGAGTATGGTTCAAACCACAAGGATTGGTTTAGCAAGTATTAGTTCTTTGGCTCAAATGTTATTTGAAGAAATGACAACGAAAGAGATTTAACTAAAGTAGAATTAAGGAATCAAACTAGTCAAACGAAGGCAGTTAGGGTTAGACTAGCCAATTCTTGATTTTGATTAATCTATTTAATTAATTGGTTCAATTAGCTACATTAGAGGTCAATTCCCATTATTAACCTAATCCTGATTCCTCACATCATTAGGTTTTTCAACTCAATTCATCTTAATGTGGATTACTCCTACCACCTAGAAATAACCAAATGGATTATTCACCCTATAAAATTCTAGGTGCCCAGCTAGATAATTTTATCTGTCACGATCGTAAATTAAATCTAGCCCAATTACTAATAGGTCTAAAATGGAGGTTTCACTTTTGTTTCTTCTCAAGTTACCTTCAATTAATTAAGAGAGTGATCAATTTCCCTAATTATCCTTCTAATTCATTAGAATTGTAAAAGTGTAAATTTCACCATTTAATCTTCCAAATTAATCATCACCAAATGACATTGGCACTACCTGCCTTAACTTGTTACAAATTAGAACATAATTGTAAGCAATAACGCAAAAGAAAACATAGAAGTAAACTAGTCTAAACATTAAACCTATGAAAGCAATAAAATGACAACAATGGATTGAAAGAGTTATGTAAACCCTAGGAATTATGTAATAAACTTATCAAACCAAAGTAAATAGGAATCAAATAATCACTTACTACTCAAAAGAATGAATCTTCACCATTGAAACCAAAACAATCTATCAAAACATTGAATTTGATAAACTAGAACTAGAAATTCCTCTCCAAGTGGGGGGGAGAAATAAAGGGGAAAGTATACTAGGGAATCACCACTAATCAGCCCTAGAACATAGATTTAAAATATGTCTAGGGTTGGGGGCAAAAGGACATGTTTGCCCATGAAAATTTGCTCAAAAACCCAAAATACACGTTTTTCCAGTCATGGCTTGCCATTGGCAAGCTAATGCCTATGGTGAACTCTATTCTATCTAAGCTCAGCCCAAGCGAGCTAATTGCCCTTATGAACTCACCCGGGTGACCTCCCTTAACAGCTTGTTCCAGTTTTACCGTTGTGTCTAGAGAGAAAATCTCCGTCCAAAGTCAAATTGATGCACTGGATGTTCCACGTGACCCTAGAACAAAAACATAAATTAATATAGGCAATGTAATATTAAAATAACACATAAAATTTAAACAAGATACTCACAAAACTAGAAACCAAAGACAGATATAAACCACAAAAACTTTAATTATCATCAGAACTAGGTAAAACTCTAAACACAAGCCCTAAACACAAACATAAACACTAACACTCTTTAATATAAGATAAATAATAACATTATACACTCAAACACTAAAAAAACATTCATGGACACATAGAAATAGTAATGCACAAAAACACGAACATTAACCCTAAAATTGTCAAAGTAGTCAAAAACTATACTAAAAAGAATATGAATAACCCTCATTTCTTAGGGTTATCACATGGCTAAAGGACCACGTTGGTAATAATTAGAATCCATGGAATTAAGAAACTTTTGCTTCTCTTCTGGTGTTTTTAATAACAAGGAACCACCCGCTGAAGCATCATTAACTATAATAGTTTTTGTGTCTTGAAATAGCCAATTATAGAACATTTGGATTTGCCTCCAAAGTCATATGGCATGATGTGAGCATTTCCTCAACATTTCTCTATACCTATTCCAAGCCTCGCTAAGACATTCTTTATCTTCTTGGTGGAATGATATGATATCATTTCTCAACCTTGCCATTTTAGATGGTGAAAAGTACTAAGACACAAATTCCTGGGCAAGCCCATTCCATGAAGTGAATGTTCCTTGTTCGTAACTTTACAACCTTGCCTTGACTCTTTCTGTCAAGTAGAAAGGAAATAATTTCAACCTTGTACAATTCAGGAAGCACCATTAATGTGAATGTATCCAAAATCTCTTCAAGTTTAAGTAAATGTGTATTATTATCTTAATTGTGTCCACCAATAAATATTGCATAGCTTTGTAACATTTGTTGAGAGACGACTTGATTTAGATGTTATAGGCTTGAATTTATCCTTGTCATGCTAGAATTAGCTCCATCAAATTTAAATGTTGGTATAGCATAATACCTTAGGGGCCTTCCATTTTCGTTCCCATTTCCATCATGACCATTCCCACCAAGCATATTGAACCCAATTCCTCCTTCTTTATCATCTTCTCTATGTTCTTCTATCTCAACTATTCTATTGTTTTATCTATTTTTTACAATTCTATTTGCATTATCCACCATTATTGATTCTTGTTGTTCTTGTCATTTTCTTCTTTCTTTACTAAGCCTTCTCTAAGTCGTCTCAATATCTTTTTCAAGAGGAATCAACTAGTCTTCTTCACCAATAATACACAACCAAGACAATACTCAAAAATACATCAGATACCCCAATGGTAAATAATGAAAACACAAAACATAGGTCACAAAAGGAAAATAAAGATAACAACTAAAATATGGAAAATAATTAATTAAATATAAAGTCTAAATTAGCAACACTCTCGAGCAACATAATATTGCCAAAAAGGACGAACGCCCGACAACAGCGCCAAAAATTTGCTAAGAGGTTTATTTTCTTAAAGCAAACGTCAAGTTAAAAGTTTACCTTTTACAACTAACTTGACTATCTACTTCCACAAGTATATGGAGTACAATAGCATCTAGGCAAGAGGATCGTTACCTTGAGGATTTGAGTGCAAGTACTATGGCTTAAAATTGCATTGCTATCTAGACGAACAATAATGAGTGATATTTGAATTTTCTAACAGAGAAGGCACTTAAAGAAAATAATTGAATTAAAACAACAAGCAACTAAATAAATAACAAGTAGTCCAAACATATAGAATATTCAAATAACAAAAGAGGATTGGGTTTCAAACTAGCTGCTCCCGTAGTTAGATTAATTCCCTAGACTAATGAATCAATGGGGCTCGATTAAGGGTTACTGCCAATAGTGAACTAATCCCTTTGCCGAGCAATTGAATTCTAAAGCACTAATGAACCCATAAAGTTACTGAACCAATTAGGGTAAATAATATCTTGGTCGGACTACTATCTAGTCTAATCTAGTTGATATTGAATAGTCTAAACTTAGAGTGCAACTTCCGTATTTTACCCTAAATTACCAAGTGGATTAAAGAATTTGCCATTTTCTTAAAACCTCAAGAAGCTCTCAACAAGTACCTTTACCCACCATGTCACCAATTATCCAAGTATATCAACCATCACCAATCAATGAATGGTATGATCTTTGCCTAATCCAAAACAATTTAGCAACTCATATTGAAAAAACACAAAAGGGAGAAATAGTCACGACAATTCTATCCATAGTAACAACTTCGCAGTTAACAAGAAAAATAGCTACTTCTTATAAAAAATTAAAGATAGAGAAAAATCCAACAAATTATTCTAAGAAAGATAGTTACTTCCAGTAATTAAAATCTATAATTAAAGAATTTAAAATGTTAAAACTGTAAGAACAATAGTATTAAACTACTTCTCTCTACTTAATTAGCAACATTTCTCTATCTAAAATTACTATTCAACTAACTCATGACACTTGTCTTTCTTTTTTTAGGCTTTCCGTAAAATATACAAAACTTTTTGCACAAGTTAAGCCAAAATTAGTTCAAATTATAATGGTAAAAAAATGCTAGAACCCTTGTGTGAAAATCACATGTTATAAATCCTGAACCGTTGTCTGAGTTCTTGATTTATACTTGTAATTGGTTTCTAGGACCGCAGTGTGAAAATCTCCTGCTTTAATATTGGCACTGCAGTCTATACTCAAGTCTGATTCTTCAAATCTTCCAATTTGTACTTCTAGCCCTTTGACTTCTTGGCTTCTTCACTTGTGCTTCCAACTTCATCTATTTTAACCAACAAGAAAAACCAAATAAACATAAATACCAAATAATATCAAATTGATGTACAAATACTACCAAAAAAAAACACCTTACTCTACTTCAACTCTCATAAAACCCCAATTGACAACAAAACACATCATAATACTAGAAATTCAGGTAAAACCTAGCAAAATATTGGATATTTCGAGGTTTTAACTCTATATAATATAGTTATCACATTCTACATTATTTTGCTTAAGATGTATGTTTATTTGAAACTCAAGAAAATTTGTATCATAATGTGCATATCTACATATCCGTGCATATATGCACAGTCAAGGTTTTTCTCCATTTACCCTTAAAAATAAAATTTGTAAAATATTTTTAAAAATTAAACCATCCATAATTTAGATGATGGTTTATATAATTGTCTTGCAAAAAGTCAAAAAGAAATTAAGTAATAATGTACCGTTTAATTTAATAATTTCATATTTTATCAAAATTTGATCTAAATTCCTGGACCATTCAAATGCAACATATAGGTTCGAAAGTGAAATTTTTCTGAATGAATTGATTTTTGAACATGATGATCTACTTAGTGAGATAAAGCTAATAGTATTTTCAGAATATTTTTTAAAGTTGTAATTATTTAGATATTGTTAAAGGGACAAATAATGTCAAAAAATAAATGAAGAGGATCTAAATCTATATATACCATGCAATTGTATGCCTAATAAATTATTGTACCTTAAAAGACTCAACATTTTTCAGCAAAAATTAGGAAAGTTTTCAAAGAAAAATTGTACTTGTTGATGGCAAAGAGTAGAGGAGAGAAAGTAGAGAGAAAACACTTTTTCATTAAGTGTGGATGAGAAACATTTATGAGGCAAGTATCCCTTATTTATAGATTTCGGACAAGGAGTCTCAACCAAAATAACCACCCTATCCAAGGAGATTAATTACAATAATACCCTTAATGAGTTCTGCCATATGGGTAGCCTACTTATGGGAGAATTCTATAGTCTCTTTAGTATTTTTTAGGGAACCATTGCCTCAATAGCTATCCAATGGGCAGCTGACACCTCATTAAATAATGATAAGGATTGTTACATTGTAATAATTTTATCATTTGCTTGTAAATCTATTATAACAGGTTATCTTATCAATTTTTCTATTTTGTATATTTTTAAAAAGAAAAACCTAGTTTAAATTTAAAATCAAATAAATGATAATTTCAAAATTAAGACAAATAAATGAATCTCTCTTTGAAGTCTCAAATAATTTCATCATGTGAATTATTTACATTACTTGAAGTGAAATTATACTAATAAATAAAATAGTACTATAAGGAAAAGAAATGTACTATCAAAATATCAACATAGTATTGTCCAAAATAAATAAAATAAGATATTCCTTATCTAAAATAGTATTATACATACTATTAGATTATCTGTATCATCACAAAATGAACTTTTGTAATAAAACAAAAATTTGGATAGTAATTTTGTGATACAAAAAATAATTCAATAGTACTATAGAATATGAAGAAAGTACGATGAGATATCTAAACAGTATTCTCTTGTACAATAAAAGTACTACCATTTCAACTATATAAATGTGATTAAGAAAGTCAATGCATAATTATATATAAACAAATGAAAAATAAAAAAAATGGATAAAATTATATTATAGGTCATTAATCGCATGAAAATATCAACTAAAATATTAACGAATAATAAAATTGTACTATGTAATGTATAGAATACCAACTATCAAAATATGAACATAGTACTACTGAAATGATTACAATATACTATCCTTTTATGAGAAATCCTAGTATTTTCTAAATCAAGTTAAATGTAATGTTAAATTATCTATGTTATTATCAAATAAAATTTTGTAATGAAACAGATACAAGAATGATAATTTTCGGTGATGAAACATATGATACGATAGTATTATAGAATATGGAAGAAAGTACTATGAGATATCTAAATAGTATACTCTCATTTAGTAAAAGGTACTATATACTTCATTATAGCAACTTAATTAATTTTGAATCTTATGAGGGGTCCATCTAGTAATTTATGACACATTAAATTAAAGATATTAATAGATCTTTTGTATCATATCAAAATAATTTTTGGTAATGACTCATAGATGGCATAGTAAGTTTTTGGTGATGAAAATGTCATAATGGTATTAGTAAGTATTATCTTATATAGTAAAGGTATTATATGTCTTTTGTATCAACTTGATTAAAAAGAAATCAAAGCATAAATGAATATAGACCATTTCAAAAACAAAAAATGAGAAAACTTATATTAGATTTTATTAAATATGACATTATCACCATAATTGTAATAGGTAATAAATAGTATGATGAAAAGTAAAGAAACCTACCATCAAATTATCAATATAGTACTATCTAAAATAGCTATATTATACTCTCCTCTTTTTTGAATAGTATTTCAAAATATCATCATATATAGTTATATTAATGATCATAAATTACTTATAAAAGTCAAATTTCATGGTAAAGTAGTATAAATTATTATTAAAACTTCATAACACACTAAAAGTGAATAAGTTATTGTAATAGACCTATAAATTGAAATGTTAAATTAAAGACGTAATTCGAGAAAAAAAAATAGTACTATCAAATATTATAAAAGTTACAAACATGTTGTTTGGTTACTATGCAAAATTGTACACAAAAGGAAAAAAAGTGACAGAATAGAAAATCAAGGTTATGAGCTATTATTCTTGCCATTATACTATGTAAAATGTAATGAATAATATAGATGTAGTATGTTTATGTAACGAATTGGTACTATATATATGTTAGTGTAGTACTATCATTTAAATACTATATAAGATACTCCATTGTCTAACCTAGTGTTAAGGCACAATCTAATTTGTGCAACAAATAAAAATTAAAATAATAAGCAAAAATAATATTTTTATATATAATAATGTTATAATAGAAAATATAGATAATTTTGTGAAATAAGAATATGGAGTAATTATTTAATAGTTACCTATGATTATGCATAATTTCTTGCAGGATTTAATGTTTTTAAACCAATTTAAAAAAGAAATTGTAAGACCACTAGACCAAATTATGCTCTCCTTTTATTCAAAGTTGAAAGATATTTTGAATTTTATTATCATTAATGGTAAAAATATTTGATTGAAAAAAATTTTTCAATAAAAGACGAGTTTCACAAGGAAATTACTAAAGTGTTATTCGAATTTCACCATTTATGAAAACAAACTAAGCCAGTTGAATAGTATTATTAAATTGTGAAAGAAGCACTATGAGAAATAAAAATAATATCTTCAAATATCATAAAAGGTAGTACTTCTCATTATTTTAATTAATAGATAGAGTAACACGAAAAATAAAAAATATTATTAATCATAGAATTTTGCATGAAAATTAGAAATAGCATAACATTTTTCATAGTTTCCTTACATAAAAAAAAAAATTATTTCATCAATGCAAAATCATCAATATGAAATTAAAAAAAATGAAATTTTTAATATTTTGTCATTAATAAAAAAAATAGTAATAGATAATTAAACATTAATATATATGATAAAGGAAGTAGTAGTAAAGGTTAAGCATGAGTTATGCAAAAGATGAAAATGATGAAAGGAAACTCAATCTTCAAACTTTAACAAGTTCCGCATTTATAAGGAAAAGTTTGTGTGTAAAACCTTTCAAAATAAGCTAGTTACATCTAATATAATCCAAAGTTTCAAAATTCTCCTATATATCTAATCATAATGGTGAATTTTGAATCAACGGTATGGTACCCTAAAGGGATTGTAGAATCCCCTAATTATGTATCCTTAATAGCCCTTTACTCATCCCTACTTATGTATCATTAATAATCCCTTCACTCCAATAATCATTGTTGCTCAAAGCTGACCATAGCACTTTGGAGTCCCCATTTGAGGCTTTTTTATGCATTTTAATAACCTTGAACATGGGCTTCAACCTCCATCTAAAGCCCTTTCTTTTATTTATTATTTGCTGAGACAAAGGAGGTCCCCTTCTAAGGTTTGTTACTGGCATATGATTCTGTTGCCAAAGCATAAGAGTCCCCTTCTGAAGTTCTTTCTTCACATTTGATTCCATTTATCAATTTCAGAAGCATGAATACTTCTAAACCATGATAACTTAAGTCCCTGATTGTAGAACAAACTATCTACACCAAACTTTAAGACATAATTTTAACCCACTAGCCTCAACCGTCTTTAATGACCGTTCAACCCATCAAGTCATTTAAAATTCTTGAAAATTCACCACTAAGGGTGTAAATGAACCGAGTTGTTCATGAACAGTTCAGTCAAAAACTTGTCTCGAGATTGATTTGACCAAGCTCGAGTCAAGTTTGCTCGAGCTCGAATCTTTTGCGAGCCAATCTCGAGCATATGTATATTATGCTCGAGTGCTCGTCGCTTTTCAAGTGTGAATATAATTTTTTAAACTTTTTATTATATGTAAAATTACTAAAATATATATAATTTTTAGAAAAATTATACATTTACCTATGAAAAATTTAAAGTACTCGAATTGGAGCTTGAGTTATAGATCGTTTTACTTATTTTTAAGCAAGCTCGAATCGAGCTCGAGCTTCATTAAGTTCTTTCGAGCTCAAGCTCAATTTTTAAAGCTTGTTCAAGCTCGAGCTTGAGCCTTATAAAAAATTTCGAGCTCTATCTCAAGTAGGGCACTATTTGTGCTTGACTAGACTCATTTACAACCCTATTCACCACGTCTATTCAGTTATAGTCATTTTACTTTTTCCCTCCAAAAAATGCAAATTAGCTTATGGGATGTCATACCAACCTTTAATTCGCTTTTACACATCCCCACAATTTATCTGAAATACCTACTTGGCAATAATGAGTCATGATTTTACCTACAATCTAGCTGTTACCCAGCTAAGTAATATCCAAGGGCCTATCCACAATTAACTTTCAATGGCCTAATTGAAAAAACTTTTCAAAAGTATCTTTCTAGGGTTGATTTTGAAGTTCCTAAAACTAGAGAGATTAATCAAAAACTAAAGAAAACTTAAGGGGCCAAAGTGCAATTATAAACTTTGTTTTCTCCTCCTCATGACCTAAGCCATGGCATATGCAATTTTATCTTCCTTTCCAATATTTTCTTTTTTCTGATTTTTTTTTTTAACTTACTCAAGTCTCTCCGAGTCATATGAAATTTGAACCCTTTACTCAATTTTTCATTTACAACGCAATAATGATTTAGTTTTAAGTTTTAACCGAAAACAGCTGAACGAAGACCATGAAGAAAGAAATTGCACTAGAAGATTTTAGTTCATCTTTGCCTTTTTATTTTTATTCTTCAATCAATCTTGTCCAAATGGCATGAAACACATAGCACTAACTTAGTTTTTCTACATAATACAATTCTAGGGTTGAAAATAAGGAGAATAAACTAAACAACACTAAAAAAATAGAATTAGCATGGCCCTTTTGAGCTCCACGATTTTTGCTCCCCACTTCTCCAGTTAATGATTTGTGATATTGAAAGATATGTCTAGAAGCTATTTTTTGTAATCAAACAATCCTAAAATAACACAAAATTTCATAACAAATTTATCTATAATACAAATTAAAAAATGATAAGCAAAAAAAGCTTTCTGACGTCAATGGCAATGGATAAAACGGCACAAGAAAGAGATTCTAACAGCTCCGATGATGTTTTAGTGAGTTTCAGCTAAGATTTCTTTTTTTTCCCATAGGTTTAAGGTGGTTTCCTTTCCGAATTTTGTGTGATTTTTTGGATTAACTATTGATGAAAGGTGGTTGAGGATGACGAAAATGATGGTGATGATGGTCTGATGATGGGTTATGATTTTTTGTGGTTTTTTGTTAAGGTTCTTGGGAGAGTTTTGTAGCTTTTTTGGTGCCTATTCTACCTCAGCTTTTTTTTTAATTGTCGAAGAAAGCTTTTTTGGTTGTCTAAAGAAATTGTTTTTCTTTTCAGCTCTTACTTCTTAGCTTCATAAATTGTTAAGGAAATCCCCTATCCTTCATAATGTCAAATAAATTGTTTTGAGGCGTAAAATGGCAGAAAATTGTACCTTTTTGAGGATCTAGAAAGTTATGGCACAAGTATGGACAATTCGTTCTAAGAGAAAATTATAGCTTGATTTTTATATCGTAGTGTAACTTGTACTAGTTTCATGTAAAATGATGAAAATATAATTTTACCATACCACAAATTATGAGAAATTCATACAAATTCAAATAATTTAAATAGCTTAACTGATAATTTTCATTAAAAATGGCACCCATAAGACAGATACTTTTTGGTACACACATCAAGGATGCAAAGGCCTAACTTTGAAAACTGTCCAAACGGATTCCAAAAGTTACTAAAATTTGAGCAGATGTCCAAAGGAAAAAATGAAATTTTAGTCCTCAAAGTTTGGGCGTGGTCTATTTTGGTCCCCAAACTTCTAGACTCATTTAATACTCAAACTTTTTAATTTCTATCAATTTAGGACGTATTTTAAAATTTCAACAATTACAGATAGAAAAAGTCACGTACAAGGCACCTAACTATTAAATCTCAAGATCCAATTTAGCCTCTAAAGTTTGAGTCGTGGTCCATCTTGGTCCAAAATTTTCAGACAAAACGTATTTAATCGTCAAACTTTTCAATTTCTACCAATTTGGGACAAATTTAAAAATTATGTCAATTACAGAAGAAAAAAGCACGTGATTGTTAAATCTAACTCGGCTTACAACACCACTCAGCCAATTTCAACACACTTAGCAATATTTTCCCTTTTCCCTCTGATTATCCAAACACTCAACCATTCAACATTCTTGTCTATAATATCAAGAAATGCTTATCATCCTCATCATCACTCGTATCATAATCAGAGTCAGTTAGGGAAGTCCATTCAACAGAACCATTGGATTCATTGTTATTAATGCTATTTGTGGCATCATCATCCCTACTACTAGTCCCAATCCTATTGTTAGAACCACCACTATTATCTTTAGAATCAGCGCTACTATCTTCACAACCATCACTCCTATGATATGGACTTTCTAAGGGGTCATAACATAACTCTTGAACCGTAGTTTCATGAAAAGACTCCTTCGTGGTGTTAATTATAATTCTAATTCTAATTCTAATTTTATTTGTAAGCTTGACTCGTGTGGAGCCCATCTACTTGTACTAATTGGAAGAAGTTTTCCAACTAATTGCTTAAGAAATTCTCTTGAACATAACAAACTCACAAAATTAAGAGATAGTACCTACATAAATACTCTAATATATATCATAACATCAGGGAATGTATTATAATATACACATGGGAAAAAGTAAGGTTAAAAGTTTTCTCACCTCAAATAACTATTTTCTATTGTATAAAAACTACTATAATAGGAGGCTTCTCCATCACAAATAGACATATCTAATACAATATATACTACGTAAATTCTCTCCCTAATTAAGCTTCATATTATTACAACCACAATACTAAACTATATATCCAAAAAATTAAGTACAAGGGCAATATAGGTTTGTGGGTAATGATTTGCTATATCAAAACTTAGTTGGAGGTCATTGTATCTTGGGAAAGAAACACCACATCCACCCAGTGTAGTAGGGGACATATTACCCTAAGGAGAGCGCTAATTAGCATGCCTCAACTATAAAAAATCTTTTCTACTACGTAACTTAAATTATTATTTTAATTTATTGGTGATTTATTATTGTGTTATTATTTCCTTTCTTTGGATATAACTTTTTCAACTCCAGTTTAAATGGGTTGAAATCGGCTGACATGATATTTTAACTCAGGTTAGCTTTAGCAGTTCACTAATTGACAGAATTTTCAAATTTTTCCTAAATTGGTAGAAATTTGAAAGTTTGAATATTAAATGTGTTTTGTCTAGATATTTGAGGACTAGGATGGAACGTAATTCAAACTTAAGGGGTTTAAATTGCAATTTTTCCATTCTTTGAACATTTAGATATTGAGATTTAATAATGACATGCCATGCAAGTGGCATCTCCGTCTGTGTTGACGGAATTTTTAAATTTATCTTAAATTGGTAGAAATTGAAAAGTTTGAGGATTAGATGTGTTTGTCATGAAATTTTGGGAACCAAGATAGACTATGATCCAAATTTTGGGGGCTAAAATTGCATTTTTTTCCGATGTCCAAAAGTATGAGACTAGGAACCCTTAAAGTTGGAACCCAAAACTCAAGTGCCAAAAGACTTTTGTAAGTTACTTTACCTTTTCAAAAAATGATTTAAATCAAACATTTTGACTGAAAAAATTCTAAAGCAAAATGAAAATTTATTACTGGACTTAAAATTGATATTGCAATACAATGTTTAGGGGAAAATGTGAATTGCGTAAGATTTGGACTTTTGTCTTGAAAACGCAATATCCTAATTTGGTAATTTATTATCAAAAGTGCATCAAAATTCAGTATCTACATGACAAATTGATTTTACACTTAAAGTGTCATGTTCATGTGATTTAATGTTTCTGTCCCTAGTCAACACCAGTAAAAATTTAAAAACTTATATTTTGGACACTGCGGTCATTTAGGGACCAAATTGAATACAACTATTTAGTTAAAAGACTAATTAGGCTAAAATTTAAGTTGGAAGACCATTTTGATTTTAGTGAAGTAATTGAAGAACTATTTAGGTGATTCACCAAAATGTATTTAACCCTGCTATCTTTTAGTAATACTACATTTCTAGGGGATTGACCTTCAATACAACTGATTATTGGAACTCAAACTCAACTAATTATTATATCCTAAGGATTTTGACCATTTTCTAAATAGAATACAAATAAGGCCCCATGTCCTCTAATGGCATGACAATCTTTTTTTTTCTTTCAAAAATTATGGCATATGGTTAAGGATGACATTGTAATGGCTATCAAAAGTTTTTCCCAATCTAGTCACATGTTAAAGCCTTAGAATGACACCCTAGTTACACTTATACCTAAAATTGATTATCCCATCAATGTCACTCACTACAAACCTATTAGCTTGTACAATGTGGTTTGTAAGATCATTTCTAAATTACTTGCTAATAGAATGAACATTGTTTTGAATTCTTGTATCACTCCATTCCAATTAGCTTTTGTACCCTACAAACAGATCTTAGATAATGTAACCAATGCTTATGAATTTATTCACTTCCTGAAAAACAAAAACAAAGGTAAATCAAGTTTCATGGAATTAAAGTTGGATTGGCTAAAGCATATGATAGGATAGAAGAATGGAAATTCTTATGTAGGATTGCGCTCAGTATGGGATTATGCCTTGGTTAGGTGAGATAGATCATGGCATGTATATCGTTTGTGTTCTTATAGCTTCAACATCAACTGTGAGAGAGTGGGATATTGATAACTCTAGTAAACTAGAGTTATTTATGTCTAACTAATAGCATTTTGTTGGTTTAAATTCTGAATTTTGGTGTTTATTTAAGTAGTTTAGCTAATTTTTACATTATGTGTTTGCATTTTTATTTCTAGTGAATATTATGAATTTTTATTGAATTTTAGTCAATTTAGTAACTTATTTAATTTAATATTATGTTGGTTAATAGTTGGAAGATGGAAGTCAAAATGAGCAAAATTTGAGGACCAAAAATGTTTTAGAGAAGAATTGAATACCTTTGTTGAAAGAGAGTCAATGTCGCGACACCGAATTCCATATCGCCACATCGAGGAAAAAATTAGATTATGATATTTGAGTTTGATGTCACGACACTGAATTTCATATTGCGACATCGACGCACATTTAGAAAATGTATTAATGGCATTTTTTTAAATTTTGACTACCAGATTTTAAGTATTAACTTGTATAATACTCTAACTAGATATAGATTTTTAATAGGTGTTGGTCCATATACTAGAGTAGTGTAGTTAGTAGAATTTCACATAATTAGTAGTGTAGTTAGTGTAGTTTAAACTCACTTTTAGTTCAATACAAGTTCTCCACCAATTTCTTTTAAATCTTGTCTTTAATTTCTTGTAAGTTTTAATTTTGATTAGATAGTTTTAGTGGGTTAATCTTTAGCTACAAGTAGATATAATTTTTATTTGCTTTAGTTTAAATTCTTGAAAATCTCTTTACTTCCATTTCAAGCTTTCTAATTGTTATAATATTCTTGAAATGGAACTAATGATCAGAAATTTAACTAATGATCAGTATATAAGTTATAATATTCTTTCAATTTTAGTGATCATTAGTTAAATTTTCAATTACTTGCTTTAATTGTTGGTGATTTTCATTGGCCTTTCTTTTATTAATCTAAAAATATGTAGTTTCCTCTTGATTTTATTCACTAATTTAATTATATCGATTACTAGTAGTAGAAAATAGAGTTTATTAGTTTTGCATACTTTCTAATTGTTGTCCTTAGTTGAGTCAGATTTATTGCCTTTTAATTTTAGTTCCTTTTTAGTTAATTCTAGTTCCTTTAAGGGTAATTTCACTTTTTTTCTTTTATTCGTAATTAATCCTTTAATTAGTATGTCTAGTTATTTCTTTTGATTATCGTAATAGATAAATTAGTCCTGTGTTTTAATTCACTAGTTTATTCTAATCAAGGCATTGAATAGAGTTAGTAATTGCCCTCTTTATGGATTGCCTAACTGTACAATTACTCTTAAATCTTGGTAATTTCTAACCAACAATCCTTGTGGGACGATGCCGCTTACCACTATCGACTACCTTCCTTGTATACTTGCAGGAATATGGGGAAAAAGTAGTGAAAATGTGAGGTTTATAACTTATTTGAGTTCCTAATTGATTTTATTCTACCAAACGCACGAACAAGTTTTTGGCGCCATTACTGGGGATTATCCTTGGGTATATTGGCATATTGAGCACTTTACAAGTCGTATAGATTACACACTTTTTATTTCTTTTGTTATTAATTTTGGTTTCATAGTTGTAATTGTTAATGTTGGTGACCTTGTCTCGTAAATTGATTTGGCATTTGCAACTAATACTTGAATTTACACTTTGTAGCGCATGATAAGAAAGGACAAGGAACCTTTAACTTGCTTGGATTCTGAAAGAGAGATCAGTTAGAGAAATCTAGAAGCAAAGAAGAGTTCAACAACAGTTGGAAAGAGTGGAAATGGATAACATCAACCAAAATCAAAGGAATTTGAACAATGAGAATGATGAGCAAGAAGAAGTTATGGGTAATCAAGGAATTGTTGGCTTTGGAAACCGAAATGGGATGAACATGGATGGCCATCCTTTGCGAGAGTATACTATGCCTAATTTTGATGGGGCCAATTTAAGTATCGCAAGGATGCCCGTGTAAGTAAATAATTTTAAGATTAAGCTCGCATTGATTTTCCAAATGTTGCAATAACATGGTATGTTTGGAAGGGGTCCTCATGAAGATCTTTGCAGTCATTTGATAAACTTCGAGTAGGTATTGGATACATTCAAATTCAATGGTGTACATCCACATTGCATGAGGATGCGAGTTTTTTCCTTCTTATTAAGGGATAGAACAAAGGTGTGGCTTCAATCTCATGCTCAAGACACTTTCACTACTTGGAATCAACTAGGACAAGAGTTTTTGGCAAATCATTTTCCACCATCTAGGACCTCCAAAGTGGATAATGAAATCACTTCTTTGAAACAAGATGTTGGTAAGAGCCTAAGTGAAGTTTGATACGTTTTAAAGAGTGGTTGAGGAAATGTCCCTACCATGCCATTTCGTTATGGTTGCAAATTCAAACATTTTACAACGGATTGTTACAAGAAACAAAATCTATAGTTGATGCTTTTGCTTATGGCTCCATTTCATTCAAAACACCGAAAGAGGCCCAAGAGTTACTTAACCTAATGGCTTCAAATTATTATTATCATGGGCCTACGACTCATCCGATGGTGCAACAACAAGTCTACCAAACCAATGCTCAAAAAGGTGGCGTGATGAATTTGAATCTTAATGATGCTTTCCTTACCCAACAAAGTATGCTTATGAATGTTATGAACAACTTTATAAGAGTGTTGGAGAACTCTGGAAAGTCAAGCACAGTAAATGCCATTGGTTCATCATTCCAATCAAATTTGATTTATGATTTTTGTGGTGGTAGACACTCCAATGGACAATGTAAGGTTCCTATGGGTGGAAATAAGTAAGTCCACAATGTACATATCAACCTTCATCGTCAAGGAACTCACAAGGAGCTTATGGAAATACTTACAATCCTTCATGGACAAATCATCCCAACTTTTCTTAGAGCAATCCAAACAATCAACAAAATTTCCCATACCAACAAAATCTTCCACATCAAAATTTTCAAAAGCAAACCTCAAACTCCTCTAAAAGACCTTATCAACCCCTAACTCACACAAAAGAAACTTCCAAACCAATTCATTTCAACCTCCATCTAATCCTCTATTTCAACTACCAAGACCTCCATTCTAGCCTTCTAATTTTTCTCAACCTATGTAAAATGACCAATTTGCTCCAAGAGAAAATGCATATGAAGATGGTTGGAAAAGAGAGGCCAAGTATTTTAAAAGAGAATTGGAAAGAGAAAAGAGGGAAAGAGGAGCAAAATAGAGATTATGAAAAATTGAGGCCATCAACAAGGAGCTTGGAAATTCAATTGGGACAATTGGCAAGAGTGAACAATGAGAGACCTATGGGGTCCTTTCTAAGTGACTCTTCTCCAAATCCAAGAGAGAACAAAGGAAAGGAGCAAGAGCAACAAGCTATTAGACTTAGAAGTGGCAAGAAAGTAGAAGGAGTTGAGAAAATTTCATTGAAGGGCCAGGGGAAGGAAAAAGATGAAGATAGTAGGGCAAATAAAGGGGAGTTTTTAATAGGTCAAGGAAAAATGATAATTCCTAAGAGCATACCAAACCCAATGTGCAATTCGATGTAGGTAAGAATCCTACACTTCAAGTTTCCAAGCAAATGAAGTTACCATTTCTTCAAAGATTGAAGGAGGATGAAAGGTAAAGAAATTCAAAAAGTTTCTTGAGGTATTTCATAAGCTTGAAATCAATATTCCTTTTATGGAGGCACTTGAAAACATTCCCACTTATGCCAAATTCATGAAACAAGTTCTCACTTAGGAGATGAAATCTTATATCTTATGGAAAAGTGTAGTGCATTACTCTTAAAGACGTTACCTCTTAAGTTTAAGGACCCTGGCTCCTTCACCATACCTTGTGAAATTAGAGGCTTAATCAAACGCGAGCCCCTTCTCAGGCGAATTCCTCCTTTTGTTACTCAGCCTACCGAGCCCAAAGAAAAAAATCTTCATAAGAGCGGTAGCCAGACCCATGCAAAATAGTCAGAAGCTTCCAAAAAACACTAGATACCAGCTCTATTTCTTGAACTTGTGACAGATGTATAATGCCTTCTGGAAATAACAGGAGAATTTACAATGTCAAACACCTTGATATCACTAGAAACTTAAATTAAAGCATACCATTTTAAATAATCAAGCCATAGCAGCATCCTTCTTTGAAAAGGCCTTGTGTGATTTAGGTGCTTCAATTAATCTTATGCCTTATTCAGTTTTCAAAAAGCTAAATGGAGAAGAGTTAAAGTCCACTAGTATTTCATTACAGCTTGCGGATCGAAGCATAAAGTTTCCAAGAGGAATTAATAAGGATGTGATTATAAAGATTGGAAAACTTTACCTTCCGACGAATTTTATAGTCCTAGATATGGAAGAAGATGAAGAGATGCCAATCATTCTTGGAAGATCTTTCCTTGCAACCGAGCGTGCATTTATTGATGTTCAAGAAGGGAAGTTAGAATTTTGAATAAATGATGAAATTGTTACTTTCAATGTCTTTGAGTCATCAAAACTTCCCTATATGTATGATGTTATGAATATAAATATAGCAAGATAATCTAATTAATGGTTTTTGTAGGTATAAGTTGGTGAATTCTCCCTTAGAAAAAGCTATAGTAGCTCCAAATGATGTAGATCAAGAAGATGAAGAAGTGTTGGAATGTTTGAATCAATTAGAGAATAATACATCATTGCAAGAGGAGGGTGAAGAAGGTAATAAAAAAGGTAAAGGGGGGTTTCCGACCAACGAACCACCCAAGGTAGAACTTAAATCTCTTCCTACTCATTTGATGTGTGTGTATCTTGGTGAAAATGAGACATACCCGGTGATTGTGAATGCTTCTTTAACGGGTAAGCAACTTGACAAGTTGATTGTGATTCTTAAACTATACAAAAGTGCTATTGCTTGGTTGATTGATGATATTAAGGGAATTAGCCCTTCCGTGTATATGCATAAAATTGTGTTGAATAGGGGAAACAAAGCGGTGAGGCAACCTCAAAGGAGGTTGAACCCCACCTTGAAAGATATTATGAGGAAGGAGGTTATTAAACTTTTAGTCATGACGGTATTATATACTCTATTAGTGATAGTGAGTGAGTTAGCCCCACTCAAGTTGTACCTAGAAAGGGTGAATTATCGTGATAGTAAGTGAGACCAATGAGCTCTTCCCCTCTAAATTGGTCACGAGTTGCCTTATGTGCATTGATTTTCTTAAATTAAATATGACTACCCATAAAGATCATTTTCCTTTACCTTTTATTGATCAAATGCTTGAAAGATTGGTCAGTTTTGCATATTATTATTTCCTTGATCGATATTCAGGCTATCTTCAAATTGTTATTTGCCTGGAAGTTCAAGAGAAAACAACTTTTACATGCCTATTTGGTACTTTTGCATATAGGACAATGCCATTTGGACTATGTAATGCTCCAAGTGCATTTCAACGATCTTACGATACCGGCAAAGGAAAAAGATGGATACTACTTTTATTCTGATTCGGACAGAGGAAGACTGATTTCGAGGGATAGGCATTCCCGTCCGCCTTTCTCTTATGGAAGGATGACTTCCTCTTTACAGGGGGATGGGTGCGGTCCCAGTTCGTCAAAAGGGACCGCATATCGATTTGGGAGAAATCCTTGGATTGCATATTTAATATAGATCCATGTCTTTCTTGTTTCACTCAACTTTATCCCGATTTTTCTGAGGGGGAAACCCAATTTTTCACCTTGAATTGGTCAAAATATGCAAAATTTCTTACTTTTCGTGGATGGATTAGATCCAGTAATTGGGTGTCAATATGTTTGCTATTTTTCATGATATGATTGAAAAGTGCATATAAATCTTTATGGATGATTTTAGTGTATTTGGTGCATCATTTGATGATTGCCTTTTGAATTTAACTAATGGGTTGAAAAGATGTGTTGAGACTAATTTGGTGCTTAATTAGGAAAAATGTCATTTTAATTAGGAAAAGTTACCTCTACCCATCAATGTTAGAGGTGTGAGAAGTTCCTCGGCCATGTAGGTTTTTATAGGAGGTTCATTAAAAACTTTTTGCATATAGCTAGACCAGATGCTATGTTCTTTACTTCAAAAAGATTGTGTTTTCAACTTTGATGATTCTTGTTTGCATACATTTAATGAGTTGAAGCATGTCCTTGTGAATGCACCAATCATTGTAGCACCCAATTGGTCTCTTCTATTTGAGTTTATGTGTGATGCTACCAACTATGCAATAGGTGCCTTTTTATGTCAAAAAGTGGATAAAATGTTGTATGTCATTTATTATGCGAGTAGAACCTTGAACGAGGCACAAATTAATTATTCTGCCACAGAAAAGGAACTACTTGCTATAGTTTTTGCATTAACAAGTTTAGATCTTATCTCATTGGGTACCAGATAATTGTACACACTTATCACTCTACATTAAAGTACTTATTCTCTAAACAAGATACCAAACCACGTTTATTGAGATGGATACTTCATTTGCAAGAGTTCGATTGGGAGGTTTTGGAAAAAAAGGTATTGAAAATGTGATAGCAAATCATTTATCGAGTATTGAAGCATCTAGGCTTGTGAATCTAAGACCTAAGAAATAAGGGCCATTGTTGAGGAATCATCAATTGAAATTTTTTTTTTAAGTGAAGAAAGCAAGTCCTTGGTATGCCTACATTGTGAACTATTTAGTTGCAAGAGTAATACCAAACATGCTCAATAGCAATGAGAAGAGGAAGTTCTTTGCGGAAATCAAATATTACTTTTAAGAAGAACTTTATCTTTTCTGGGAATGCAATGATCAAGTTTTGAGGAGGTGTGTTCTGGAATGAGAAGTGAAAAAAAACATTTTGAAACATTGTCACTCATTTCTCATAAGAAGTCATCATGGTGCACAATATACAACTTTCAAAGTTCTTGAATGTGGTTTGTATTGACCAACATTCTTCAAGGACTCTAGGAATTTCATACTTCAATGTAATGAATGCCAAAGAGTAGGTAATATTTCAAGAAGACAAGAGATGCCTCTTAATGGCATTATTGAGTTTGAGGTATTTGATGCATGGGGTGTTGATTTAATGGGACCCTTTCCTACCTCATAGGATGATTCTAATAAATTCATTTTGGTTGCGATGGATTATGTGTCAAAGTGGGTGGAAGAAATAGCCATCCCAACAAATGATGCAAGAATAATGACTAATTTTTTTAGGAAAAATATCTTTTCTTGATTTGGAGTCCCTCGAACTATTATTCGTGAGAGAGGAACGCATTTCAAAAATTCTCATTTTGAAGCTTTGATGATGAAGTATGGTGTGAAACATAAAATTGCTTTAGCCTACCATCCTTAAACCTCGGGTCAAGTTAAGGTTTCAAATCGAGAATTGAAGAAGATCTTAGAGAAAACGATAAATAGTGCAAGGAAGGATTGGACACTCAAATTGGATGATGCACTATGGGCATACCAGATGGCATTCAAAACTCCTATTGGCATGTCTCCTTACCAGATTGTCTATGGAAAGACATGTCATCTTCAGTGGAACTTGAACACCAACATATTAGGCAATTAAGAGTTTAAATTTTGATATGAAAGAGGCACGTGAAAGAGACCAGGTACATGATTTGAATGAATTTGATGAATATCGAACCAAAGCATATGAGAATTCTTTGATTTATAGGGAAAAGACCAAGACATGGCATGATAAGCTCAATTTGATAAAGGAGTTCAAGACCGACGACTTGGTATTACTTTTCAACTCAAGAACAAAAATTTCTGGGGAAACTCAAATTCAGATAGAATGGTTCATTTGAAGTGGTGCAAGTTTTTCTTGGAGCTATGGAAATTAAAGGGAAAGAAGGCACTTTTAAAGTCAATAGTCATCGTCTCAAACTTTTTGTGGGAGGAACTATCAATGAGAGACGGGAAACCATCCAATTTGCACAAGAATGGTCACCATTGCCATGTCAAGCTAATGACTGTAAAAGAGTGTTTCTTGGGAGATTACCCAAGATTTAATTTCATTTTTTGCTTAATTTTGGCATTAATTTGTGTTTAATTTCAATTAAGTGTGATTGAGGTTAATTTAGGTTAAAATAGGTTATAGACGTTTTCTTTTATTTTCAATAAATAGAGTTTAAAAAATGGATGGAAATTGTCTCTAATATTTTTGTTTTTAATGTTTTAGGTGATGAGAAGATGTGGCTTGAAGTAGGAAAGAAGTTGGAAAAATTGGCTAAGCGTTGATATTGATCTTTATGGAAGTTTGGTTCATGTCGTGACATCAAATTTAATGTTGCGACATCAACATGAAACTTCAGCCCAAGCAGAAAACTAAACCCCGTTTCCATGTCGTGACATCAGATTCGATGTCGCGACACCGAGGATGTGTGGGCACATGACATATTCTGTGTCACTGTCTTGAAGCACTGATTCAAATTTTAAATTTAACTCAATGTCGCGACACCAAAACCCATGTTGCGATATCGACTTTGGGTAGAATCAGAATAAGTCCATTTTCTTCTTCTTCTTCTCCCATTCTTTCTCAAATTGCAAACCCTAGCCATACATCTCTTCCCAAACTCCAAATTTTCTCAAATTCTTCCATCAATCCTATTTCCAACACTCTCTCAATTCATCTAGCCAATACATTTCCTTCATCAATTATTCACAATTTGTGGAATTTTCAAGTGATTTACCAAGGATTTAATTGAGGTTCTTCATCAACAATTGAAGGATTGTTCTACACAACATGGGGAATATCTTCCAATTCTTATGTTCTTAAGAACGTGAGGATTTAAATTGTTGAAATTTTGGTTGGATTATTGGTGATTATTTGGATATTTGATATTGTGAATTTTCAGCCATTTTTGAGAAATTTGTGGAAAATTTTGGTGCAAAATTTTTGTGGAAGTTTCCTACTAGTCTGATTGTAAATCAGTTGTAGTTAAATTGTGTTGGAAAATTTTGTGATAATTGCTTGAGAATTTTATTGTGTTGGGACTGTTTTCATTGTTCAATAATTGAGCAAATTTTGACAATTGTTGATTGTTTTGGGCTAGTATAAATGATGAGGAGAGTTTATGGAAGTGCTGAGACGAGAGTTAGAATGAGAGGTAAGGGAATAGGTGATACTGGTTCAAGAAAAAAAAGAGCAGGAGAAAGGACTAGTAGTGAAGGAATGATTAATGAACCGGGTGAGAGTAGTGAAAGGATTGTAGAACCCCAATTCACCAGTGTCTCAAGCACAAGATGTGTATTTCAAAATAATTAGAAACATGAAATTATAAGGGAGCGTGGCTTTGATTTGTCTATGCATTGAGGGGCATATGAAGAGGCAAGAAAAGAGATAGAAACCCAAATTAAAGAAAGGCATTGGGAGAGTTTTGATAGAGTAGTTGGACCCGGTTATACACAGTTGGTCAAAGAATTTCATTATAACTTGTGTAATTTAGAGGATGGCAAGATGAGAGTTCGGGGAGTTTTAGTTGAGTTTTGTACCAATGCTATAAATGCTTATTTCAATGTACCTTCTATTCCATCTGATGAGTATCATGAGATTGTGCACAACAAGAATAAGGACATGAATGAATCTAGACCCAAAGGACTACTTCTCGTGATGAGCTATTTGAAGGAATAAATTCTCACACTTGGAAAGGGTGGACAATTATACCCTTCTTCCTCTCTTTGAAAGAAATGGCGCTTTCGGTTCTGTCGGTGCTTGAATCAATTTTGTCTTCTCCATATTACTATATCTCTAGAGTCATATAGAATTCTACGGAAAGCCGTATTCGATTATGACTTGGAGAGAGATCTTTCATATCTTTCGAGATCCACCCTACAACATGGGTCTGACTTGGTTTGCTCCTATGGAACCAAGGTCGAAAAGATTGAAAAAATCAGTCATTCACAACCACTGATGAACGATTCCTCGAAAAGTTCTTCTTGGCATCTATTATTTTGACAAAAATCTTTTTGGTTCTTAGAAAGAAACAGTTTGAGAAGGTTCAATTGGCTGAAATGAATTTCTAGACTTGCAGATTTATCAACTTTGCTTGTTTATCCACCACTACACGCGCGGAGGCTTCTCTCTAAGGCGGAACGCTCCCCTACCGATGTATTTTTATATCCCACACTTGAAAAATAACCGGGATATAAAGTTAAGGGAATGGTTGGGTAATTGGTTTATATAGACCCTTCCAGAGTGAAACCGAAGATCAAAATAACATTTCCAAAAATTGACAAGGTAATAGGGCCTCATTGGTAAGTGCTACAAGATCTCGTGCATTGGAACCCAAGGTTATGGACCCGAATCCGTTAGTATGGAACATTTTCTTTTCCAAGTGACAAAAGGACTATGTGAAATCTTTAGTTTTTCCTCTTCCTCTATCCCTATCCAATAAGGATAGGTACAATGTTTGAATCAATAGAGAACCTTTTCTTCTATATGAATTGAATCGATATTATTCCATTCCAATTCCCTAGTCTTTCGACACAAGGGAGGGATTTAGAAAATTCCCTTTCTTGTGTCAAAAGAGTAATGATTCTTGATCATTAAAGAATGTTGTGTTATGTTGATATTTCTTGGGTAATGAATACGACATGAATAGTTGAATTAAAATTCCTTCACCATGGTTTATCTCTTGCCAACAAGTATGTGATTTTATTTTATAAGTTGTAGAATATGGGGGTCGAATTCTTTGAGCTACATTCAAAGAGATAAGGTGGTATTGGTTTATGCCATTATGACAGGGATGCCAGTGGATATAGGTTGTTTGATTAGCTAAGAATTTCTCGATAGTGGGACATCTAGGAGACCAATTTTTTATGCCTCTAGTCTGATTACTCATCTATGTATTGTTGCAGGATGTCTTTATTCGGTTGATGAACCAATGACACACCAAAGAGGCAGGATTAATAAGGAGTATATGTACAAGATGTTCCGAAAATATGAAAAATATCATCCCGTAAAAGGTCAAATGCCTCCACCACTGCTCCCAAGAACTTCATTCATTCCTTTGCCACCAAGATTTGTATGCAATGCAGCAGTTTTAGAAGAAGAGCGAAATGACTTGCAAGGCTACTAGACTTACAGTCAATTAGTGATGCACAACAATCTGACAGTAATAGGAGAGGCATTCTGGACCACCTCACTCAGCACATGGATTCAACCACTGCAACCTCCATCGTGGCATTATGGACCACCTCGTGGGCTCCACACACCACCAGCGACTCTTGTACATCAAGGAGAAGCTCAATAGGCTGGTGAACATGTTGGGGCCCAAGACGAGGACTTTGAGGACAGTCAACAACGTGGTGATGAGGATGACCCGAAGGGCATGAATGACAGTTGATGAGACATTAACAAGAAAAATATTTTCTTTACAGAATTTTGCGACATTTTTAGAAATTTTTACTCTTATTCCATAGTATTTTAGTAGTTTACTATATTTTATATTTTTAGATATGTTTATTTGGATAATTTCTTTTTAATTAGATTGGCTAAGGGCCTTAGATTGATGCCAAGTTACTTGTGTTGATATTAGATTTGAGATTTATCCATTTGAATTTCATGGTTTAATATTTGGTTTGATACCTATTGTGTTCTTAGTTGATTTATGTGTTTGAGTAGTGATAATAGCTAAGGGCCTTAAGATGATGCCATATCATCTATATAGTGTGTATGTTATTATTGATGCTTAAAGGTTGGAAATGAAGAGTGTGAGTTTAATTGTTGTTTATATGGCATGGCTTGATTTGTTCTTGGCAGTATCACTTAGTGATCTCCCTCTTATTAAGAATGTGTCATGGTTGATTATTTGTGTTTTAAGTTTGTTTTTATTCGTTATATTGGAAATTGGGTAAGTGGTAGAACAAGTCTACTTATCAATTAGAAAAAAAAAAAAGTCAAGTTTGGGCTGTTTATTTCTTATATCGGGAATGGTTATTTGATGTTTATATTTGTGTTTGATGACTTTTGGATAGAAAAATTGATCAATTTGGCACTCGATGATGATATTTGATTTGTACTATTATATGATTGAACTATTTGGATTTCCCATTTCATGAATCTAAGTTTGTGTGAGTAGTTCTTTTATAACATAAGAATTTCAAAAACTTGGTATTACTATTTCTAAAAAAAAGAGGTACTAATATTTTGGGAAATAACTTATTTGAAATATCATTTATTGATGAAATCATTAATAATACTTTGTTGTTAAGTTTATCATTTGGAAAAAAATAGGTTAACTAGAATAGAAGGTATTTAAGACATTTTGTATGATTACATAGGGAAAGTTGATCTAACTTGTGAATTATTAGTATTAGATATTAATTTTAGGTACATTTTACTCATCTTCCTTGGTTTAGGATTGTTAAAAAAAAAAGGAGTTTTGCATTTAGTAAGCGAGTACGGGATTCCAACATGTACCCATGTTGTTTTTCCAAAATAAACCATTAGAGTAGTATTAAGGAGAGTACAGGATTCCGGCATGTACCCATGTTGTTTCTCTGAATTAAGCTACTAGAAATTATGATTTAGAATACCAACAAGTTGCGGAGGAAATTTTTGCAATACTTATCATTGATGTCATACTACTCATTCCTTAATAGATTAATGATCTCAATTTGTGTGACATGTGCATATAAGTAGATTTCTAATGAACTTCTATCTCCATGCAACCTTGTCGAGATCTCCGGAATAATTGACCAACTTTGTAATATTTGTGATTCGAGAAAAAATGAGGTTTTGAATGAATAGAACTCAATTTTTGGTAATCTCTTTTTCTTTTTTTTGTTAGTTAATGCTTAGTAATTTGAAGTCTTGTGTATTAATTGCACTTTTGATTTTTGGAAAAATTTGAAAACTTGGATTGACTAATTAAATGGTTCAATTGCCATATAATATATGAGGTCTCTTGAGAGAATTCCTTATTGATCATAAGTAAATCCATTATTCATCAATTGTTTGTTATATCGGTGGTGTATTTGTCAATTTGTAGCAAGGATTTATTTCCTTGTTTTGCTCGGGACTAGCAAACGCTAAGTTTGGGAGTATTATAACTCTAGTAAACTAGAGTTATTTACATCTAAATTGTAGCATTTTGTTATTCTAAATTCCAAATTTTGGTGTTTATTTTAGTAGTTTGGCTAATTTTTACATTATGTGTTTGCATTTTTATTTTTAGTGAATATTATGAATTTTGGCATTTTGTTTAATATTATGCAGGTTACCAGTTGGAAGATAGAAGTCAAAATTAGCAAAGTTTGAGGAAAGAGATTAGAGAAGAATTGAAGACCTTTGCTGAAAGAGAGTTGTTGTCGAGACACCGAATTGCATGTCGCGACATCAAGCCGTGTTCAACAAATGTATTAATGGCACTTTTATAAATTTTGACTACCAAAATTTTAAGTATTGACTTGTGTAATACTCCAACTAGATATAGATTTTAAATAGGTGTTAGTACACACACTAGAGTAGAGTAGTTAGTAGAATTTCACATAGTTAGTAGTGTAGTTAGTGTAGTTTAAACTTCTTATTAGTTTAATACAAGTTCTCTTTCGATTTTTTTTAGATCTTATCTTTAATTTCTTGCAAGTTTTAATTTTGATTAGATACGTTTAGTGTGTTAATCTTTAGTTATAAGTAAATATAATTTTTGCTAGCTTTATAGTTTATTTTCTTGAAAACTTTTTTACTTCCATTTCATAAACTTTCTTAGTAAGTTTTAATTTTTTTCCAATTTTAGTGATCATTAGATAAAATTTTCAATTACTTGCTTTAATTGTTAGTGATTTTCATTGAGCTTTCTTTTATTAATCTAAAAATCCAAAAATATTTAATTTCACCTTGGTTTTATTCACTATTTCATTAAGTCAATAATAGTAGAACATAGAGTTTATTAGTTTTGCATGTTTTCTGACTGCTTTTCTTAGTTGAGTTAGATTTATTGCCTTTTAATTTTAGTTCCTGTTTAGTTAATTCTAATTCCTTTAAGGGTAATTTCACTTGTTTTCTTTTATTTACAATTAATCCTTCAATTAGTATGTCTAGTTGTTCCTTTTGATTACCTTGATAGATAAATTAGACCTTTGTTTTAATTCACTTGCTTATTCTAATCATGGCTTTGAGTAGAGTTAGTAGTTGCCCTCTTTATGGATTGCCTAACTATACAATGATTCTTAAATCTTGCTAATTGCCAATCAACAATCCTATAATGTGAGACATTTCCGTTTACCATTAACCACTGCCTTCCCTGTATACTTATTGGAGTGTTGGTAGAAAGTAGTGAAAAGTAAGGTTTATAACTTATTTGACTTCCTAATTGATTTTATTTTACCTAACACACGAACAAATATGTGAATCCTAACAAGAGGATATGGCGTGGATATTCATTATCCCTAACCTATTCTTTGTGTGGACAGGGGGCTTGACAAATCTCATTAATCAGGCAATCAAATAGAGAAACATGACTGGAATGCATATCTATAGAAATGGTCCTATTGTATCACATTTTTTCTTTGTTGATGACTCCTTAATATTCTTCTTTAAAGCTAATAAGGAGGTAGCCTATAAATGAGTAGGGTCTAGACCTAAATCTGTCCCGATCCGGACCCATTTATCTGGGTCTACGTCCATGACAAATTCTCGAATCGAACCCAGATCTGTTTAGTTATTATATTAAATGGATCGAATATGATCTTATTGTTCTGACCAGATTAGGACATAGATCCAAATTCAATTAAAATATTTAATATATAATAAAATTATATACAATTAGTGTTATTCTATATGTATATATACATATATGTAGTGTAAATTATCAATATAAATTATATTCTATTGTAGAACCCATGCATAACTATAAATTTTGAAATAAAGATTTACTATAATTACAGAAAAAAAATCATAAATTATAAAATTTCTATAAAAAAAATTCAAAAGTTAAAAAAATATTACAAGACCCAGACCCGGATCCGGGTCTTAATTCAACAGATCCTATAAATATACTTTTGTAGACCCGAAGGATATCCAGATTCAGATCCAAATCCGAACATACTAATTGGATCCAGATCTAGATCTGGATCTGGATCTACTAGTTTTGACTCGAATCCGACTCATTTACGGTCTATAAGGAGGAAGCAAAGATAGTGATAGATGTTTTAAGATGTTATCAGGAAGCATCAGGACAATTGACTGATCTCTCCATCCGTCTTCTTTATTAGAAACAGCAACAGTCAAGATGTATGACCTGTTAGGATTTGGAGGTATGAAAGAGGCAACTTTATCTTGGGTTACCTATGGTAATTAGAAGATTAGAAAAATGGGTATTTAGCTACATAGGAGATAAGATCACAGAGAAGATACAAGGATGGAAGCACAGGTTATTAAGCCAAGTTGGAAAAGAAATCCTTGTAAAAAATGTTGCAATGGCCATGTTCTCTTAATCTATGTTCTGTTTCAGACTATCCAACCGTCTATACACTAACTTCAAGAGGATATTGGGGTGAAAAATCACGGAACTCCTAGAATAGGTTAGGTCAAATAATCTTTGATTTTAGGTTTCGAATTTAAAAGGGAATTGAAGAAGACAGTGTAGATGAAGAGAGTCTGTCTTCATGGAATTCTTAGGAGAGCATGGCATTATTATAAATATGAGCGTTCCTCATGGAAGCAAGGAAGGATATATATATATATATAGGAGGTCAAGCGAAAGGAGCAATATAATATTACTTTGCCCCCTGCACAACCACATGTCAGTTGCTTGTTGGTTGGGAGAGTTAGTGGAATCCATGCGGCAGCTTCTAGTTAACTTAGGAATGTGAAATTACCATTTTGGAGTCCACAGGACTTTACTGTAGTGTAAAGGGATGTTACTATAGTAGAGAGGGAGTAAGGAGTTTACTGTAGCACAGAGGGTTTTCACTGCAGCGGAAAGAGAGTTAGTAGTCACTATAGCTTTTGAAGGGAATATTTTAAAATTTAGAAGAAAATTTGGGGTGATATGAAATGAAATAAAGCTTTAGCATTTCAAGGAAATAATGATGGCTACTTTAAAATTTCTGAGAATCTCCAACAGGTTCTAGGTGCAGGGAATATTTCCATGTGGCAATTTGGGATCAGTATGCATAATTAATCTGGACCATTCTGTTGTCTTGATCCCAGCTATTGGATCGTTATGTAATCTTGTTGAGGGTGGTAATGAACAAGGTGAAAAGTTGCATTAGATGAATGAGTTGGGATAGGATCTCATAGTACTAAAGGAAATGGAGGATTAGGTTTCAGAGATCTAGAGGATTTTGATACTATATTATTTGCTAAACAAGTTTGGAAATTCATTACAAACCCTAATATGCTGGTAAACAAAGTAATCAATACAAAATACTTCAAAGATTCCAAAATTTCTAGTAGACTCCCTAGGACAACTTCATGGCTTCGGAAGAATGTGATGAGAGCAAAGAATATCTTGGCTAAATGGTAGGCAATGAGATAGATATTAATAGATGGACTAAGAAATGGATACCAATTACAAAAACTTGAGATTGTGATATAGAAAATGTTGCAGAACTGATCCAAAATAGAAGATGGAGAAATGATAGACTGAACTACCTTTCCAACAAAGATGTAATAAGAACATATAGCCAAGTGGTTCCCACTTAGCATCTATGAGAATGAAGACAAGATGATTTGGAGTTTCTCAGCATGTATGTGAATCAATCAAGATGATTTGGAGTTTCATCTAATAGACTGGCCTATCTACAGTAATTTTAATTTGGATGTTCAATTGCAAATCTAGTGAAAAGGAAAGAGAAGAATGATAACCAATAAAGGGGAGAATGTAGTGAAAAACTAGAAAATCGGTGGTTTGGACGAAATTCTAGAGACTGAACTTAAAAGTATAAAATTAAACACTTCTTATGGAAGTGTTTAAATCACATAGTACCTATGAATGAAAGGATAAATAAAAGAATAGAAAAAGGTAGCTATGGGAAAGAGGTAGAAATAATAAAGCATATACTTTTCTTTTGTCCTAATGCTCAACAAATATTGAACATGGCTCCTATATGACGAGATGGATTGAACGAGATGAAATAGAGATTCTGGCTATGTTGGGAAGCAATTCTTGATGCAACAAAAAGAAACCAAGGGAAAGAACTAATACAACTAACTACTAATCGTGTGATATCCCACGTCGGTGGGTTACAAAGGATAAGATGTGAATATAATATCCTAGGTGTTGGGCTACTAATAATTTGGCATAAGCATTTTGAATCCAAGTGTTTAGGGCCAAAAGTTATTGAGATAGCCCATGGCCCAAGATGTAACATTTGGTATCAAAGCAAATCTCGTGTGGTCTCTGTACGGGGTGAACTTGGACTAATGGTATTGGGCCGCCACTACACAAGGGAGTGAAAGAGCTAAGTGATGTGCAAGGCTATATGCTACTTCGACCTAAAGGATGAGAGCCACCTCTAGAGCATGTACGAGCCATCACTAGAATCCTGCACGAGGGTGATCCAATGTGGACCTTGAAACGATGCAAGGTCTTGGGGTAGGGTAACTGTGATATCCCACATCGATGGGTTACAAAGGAAAAGATGTGAGTATTATATCCTAGGCATTGGGATATTAATAACTTAGCTTAAACATTTTGGTCTTGTGATTTAGGGCCAAAAGCTATTGGGACAGCCTAGGCTCTGAGATGTAACAAACCTGCTATGGCAAATTTGGAATTCAGGGAACATGAGGAGACTAGAAATCCTAAGCAAATAGATGTTACAAGGTTATGGAGGAATGAATAGAGTATGAAGGGACTAAAAACTGAAACATCTAAGAGCAACAACAGCTAACAATAACTTCAGCTCAACAATTGGCTAAATAGAACCATGATAACTCTAGAAAATTACAGTTATATGTACCCTAAATTTGATAGTTTTGCTACTAGTTTCAAACATTTTTAGTGTTTTCATGTGTGTTTTTGTTTATTTTGCTTTTATGTACTAGAATATGTTAGTATGTGCTTATTAACTGTTTTAGTACTTATTTAGGTGTTAATTAGTATATTTTATTACATTTTTTATTTTAGAGTTATGTCGTGTCTTTGACTTAACTTTGTTGGGAGTTAGGTTTTCATTCGTCTTTGTCTATCTTTCATTTTTTGACCTATTTTGTGAGAATTTTATTTATATATTTAGGTGTTATTTTAACTGTTCATTATAGATAATAATGTTCTCCTATGTGTTAGGGTCACATGAAAAAAAATGGCACATCAATCGAAAATTTAAATGGATGAAGATTTTGAAGTAAAATTGTGAAGTGCTACATTTCAGAAGTTTCAGTCCACGTCGTGACACAGAGGTGGCTGGAGAAAAAATGACTTTGTTCGGGGTTGATTTTTTTTTTTTTGCACTATTATCCCACGACCCTAGCACTATTTATACCCCTTTTAAACCTCATTTGAGATATAGAAGACCTATTAGAAAGCTAGTAGGAGTATGCTAGATTAGAGAGTAATTTTTTTCTTTTTTCCTCCCTATTTGGGGAGGGTTTTCTTAGATTAGATTAGAGTAGGATTTCTCTTTCTTGTAATGACAATTTCCTAACTAAAAATTTAAGCTTTTTAGTGGTAAGTTCCTTGTTTATGTTAAAACTCCTTTAGTTAAACTTTAATTTCATATTTTTTTAGTTTAATTAGTCTAATTACTTTCATATATTTACTCTCTTTGTATGATTTCTTTGTGTAATTGTTACATTAGATAATGTGTTTTGTTTCAATTATACTTCCTTAGTGGTAATATTAATAGTTTAGATTTGTTAATTAGAGTATATTAATTTATGGACTTTTCATTTAATTACTTTCTTTTACTTGCTTTCTTAGTTTAATTAGTAGATTAGTGTATGGGCTTTCCTTAATCATGTTTTCTTAGTATTAATTTTTAGTTTAGGTTAGTTAATCGCTTTTTAAATTACTTTCTTTTACATGCTTATGGGCTTTTTATAATTGTTCTTTCTTAATGATAATGAGTAGTTTAGATTAACTAATTGCTTGTTTAATATTCTTTTCATTTTAACTGTTCCCTTTAATAGCTTTCTAAAGATACTTCCTTTTTAATTGCTTTCTTAGTGTTTAATCTTTACTTTAAATTGCTTCTTTAGTTCCATTAGTTCTAGTTTTAGTTAAATCTCTTCTCTTAATCATTCGCTTTAACTTGTAATCTAACAAAATAAACAGTAATTATCGACCAATCACTGTGGGTATAATTCCTACTTTCCTTTACTACTAGTTGACAACCGTATACAGGAGTTGCAGAATGCCACTTAATTAGTATTAGGATTTATGTGTTTTATAAAGTTATAACTAGGTGTATAAGGCATCAAACCAATAGTAGGAAAGGTTAAGTTTAACACAGATGTAACTATTGGTAACATCAATGGTAGGATTAGGTGAGGTACTTGCAAGAAACTAGAAAAAGCATGGGCATTTCTCGAGAAAAAAAAAGAGTTATGTAGCACTTGAAGAAGCAATAGTAGTAAGACAAGCACTAGTTTGTGCAACAGAAACATGATGTAAGGAATGGAGTTGGAATCTGATTGCCAAAACTTGGTTAAGTTGAGAGAGGACACAGCCAAAAATTGAAAATTAGGTGTTTTATTGGAGAATATTTTGTATTTATATAATTCTTTTTACTTTTACTCATTTTCATTTGTTAATGGGGAAGGACATAAAAAAAGTCACATGTTTGCAAAATTTGTGAAATCTTTCTTACATGATGTAAAGTGAGAGCAAAGTTCTTCCTGTAGCTTATTGAGCAAAAGCACAATTTGATATGCAGGCAAATGTCCATATTTTGTAAATCTTTTATAACTATGATATATTATAGTTGCTGTAGATACCTATTTTTGTCCCTTAAGTTGTCCCCTATTTTCCTTTTAATTTGTCTCTCAATTTTCTTTTAATTTTTTCTTTCGAAGATCTTTTTAACCTGCTCTTTGATTTTCTTTTAAATTTACCCTTTAATTCTTAAAATTTAAAAATGATGTTTAATTATTCTTATGCGTTTTATGCTTTTGAAATACTAAGAATGAGTTTTAATATTATTGAATTTTTAGATTTTTTTTTTTAAAAAAAAAATTAATTATTATTAATTAATTAATTATTAATTAAATTAGAAATTAAATTAATTAATTGGTTTAAATTTTAAATAAAATAAAAAAAAATTCAGCGCGTGAACAGTATCACCTGTAGTGTTCACGCGCCAAACAGTCAGCTCGACAGAGCTGTTTTGGTCACGTTTTCTCTGCGTTTTTCACCCATTTTTCACCAGAAATAAATATAAGAGCCTTGGCACCCACATGACAAGGATCTGGTTTTGGCCATTTTTACACTCAATCCAATTCATTAAAAGCACAAAAAATCAGTCTAAAGGGGGAGGAAAAATTTTCTGCAGAGAAAAAATTTTCTTAAGCCTAAAAAACCTACCAAATAACCAACTTTGACCCAAAATTTCATACGATCGGAGAGGAATTAGACTAAACACAAAGAATAAAAATTGTAGAGGGTTCCTGGGGGTACAACTTCCCTTTGTAAATCTTAAGCAAAATCGTCCATTTGGAGGGTCAAAAAGGTGGTAGAAAAAGGCTGTTGGTCCAGAGGATCTGCAGAAAAATTTCGAAGTCTGAAAAATTTTCCAAACAACCAACTTTGAGCCAAGATTACAAGCGATGGAGGAGGAACTGGAGTAAACTCAAAGAATAAAATTTGTAGAGAGTTCCTGGACCTACAACTTCTCTTTTCAAACCCGAAACAAAATCGTTCATCTGGTGGGTCAAAAGCGTGCTGGGAAGAAGGCTGGTAGCCCACAAAAATCTGCACACAAAAAAAATGAAAGGTTAGAAAAATTTTATTTCCATTTTACTCCCCCAGATTTCAATTTTTTTTCATTTTAGCCTGAGAATATTTTCTTAAATTACATTTAGGCCCTTCTGATAGGGCCCACTTGATGCCACGTCAGTGATGACGTGGCACCACTAGATTGCGCACCAGATTGTGCCACGTACTCGATGACGTGGCACCACCAGATTGCGCCACGTCAGCGATGACGTGGCATTTCAAAAAAAAATTATTTGCGTTTTCGCCCTCTAGATTTCAGATTTCTGCATTTTTAGCCCTCAAATAATTTTTTTAAGTTACATTTAGGCCCTTAAGGAATTTTCTTTAATATTACTGTTTTCTCTTATACAAATCTAACGTCATCGAGAGACATGGGGCAATCTGGTGGTGCCACGTCAAGTTTTACTTGGCATTTCTGGTTGGCATTTTAATACGTTTTTATACCCATCTAGATGTGTGAAAGAGACAGGTCCATGGCAGCTTATGAGTATTAAATTGTAAATAGACTTTGATCTTTGCACATATTTTTGATTAATTGCTTTTGTGATGATTGGTGCTTTATTTTAATGTTTGTTGGTCTCAATATAATATTTATGCCTTATCTTACTTGTTAAATTATGTGAATTTACTCTTTTGCCCTCAAATTTTGGATTAGTTGCACAACTAGACGTTAAATATTTGAATCAAATTCAATTTAGCCCAGGACTTAATAATTGTATCAATAATATAAAATTGGGCTAGAAACAAGACTCTAGATGTGTATAAGAGTCAGCCTATCTGTCTCTTATACACATCTAGATGTGTATAAGAGACAGAGATGAACTCATGACCTCAAACAATCTAAAATAGGGAAGCGATAAAATCACGCAACCGGTCCAACGCCGGGTAAAGTGGGTGAAAAGGGAAATTCAAATCCATCCCAAACCTTCCCATTTTACAACAGGATTCCCAAACTCATTTTCTTGAGTTACGTGGACCAGGAGTCAATCTAAACTAGGGTTTATTTTCTTTTTAAATTTTGATGTATTTTTTGTGTCCCGGCGCACCAACACACCGGGTGGCGACTCCAGTCTTGTTTTCCCTAGTTTAGATTGTTTTTATACAATTCATAGTCGCATTAAAGGCCCCGTTATGTAATAGTAAATAGGTGATTCATTTAAATTTGTAATAGTAAGTAGGTAATTTATGTTTGTAAATTGTAAGTAGGATTTTTGCATTCAATCACCTATTTCACGAGTACCACACGTGGTCTCTTGGTCTGTCTCTTAACACATCCTAAGGGTCGGTAAGCGCGCAGTAAGGGCGCGACAGTTGCTATCTGAATGAATTAAGGAATACAACCTTAGGGACTGTTAAACCATTTGATAATGGTATACTTTAGACCACTAAACTTTTTATGTTTTCAAATTACACACTAAACTTTAAAACATGATATACTAGTGGTCATTCCGTTTGATTTTAATGTTAAACTTAACACAAAAAGTAAAAATTGAGGATATAATTGTCCACTCACAAATCATTAAAGGACAAGATTAAACTATATTTTTACTTTTTCTAATCTAGGGGACTTCAGTGTGAAAATTCTAAAAGCTGGGGGTCAAAATACAGAGCAAAGAAAAGTTGGGTTTTAGTGGCATTTTTACATTTTGTTTCTTCTCCACCCACAGTGAACGACCACTACTTCAACTCTTTTCCAGTGTTTTTAAATTTGGACCAAACCGGCAGGTTCGACCAGTTAGACTGCAAACTAGCAAAACCACCAGTTTGAGTAAATATAGTAGCCGAAAAAGTTAAAAAATTTCTCAGAACTGGAGAACCGGTATAAACCAGTGAGAATCGGGCAACCCGATTTTTGGATCGCTTCACCATGCCATGAAACCATCTCATCTTTTCTGGCATTGTTTTTTTCTCCAAACAAATCAATCAAAGCCCAAAACAAAATCACTAATAGAAATCAAATCATCATGTTTCTCAATTAATCAACCATACTCTTCCCTCAAAGCCCCACATCCCAATCAATGAATCCATATTTGTTTTCTCAAAAAACCAAATCTGAGAATCTGAGAATACCAATGATTCAAAAAATAAAAAATAAAAATAGTGTGGTGATTTGTTTTCTTAAAGACCCAAATCTTCAGATATGAGAACATCAATGATTCAAAAAAAAAAAAAAAGAATAGCGAGGTGAGAGGAGACGAGAAGGAGAAGAATGTGAGAGAAGATCGAAAGGAGGAATTGCAGCGAAGATAGGGGAATTGTGATACGAAGAGGAGATAGCGGGAGGGGCAAGTAGAGGAGGCGAGGAGAAGGGGAAGAAGATAGCATTGGGGTTGGGAGAAAAATTAGAAAGGTTGGAGAAAATAAAAATAAAGTCAGTTTGGTTTAAAAAGGAAGTAAAATTGTTAAGAGGAAAAAAATTAGGCAATTAAAAAAGTTGGACACGTGGGACTCGAACCTTGAGTTTGGCATTATTTATTTTTAAAAGAATTGTTGACCCGGCGGTTCAATCAGTTCAACCGATTGGACTGTAAACAGGAAACTCTATCAGTTCATTTACCGGTCCGAATTTAAAATCACTACTCTTTTCTAGTAAATTCTGGCAACCCATTATCACCAGTAAATACTCAAATTAAACCAAATCACATAAACTTTATACCAAAATGTTCATTATAATGAGTAGATCGCAAATATCCATAAACAATCTAACACAAAACTAGCTTGAAGAATGGTGTAAAGAGGCCTCCATCCTTTTTGCTATTCTATGCTTCTTTTTGGCCTAATTTGAAACTGTTCTGACCCAAAATTTTAAATTAAAAAATATCCTATTGTATGAAACCATATGGTACGGACATAAGTATTACCATTTTTATTAATTCAATGAGCAATTTAAAAACATAAAAGATTTTAGTGGTCTAAAACATACCATTATAAAAGTTTAGTGGCCCCTTTGTTTTTTTGCCCAATGAATTATCATTTCAGGGGAAAAAAAAAGAATTTTAGATCGAACTTAAAATTATGGGAACTCCAAACTCAACCGGACCCACGATCAAAATAAATGTAGCTCGACTGACCCGCCATCGACACAAAATTTTTGCAGCTTAAGCCCCTTCCCCAAATGCGAAAATCCCAGCTTTCCCGACGACCAAATTAGTTGTATTTTTTGTTCAGCTGATTGATTTCCAAATGGCTTCTTCCTGTTTCACCAATTTCTTACCTCACACCCATTCAAATTTCTCTACAAATCCCAGAATTCCATACCCCACATCACATATTTCACCCAGAACCCCACTCTCACTCACCCCATTCCACTCAAGAAAGTCACTTTTTTGTCTTCCCAAAACCGAAACTTCCCTAAAACCCAGTTCATATCTTCCCTTGGTAACCTCTTCCTTACCAGCCCAGACAAAAGCCCAGATTTCAAGAATTATCACTGAAAAGATTGTGACTTTACTGCTGGGATCATTTGTTTTCATGGGTTGTTTAAGAGCCAGGCTTGTTGTGGCTCTACCAGCTGTTCAAGAAAGTAGTAAAAGTGGAAGTTTTGAGGAAAAAAGAGAGGCCCAGAATGGGGAAATTGAGGAGGATGAAGAGATGTATGTGAAGTTTTTGGAGCAGAACCCAAGAAATGTTGAGGCTTTAAAGATAATTGTGAATGTGAAGATGAAGAAAGGGAAGACAAAAGAGGCTGTGGAGTATGTGGAAAGGTTAATAAATATTAAGCCTAATGAAATTGAGTGGAGGCTTTTGAAGGCTCTTTGTTATGAGATGATGGGACAATTTAGTATGGCCAAGAGGTTGTTTAAGGATATTCTGAAGCAGAAGCCTCTTTTGCTTAGAGCTTTGCATGTATGATACTTTTGTACTTTTTCTTTTTCCGTTTCTGTTTCGTCTTTCTTGGAAATTTTCAAATGCTTTAGAAAAGCTGCAAATTTAGTTACATATTTTTATGTCTTGGTTTGTTAGCTATTAAGGGATCTATTGGGATTGGGACAATATTTTTATTTTCACTTTTGAAATTAGTTATTGAATCCTGCTAAGTTAGTGAAATCTTGTTGGTACTAGTAGCGTCTTGAAATTTATTCCTTTAGAAGCTATTATGTGCATCTGGATGGTGCTTCCAATGTACCAACTTGCTGTACTTTACTAGAATAAGGTTACTGCAGCTCGATGCTTCTCTAGTGAGTAATGAGACAACTTATCAAAGAATATGAGATGGCATTCCGGCTATCCTCACTAAACTTTGGCAGTCACAGCCAGAGGGGATATTATTATCTAATGACTTGTTTCCTTTAGGATATTGTTGTAGCCATGAAAAACTGACAATATATTTCATTTTGAACTTCTTTGGTGGGGCTTCCTACTTTTCATCTTCTAAGAGTAATACTGCTTTTACATTCCAGAAGCTGTTTATGTGAAGTTTCTGGGAAAGGAAATATTGATGGTTAGATTATTCAAAATCTGATATTATTCAAACATGCTTTCCCGGGAAAAGTGGAAAAGTATTGTGAATGTGCACATTGAGAATGTGTTTTTGTCTGATGACTTCCATGCTTTAAGCATGTAATCTAAAGTTGATGGGATCTCATGAATTTGGGCTTTTTTGTGTCTTCTTTTTCTTCGTGCAGTTCCTTATGAGATTCCTTTATCTTAGGACCATTTTTTCTCTTTTTTTTTTTTTAAAAAAAAAAAACCAAAACCAAAACAAAACCACCTCTCCCTCTAGTGACTCGAACCCATGACCAATAGGTCATAGGGGAAGCGTCTTACCACCTAAGCCGCACTTCATTCACAGACCTTATAATGGTTTCTTTATGAAATTGTTTTGGTATATCATGAACTCATTTTCATGTTAAAAATGACATCTTCATATTTTTTTCAAAGTCCAATTGTTATTTCTGTCTGATTTTGCATGTTGTAGTCCACCATGTAGTGGATGCTTGAGAGGCATTCTACTGCTCTGTGTTCCATTTTGACAACTCCATGCTTTTCACTATATATTTTCCAAAAGCTTTTGGTATGTCTGAGTTCTCTTACAATGGAGTTTATCGAACATGCAAATAGGTGCAGACCACGTTGCCTTTTGGATGACGAAACAAGTGCCGCATGATATATATACTGATTAGTTTGTCTTCCTTCTTTAGACATGGTAAGGGTTAAGAATGCACTTTCTGTTTTATATACAAGTATGAACATATATGTTGCTGCTACAGTCTGATTTTGCACTTATCACATGTGTATGACTGGCAATTTGAATTGATTTCTTGAAAACATAAGCTGCCTTCCCCCTTGTTTCTTCTGCGTGTAGTAGGAATTCCCAAATAGATGCTACCATTGAATATTATTTTGTTATTGGCCTTCTGCCTCATGGAGGAAGGTTTTTGAGTTCATGTTTACTTTTTCAAAACATTGTAATTTTCACATCTATATGCACATTGGTAATTAGATCTTACTTTCTAAGGAGAAATGATAATTAAGCTTCCAACATGTTGATGTGAGATACTTATGTCATGAGAAAACCACATGCTTAGTTTTCTTCATAAATAGTCATTTTAATGACTGATAGCTCAGTCAAGAAGTTTTATAAGAAAAACTGCATCTGTCAAACCAAAATGGTTCAGCTGGTTTAGGATTTTTTTTCTTTGCTGGATTTTAAATTATTTTTTTGTGGTTTTTCTCTCCTTTTAGGGTTTGGCAATAGTGATGCACAAGAATCATGAAGGACCAGCTGTTTTTGAGATGCTGGACACGGCTCTCGAATTGGCTTGTCAAGAGAAAAGAGTCAATGAGGAGAGGAACATAAAAATACTAATTGCACAAATGCACTTAGTTTTTTAATAACTCACATCAAGATTGACAAATGAATTTGAAGCTGTTCAAAATTGTGATCTAGTCAAGATATAATGATGGCTACAAAAGACTGGCTCATTGTTCCATTTAAACTTTCTCATCATTATGAAGTTCAAAACATACTTCCACTTTTTGGGATCAGAACGATTAGGTTTAAGGAAATAGCTATATCTTTTGCCCCCACCCCCTACCACAGAGGGAGGGAGAGAGAGAGAGAGAGAGAGAGTCTATGGCAATGTTTTCATAATGAAAAATCTGAGATCTGATATGTTTTCATTCTGCAGGGAGAATTAGAGGAGGCCTTGGAAAAGTTTCAAGTTCTTATTAATGAGAACCCAAGGGATTTTCGCCCTTATCTGTGCCAAGTAAGTTGGATTATGTTAATTTTTTGTCACCCTTGATGCTTTGTTTATTTGATTGTTTGCCTTCATCTCTTCACCTTCTTCCTGCTTGCTGAAACTTGCCATGGTATGACTGTAATTCATTAGTTTGACATCCACAGTTAATAATTTAAAAGTTCGTCATTTACATTGAGCAACCTATAAGCCACTCACACTTGCTCTAAGTATCTAAAAGCTACTAAGAAACAGGATTTATTTATCAAATAAGTGGGTTTGAACCAATTTGCAAATATAGTTCATGCAACACCCTGAGCCTGAGTGAGCCCAACAACTTTTGAGCGGAAACAACGGGCTCAAAATACTTAACCTAAGTTGTTAGTATTCCAGAACCCAAGATGTTATAAACAATAAAATATCCCCTCCCACTTTCGATGTGGGACGGTGCATCACATTCACCCCTTCTTTAGGCTTTGCGTCCTCACAAAGCCTAAGTTGATGCCCAATAACGTGTCACGTACATCGCATAGCGCAGTCCAATACCACTGCCTAGTCTTATCCCTTGCAGATACCACATGAGATTCGCTTTGATATCAACTGTAACATCCCGAGCCTTAGGCTGGCCCAATAACTTAAATAACATGTCACATACACCGCATAGCACAGACTAATATCATTGGTCTAGTCTCACCCCGTGCAGAGACCGCACGAGATTCGCTCTAATACCAACTGTAACACCCGGGTCTACGCTGGCCCAAAGTATGGCATTAGGAGATTGGCCATGTTAAAGGTGCTATGTTACGGCAAAAGCCAACTGAAGTGCCTGTGCTAGGAGTGATGTTATCATGCGTAAAGCTCATGCCTAACTTCTGGGAAAAGCAATATGCTGCAAATCATTGTTGGTGAAAGAATGTTTGGGAAGGGACATGTTTTACTTTCCTTATTTCACTTCTTCTGCTGCTGTTCTATTTGAACTTGGGGGTTGAGGGGCACCAATCCTATCATAAGTTTGTTGACCAGTTCCTGTGGCTGTTTTGGCAGGGTATAGTTTACAGTCTACTTGACAAAGAGAAGGAAGCTCTTGAACAGTTTGAGATATATCGAAGTCTGGTACCTGAAGAATTTCCGCAGAGAAAATTCCTGGATGATGTTATTTTGTCAGCCAAAACAGAATCAAGGCAACAGCTTGGGAAGGAGCTGCAAAGCTGAATTATCATAGACGACTTGGCATCAGCAACTAGACTTTTGATAATAACTTCTTACCAAGCATTCTTTTCTTTTTCACTTGAATCTCAGGTAGGCATTCAATGCTATAATTCATACTCTGATAAATTTGTGTATGGAACATCATTTTTCCGAGTGATATACCGTGACGTTTTTGGTCTGATTCTTTGTGGAAGAATACATCTATAGGTGTGAAAATCTTGTTATATATTTATTTGGTTTCATTTTATTTTATTAAGATGAGTTTAACTTAAAATGATTCTATTTTATACAAATCAGTTGTTTCAAATGCTGGAAACTCTTCTCCCAGTTTTGTACAGACTTTCTAAATTGCTTCCGGAATAGGAGTTTACAGCCAATAGTAGTAGCAGCAGCAGTTATGAGATAAGGAGGAACACCTGTTGTTTATATCTATATTATCTAGGGTTAAAAGCAAAATGCCCCTTTCAACTTCAACTAAGTTGCAATATGCCCCTTTCAACAAATTTAATAAGCATTTTGCACGCTTGACATATGGTCAACTAACTAAAATATTATTTTTGGTGAAAATTGACCATTATACCCCCAATACATTAGTTAAGTGCATGAAAGTCATTTTCTTTTTTTATTTCCTTTATTTATTTTCTCTCTCTTGTTTCTCATTTTATTTTTTTCTAATCCTTTTTCCCATTATTAAAAAATTATATTATTTTTAATAGTTTATTAACTATAATATCTATTTTTACATGCGTCTTATTATTTAATTTTTAAAATTAAAAATATTATAATTAAACAGTATATATTTTATTGTAATACAGAATTTGCAATGAATTGCTAATACTAAAATTAATGAATAAAAAATGTACAAAAAAGATAGCCTAAAAAACTTAAGAAGTTATTCTAAGTATACAAATAAAAATTGTGCATGCAGTGTCCTTCGGTTGAAATATTTTGGTCAAATTTATTGTACCTTATATAAACCAATTATAATATTTTCCTATGCTTTATTATCGTTAAGCCAAAAATAAAAATTTTACATGAATTCTCATTCTAGAATTTATGTGTATGTTAAGAGTTTTTTTTTTTTTTTTTTTTTTTGTACTCGATACTTTAATTTTTTGTAGTTGGTTTGTTTGTAAAAATATATCATTAATAAATACACAAACTGTACATTGAAATAAACATATGTTGCTTGTAATATAAAGTATATTTATTTAATAAATCAAATTATTTAGACATATAAAAATTAGAACTTGAATTCATGTATAACTAAAATTAAAGTAGTAAAATTATTTAGTTTTTAAATTTGAGCATTTGTTTATTAAAAATGGGGGGCATTTTGCAATTTATATGAAAGTTAAGGGGGCATTTTGCTTTTAGCCCAAAGGGCATTTTTATCCAAATAATTTAAATATTAGAAAAAATTATTACTTTTTGGATAGAAATTAGTTAGAGTGTGCAAAATGCCTATTAAATTTGTTGAATGGACATAAAAGTTGAAAGGGGCTTTTTGCTTTTAACCCAACTAACTATTTATATCTATCTATATCTATACTATATATAAAAGTATGAGTTAGCTTAATGTTTTGACATTTCTTGTTCCAAAAATGCCCTCAATTTGGTGGGTCTTTACAATAATTTAAAGAAACGACTTTAATGGAAAATTAAATAATAGTATTAAATTCAACTTATTTCAATAAAGTAGAAAAAATCACCAAAAATTATATGTTTAATCTCACAAAAACACCCCAGAACCAAAAGAGTAACAAAAAACTAAAATTTTAATAAAACATCAAGAATTGTCCATCAAACATTAAACATAAATAAATAAAAATATTGGGGGGAAAATTGCATCTAGTGAGTCTAAAAATTCTTATGTACATATCAATCATTTTTTAACTTTTTTTATTTTTTAATAGACACATTCATAATTTTCAATATGAATTTGATGGTTATCTTATTGGAAATTGAGAATTTGATCTAATAAAAATGTCGAAGGACAAAAGAAAGTTCACTTCTCTGTAAATCAACTACAAAACCAAAAGTGCCCTCAGTTTGGTGTTATATAATCATTTAAAGAAACAGCTTTAATGAAACATTAAAGAATGGAATTGAATTCAACTTATTTCAATTTAAATTACAAAAAGACACTAAGAATTAAATGTTTAATCTCACAAAAACTCATCATAATTAAAAGAGTAACAAAAATCTAAATTTTAATAAAACATCAAGAAGAGTCCAACAAATGTTAACCATTAAGCATAAAAAGAAAAAAAAAATGAGACTATTGGGAGAGGGGGGAATTGAATCGATCGAGTCCAAAATTCTTATGTACGTGACAATTATTTTTGAAGTTTTTTCTTTTTTTTTATAGACGTATTCATCAATTTAAAGATAGAATTAATGGTTATTTTATTGTGAATTGGGAGTTTTATCTAATAAAATTATCAAGAGGAAAAAGAAAATTTAATTCTCTATAAATTGACTACAAAATGTGTTATGTCTTTATAACCATAGAATATTAGTTTTTTGGATTCTAATTGTTACATGTTGATTAATACTTTTATTTTAAATTATAGAATGAGTGAGAAAAAAATCATCTATATTACACAATTTTCACTCTAGAAAAGACAAAGTTTCCAAAATTTTTTTCTTTTTACTTTTCTTGATTGTTATCTCTTTGTTTTTTTAATTATTATTCTTGATTATTATCTAACATAACATAAATTGAAAAAGTTTCTATGAGAACATTCTAAGTTCAAAGCATTAAAAGTTTTTTTATGAAAATGAATGTATTTGATGTATGATGATAAAATAAAAATGAGTTTTGACCAGTTAGAAATTTAATGACGTTTAAATAAGTTTACCCTTGATAAAAGTTTTTGTATTCCGTTAATAATTAATCCATTGAATTAAAAAGATATACTACTGAATTGTAAAAAGTGTAATCACATACTAATCAAATAGAAAGTCATATAATTTTTTAAATAACAAGAAAAAAATAATTCACACAATGTATGCTAAAATTCAAAACTATTATTGGTCATCGATTTTTTAGTAATCAGAAAGTGTAAAAAAAACTTATATTTTTGTTTCTTATTGAGACAATGATTCTTATAGATTTTAAACATTATCAAATTAACTTCAAACCATAAGTAAGATTATAAGTCAGTTTATCAAAAATGAGTCCATACATATTTCATTTCTTTCTTTACCTAAAAATTAAATTTATCAAATATAAGTAAATAAAAATTTTTCATATGTCATAATTTAATCTATCGAAAGAAAATATACACTCTTGATCTGCAATGTCAGAGGATAACAAAAAAAATCCACGATTGATAAAATTTCTATTTCGGCATGCTTGTCCTTCTTAATTAAGTAGTCATATCACTCGATCAACATATCTAAGTAAATAATATGGTAAAACATTAGTGCATTTAAAGTTTTAGTGGATGAGAAAGTTAGTAAAAACAACTTAGAATTTTTTTTAAAAAAAATATAGCCCATTTGTGCTGGTATTTTAGGTTCGGTTTTGTCTTTTTCATTATTTGCACTATTCACATTAAAAGATGTTTGGTCAAGTGATGATTATTCACCAAATAATATTACACACTGTTCATATTTTGTCTAATCTATTATTTGCACTATTCATCTAATGGTGACTCAGCAATTATTCATATTGAAAAAAAAAAAGAAGAAGCAATAACTAATATTAGGTTCAGTTTGCCGAAGTAGTTGTGCAGCTAAAACTAATGACTCAAAGACAAGTCGAAAGAGTTGTTACTATCAATAATTTGAAATTTGAAGTTCGGACCTCCGATCTTCTACAAACTTCTGAAGTAAACATTTGAACATCTGACAGATTCTCTGTATTAAAGTTTATCTTCCACTTAACTTATTGCTCCATAATACTTCACCTCCACGAGCAAAACAACAAATATTCCTTCAAACGCTATTATTTTGGTCTAGAAATCTATTGATTCAAGCCTTAAAGAGACGAAAATCTATTCATTGAAAACCTATAAATTTTGGTGTTTGATGATGCTCGGAATTGGCGCGTGGTTCACGCCCCAAAAATGTTCTGGAGGTGCCTATGTGGCAGGCTCATTAAGGGTAGTTATATAATTTAGCCCCAGTTGAGCTAGTAGAATGGTAGCCTCATGCCCCTTACGCATGTAAATCTATAAAAAGGGGCATTGGGCACCAAAAACATGGACTAATCTCTCCACAATAATACCAATCACAAATTCTCCTTAGACATTCTACTTTCTCTCTCTACCTAGAATCTAAATCTAGCTTAATCAATTGGCACCGTCGGTAGGAATCAAACCCATGACCACGTGGTTCACGCCCCAAGAATGTTCTGGAGATGCCTATGTGGCAGCCTCATTAAGGGTAGTTATGTAATTTAGCCCCAGTTGAGCTAGTAGAATGGTAGCCTCATGCCCCTTCATGTAAATCTATAAAAAGGGGCCTTGGGCACCAAAAATATGGACTAATCTCTCCACAATAATACCAATCACAAATTCTCCTCAACTCTTCTACTTTCTCTCTCTACCTAGAATCTAAATCTAGCTTCATCAGTGTTGTTAAATTTTGAAGACAAATTACAAAGTTATTTCTTCTCTCCTTTTTCCTTTCTCTTGAAACTCATTTTTCCTTTCAATTATTCGTAATCCCAAATTTACAATTTCAAATGCTTTATTATTCAAATTTTTTTGATTTTTTTGTTTGCTGCATATTGGATTGAAGTCCGTGTTAACTAGTTCATTGGGATTTGTTAACTTTTGTCCACAATCTACATGGAATTGTGGTTTGGCTTAGGGTTTACGGTCATTTTGTTGTTAAATTTTGGAAAATGATTAAAATTTGTACAATTACTTAGAGTAATTATTGCATTTACTAATTTGTTTTTTGATTTCATTGACTTGTAAGGTTTCGCCTTGAATTTGTGCACCAGTGATGAAGATGAAGAATGTGCAGAATACTAGACAAAATTGATTGCTTAATTTAGTTTGGAACTTTAGATCAAATTATATTCACTTAAAGTCAATTTGAGTCTCTCTTTTGTTTGTAGAGTATGTGTATAGGAGATTTCCTTTGTAAAGACTAATTGTTGCAAAACTTCCATATTAATTAATCAAATTGAATTTAAAAAATAAAAATAAAATTCATAGATGTTGTTAATTTTTTTTCAATTGTATTCCGTATGAGTAATTCTTTTTTTTGGTATTGAAGAAGTGGAACGCGTATTCAAAAAAATCTCATATCTAAAACGTCAAAAATTATTTCTTCCAGATTTTCTAGTAGTTACATTTTATACAACTTCTTTGGCAGTAAATATTTTTGGAAAGTTTTGCTGTATATGTTGACAATGTGTGAGAAGTTTGGATCTTTGTTCCATAAACCACCGAACTGTTGCCAGTAAGGTGTCCAATGTGTTCGATAAGTATGGTTCAGATTGTGATTTAGTTGTTCGACCCTCCAAACTCGTCAAATCTTGGAAAGCAAAATACTTGAATCATAATGTCTAATTACTATAATATATAATTCCGAACAGTTAAAAAATTAAAAAGCAAATAATAGGCATTCATTATTTACAATCCAAACGATTATTTTGAAATATTATTTCGTATCTAAACAATTATCTCATTATTGCAAAGGTCAACATTATTTCTAAATATCATTCTTAGTCAAAATCTAAATAATATTTGCCAAATAATGGCACATTATTTGCAATCCAAACGGAGCCCTTATTATTTTTCTAATTAAATTAAGTAAAATTTGAGTATTTTTTTAATTTTCATGTCAAGATGTCGAATGAATTACTATTTGCAAAAAGAAAACGTAACATAATACTTTTAAAATATTTAACATTCTTGGCTTGGAAAGTCAAAATATTTTTAAAATATTTTCTGTATTATAATATTATGTCAAGTTCATAGGATTGCATAAATCATATAAGTCATTTGTTTGGTATCAATTATGTAACTTATGCAGAGTGATTAAATTATACCAAAAAGGAAAGAAGAAAATTTGTACGAACACAATTAGTTAAACATCATTAAAAGAATGGAAAGTTCTGACAATTGTATTTGAAAATATTGTATTAGAGGCCTGAACTATAAATAGACTATAGCTTGTCACAAAAGATAAGCTAATTTAGATGATTTCCTTAAATTTGAGTAATAACTATTTCTATCCCCGTAAATGTTGTGTTAGTAAAAATTTTAGTTGTAGTAGAAAAATGATACCCACAAAGAAGTAAAAATTTAATCTAAAATGTAACTATCACCAAATACTTTTATTTTATGTAAGATTCATTATATCAATAAAATTTGTGTTTTGGACTTCCTTTTCTTGTCTCTATTTTAGTCCACACAACAGTCTAATATGACGTATATATAAAAAGAAAATGATTCACCAAATGAAAATTGCGTTCTACATGCCTAAGAATGTTATATAGCTTTAAGTACACGAATATGCATGAAATATTTTTACTATGTTTATCATTTTAAATACAATGGATGCAAGTTAACCCACAATTTAGATTCCTAAAAAAATAAGAAAGGATTTGTGTACTAGTCAAAGATAAAAATACAAAATAATCAAGAAATAAGATAAATAATATATTCATAATAATGGAATATTCAAGAAATGTATAAGTTTTTATAAATTTTTGAAAAGATATGTGCATTTATCTGGTACATTGTAGTTTAAATGATTGTAAAGAAGAAACCAAAGCAACATATTAGAAATTAAATTATCAATTTTCAATATCTAATTATAAAGTGTCTGTAATGAAATACAAGAAACAGTTGCTTTCTTAAAATTTAGATAGATCATTGGGACAAAAGCAGAGTTGATTATGGATAAAGCAATCAAGTATTTTGATATAGAATTCAAAATTCAAAATTTTAATCATAACGGCAATAAAGAAATAAAAGAATCCCTAGAATATTGCATTCCTAAAAAAATAGGTTTAGAAATCTTGATACTCTTTAATGTAACATCACTTGCATTGAAGAAAATTTTAATTTTTTAAATTCAAATTTAGTGAAAATATAGTCATTTAATTATAAAATTATTTACGAAACTATGCAATTTTTTATACTAAGTAGACTATAAAAGTTTAACTACATATGCAACACACATGACACATCCTTAGTAATACTAAAGGATAATTCGTGATTTTGTGTGACATGTAGTCAAATTCAGCATTTGCTTTGTGCCTTCTTTTGATAAAATGTTTGCCAATACAGTCATTTAATTATAAAATTATTTACGAAACTGTGCAATTTTTTACATTAAGTATACTATAAAAGTTTAACTACACATGCAACACACGTGCCACATTCTTAGTAACACTAAAGGATAATTCATGATTTTGTGTGACATGTCAAATTCAGCATTTGCTTTGTGCCTTCTGTCGATAATTCCAGGATGCACATAATGGTCAGACAGCTTGTAATGTTTGATACATCGGACTATGCAATGACATCCATCCATCTCATGTCAACTATCTCCCATCCATTGGATCAGTAGTATTGTGTGTCAGACAAAATATTTGAGAAAAGAAGGTCTACCAGTTATTTACTTTAATGCACCGTCTAAAAGACTTAAAAGCATAGTTTAAAAACTCAGAAAAATTCGGCCGAATTGTATCGAGTTGACTCGACTCAATAGAATTATAGATAATTCGATGAAGAACACTAAATTTTATCGAGTTTTAGATTAAATTCAATAAACTCACCGAGTAATCACAATTATTTATCAGAGTCGAATTTATTTAACATTCAAAAATAGATAAATTTTGTGTAAAATTTTTAAAAAACTTAAATTTTCTCAATTGATAATGAATAATATGTATAATCACATATGAAACTTAAAATTTTGAATACTTAACCTAATTATTAGCATATTTGTATTCTTCATAGATAAAATAATAAATACATATAGCTTATAGTTTTGAGTTTTTTATTTTTAATTCGGTAAAATTCAATCGAGTTGTCGAATATACTCGACTCATTGATTTTTCGAGTCGATTTCAAATTTTGAAGTTTTAAACATTGCTTAAAAGTAAAAAATATATATATATAAAAATGGCATAATGGTAAAATCACAAAGAAAAAGTTGACTTTTGATATTAGTGTGAGAGGGAAACATTTTTGCAGGAAAACTTTTCGCTGTCAAATTTTTTAGTCCCGTCTAATCAAGCACCAATCTGTTGATTTAAATCAGTTTAATTAGTAATAAAAATTTTAAGATGTTAATTTCAAGAAAGTTAGAAACTTAAAGAAAATAATTTAGAAAATACTTATTTTTTCCTTTTTTAAATTTTAATCATCTTATCAAGAGAAAATATCAATCAATCCTTTTAGAAAACAGTAGCATTGTATTTGCATGCAGAGATTTGGGTGGATCCAATTTGAAATCCTAATCCATAATAAGTTATCCAAACAAATTAATTGATTTAGTTGTAAACTTGAAATCCACCAATAATTGAGAGTGTAATTTTAATGGTTAAATGAGAGAATTTGAAATTCAATTCAAATCCACCCAATTCAAATCCATTCATTTCAATTACTTCCTTCAATTCAAATCCACCCATCTCAACACAACCTAGATTTTCTTAAACTTGACTCATAATTATATTTTGGAGTTAAATATGAGAAAAACTTAATTCTAATTTAGAAGTAAATTTTTTCCATATTGGTTTTGAGTATTAGATGGGTGATTAGGTGTAAACTCTGTTATTCATAACATATTTATTAACAAAATGTTTTGTAATCATTTATTTATAGGAAAATCATTTACAAAATCACAAATTCATAGTCACTTGCCAAAGCCACTGTACGCGGCAAGATCTTATCAAATCACGAATCCTCCTGATTTTAGATTCTCGGCCAAATTTCTTTTCTTCTTTTCTGGATCTAGTAACACATCAGTAGCTTTTATTTGTCACTTTATATAGATTTACTCTTATTTATAATCCCTAAGGTAATTGGCTTTTTAAAAATCTTTTAAATTCACATCTCTCCCGACCACTTAATGACTCAAGTCTATGACTAATATGTCTTAACACCTAAATTGTATTTCATCGTCCATCTCAATTATTATTAATGAAATAATAAAAAATACACCATAAGATAATTTGGATCTGTACTAATCATTTGGATCTATATTAATCCACAAATACACCATAAGATAATTTTCTATTGTAGAGAAACACAAGATGATCTTATATTGATATATATATATATAGGGAAATTCGCCAAAATAGTCCCTCAACTTTTTTTGTAGCCAGAATGGTCCTCCAACTTTTTTTTTTTAGCCAAGATAGTCCTTTCATGTGAAATTTATAAAAAAAAAAAAAAAAAAAATTATGGTGACTACACCATAAAAGGACTTTTTTGGCTAAAAAATAAAAGTTAAAGGACTATTCTGGCTAAAAATAAAAGTTAAAGGAATATTCTGGCTAAAAAATAAAAGTTAAAAGACTATTCTGGCTAAAAAAAAAGTTGAAGAACTATTCTGGCTACAAAAAAAGTTGAGGGACTATTTTGGCGATTTTTCCATATATATATATACACACACGCGCACACACATGCATACACCTATATAGGACTATGATCTCTTCCTATTCCCTTGGTAAAGACTATGATGTCATATAATTAAATTACAAATTTGGCTTATAATGTAGTACACATGAGTCAATAAGTAATAATAAATGTGACAACGAAGAGCAACTTATGCGGTAAGACACTTTTTTTGATTTAATTTATTAGTTATAAGTTCGAATCTCTAAATGCTAGAGAGGAGTAAATTTCTTTTAATAACAATATATATATATACACACACAATTAAAGTTATACATGACTTTGATATCGTATAAGTTACAAGAACTTATAATATGTATATTTGTAAGAAATATTATTCATCTTATGAATAATGACTAAATAAAGGAGAAATAGATAACTATGCATAGTACTAAAACATGTAAATTTTAAGTATTAATAATGTAAGTATGATAGGACTATATAATGTGATTTACAGTACTAACAACTAAAATCATTACATTAATGTTTGGCTTGTTTCATGTGTATACCGCACTTGATCTATTCTTAATTGTGTAGAATAACTCTCACTTTAGTCTTAGATGAATATAAACAAACAAACAAACCAAACCAAACCTTAATCCCACTAAATAGGATCGGTTGTATGAATTGTACTACGTCATTGTGCTCTGTCATGGACCATATCCTCATCAATTTATACAGTTAATAGGCTATATATTTCCTGCAAGTTACCCACTAAGTCTTTTTTCGATCTTTTTCTATCCCTCTTATGTTGACTACTCTTTCTAAAATCCACTCGCCCAACAGTTGCTTCTACTGGTCGTCTTAACACATGACATAACCACCTTAAGCGTGTTTCTCTCATCTTCTCATCAATAGATGATACTCCAATCTTCTCACGAATATGCTCATTCCGTATCTTGTCCATCCTAGTATACCCACACATCCATCTTAACATTCGCATTTCTGCTACTCTCATTTTTTGCTCGTGTGTGTGATTCACTGCCCAACACTCAGACCCATAGAGCATCGCTGGCCTAATTGTCGTTCTATAGAATTTACCCTTAAGTTGTAAAGGAATTTTGCGGTCATATAATATTCCCGATGCCATTCTCCATTTAGTCCATCTTGCTTGTATCCGATGTATAACATCTCAGTCTATACCACTATTACTCTGAATAACTGATCCTAAATATTTAAAATTTTCATTTAATTGCATGTGATCTCCAATACTAACCCCTATTCTATTCCTACGTGCAACCTTCCTAAATTTAAATTCCATATATTCTATTTTTGATCTACTAACTCTAAACCCTTTTGCCTCAAGTGTCTCTCTCCAAATCTCGAATTTAGCATTAACCCCATCTTTTGTTTCATCTACCAACACAATGTCATCTACAAATAACATACACCATGGTATTTCCTCGTGTATATATGCCTTGTAAGTTCATCTATGACCAACGCAAATAGATAAGGATTTAGAGCTGAACCTTGGTGTAAACCTATATTTATAGGGAACTCTCGTGTCAATCCTCCTGGTGTTCTCATACATATAACCACATCCCTATACATCTCCTTTATTGATTCTATATATGCTACTCTAATTCTTCTTTTTTCTAAAACTCTCCATATAATTTCTCTAGGGACTCTATCGTATGCCTTTTTAAGATCAATAAAAATCATATGTAAATCCATTTCTTTATCTCGGTATCTCTCGACGAAACTAGTAAGTCTCCTTAAGAGATATATGGCTTCAGTAGTCAATCTCCTTGGCATAAAACCAAACTGATTATTTGACACCTTAGTCTCATTTCTTAACCTTCTTTCTATCACTCTCTCCCAAAGTTTCATCGTATGGCTCGTTAATTTAATACCTTTGTAATTCGCACAATTTTGTATATCCCCTTTATTTTTAAATATGGGAATGAGATTACTCTTCTTCCACTAGTCAAGCATCCTTCTACTCTTCAATATTTTATTGAAAAGATTGGTAAGCCAAACCCTTCTTTCCTAAACATTTTCATACCTCGATTGGAATATCATCAATGCCAACTGCTTTTCTTTTCTTCATCTTCTTCAAAGCCTCCTCCATCTCTGTTTCCCGAATCCTTCGATAATACATTACGTTTCTATACTCCTCAGACTTAGCTAACTATCCTAGAATGATATCATCTCCATTGCCTTCATTGAATAGTTGATCGAAGTATCTCTCCCATCTTTCCTTAATAAGAGTTCCTCATCTCTTACTAGCACCTTATTATTTTTATCTTTGATGCACTTGACTTGGGTTAAATCCTTCATCCTATGGGCTCTTGCTTTAGCAATTTTATAAATATCTCACTCCCCCTCCTTACAACCTTTTTTGCCTCCTTTTTAGCAAGCTTTTATTTCTCAATATTTTTGTCACTTCTACAACTATATAGAGCCTTATAGTTAGCTCTCTTAACTTTGATTTTATCTTGTACACCTTCATCCCATCACCAAGATTCCTTGTTCATGGGGGCATAACATCTTGACTCTCCAAGTATCTTCTTAGCCATTGTTCTCACTCTAGTTGCCATGTCATTCCATAAAGTATCAGATTCTCCTTGCAAGTCCCAAATACTTTGCCCTTACAAATCTTCCTTAAAAATTTCTACCTTTTCCTTCTTTAAATTCCTCCACTTAATTCTAGGTGATCTAAGTAAGTTCTTTCGACTAATGTGATGTTTAACCCTCAAATCCATCACCAAAAGATCCTATGTTGTGAGGTATGGGTGTTTGATATATTATCATTTGAGTAAATAACTTTTGCTTTAGCTTAATTGAACATAGTAACTTTAATTGTTTTCAATTGAATGCACAAACAATTGATTTATTCTCACTCGAGTACAATAACATTGCTTTAGTCTCAAATAAATACAATAACTTTTATATTCATCTCAATTTAGTACACCAACGTTTAATTTATTTTCAATTAAGTAGAATAACTTTTGTTTAGTTTCAAATGAGTATAAATAACTCTTGATTTGTTCTCAATAGAGTATACCGACATATTTTTTTATCAATTAAATAAAATGATATTTAAATTGTTCTTAATTGAGTATATCAATATTTGATTTGTCCTCAAATGAGTGAAATAACTTTTGATTTGTTCTCAATTGAGTAAATCACAATTCAATTTGTTCTCAATTAATTATGTCAATGTTCGATTCATTTTTTCAATTGAGCACATCAATGACTCATTTTTTATGAATTAATAAGTACAATAACTTTTTATTTTTTCTTTATTAAGGATGTAGAGCAATTTTAATTTATTTTTGATTGAATACATTAACGTTTGACTCATCTCAATCGAGAATCCCAACATTTTGATTTATTTCATGCGAATTAGTATTGATGTAATTTGAAGGAAAACCTGCAACATAAAGTTACCTCAGTATATGCCATTATCAATAAGATTTTACATTAATATTTCAAAAATAATATCAAATATCTATAAAAATTTTAAAATTCATCAAATACTTTACGATGAACAGAAATAAAAGTTTGTACTAGGAACACATTAAATTGGATTAAGACAACTTTAAAGTTCTTTAAATTAAATAAATTTAAACAAGTTTTAACGTATTTAATATATGAGAGGTACAATTAAATTTATTTGAATTTTGTTACATTTATAAAGATAACACATAAACACAATGATATACATAGTTCATGTATTGTTTATATATGAAAATACATAAAGAAGGAGTTTTTTTTATTAATGAATTTGGTAAATCAGTTAATCAAATACAAAGGGACAACATTATCTATTTTTGAATTTGCTTATCGAATATTATATTTTGTTAAATTGAAGTCCATACTATAATTTATATTTATAAAATAGATTCATCGAAAGTAAACTCATAATATGTTTCATAATTTAAACATTTCGCATACAAAAATTCCTTATGAGAAATATTTATTTTGGGTTGAATTATGTGATCAAATATTTTTTGGGGAATTTAAATTGTTGATTTTACTAAAGGTTCTAATAATAAATTTTATAATGTTATGATTTCCAAGTTAATTAAAAACTAATGAGGTCATTTCACAATTTAATTTGCGGACCTAATTGAAGATAACTTAAAATTTGAAAGGTCAATGTATAAATTGCCATATTACATGCGGCAAGCATTTGGGATGGCTTATCATGTTTACAACTAGGGGTGTTCATGGAGTGAGTACCCGGTCTATGAGCTAAAAAAAGTACCCGACCCTCACTGTAAACTCTAACTCAACCGGGTCAAAAAAATTCTGACCCTCTACCCGGTCCATAGAAAGCGCCGGGTACCCTCAAAAGAGGGTCGAGTTGACCGGGTACCCGACCCTCACTAGTAACAAAACATAAAAATTTAAATAATCATAGTTAAGTAAGTTAATTTCACAATTAAGTCAACAACAATTAAATCTAAGTTACAAAATACAACCCAATATTACATCCCAATAGCAACAAACTAAAAAGTAGCAATAGGCCAATAACAACAATAATTAAATCGTAAAATATATTTCAACAGACGCGAGTGTGAGAAATGAGGATGCGAGAAAGAAGAAGGGAAGAGATGATTGAGGCGGAAAACGAAGGAAAGACAAGGAATTGAAAAAGAAGAGATGAGAGGCCACCAATAAAACCTGATATGTATTTATTTCTAATAAAATCTTATTAATCAAATTTATAAAATTACCCCTGAAATGGACCAGGTCGGGTACTCGGCGGGTGACAAAAATGTGACCCTCTACGCGACCTCGCTTCCAAAATACGGTTCAGTTACCCTCTTTTTCTGGTTCGGATCGGATCGGTTCAGCGAATTTTTCGGGTCATCAGGTTAGGATGAACACCTCTATTTACAACACGTGGTATTGCAGCTATTTGAACTTAGTTTTGTGGACCCCAACAAAATTTATTTTTCCTTCACATTCATATTTCTTCAATCATAAAACTAGGGGCCCACTAAAAGAATTTTGGACGTGAATTGCCCCTCACTAGCTAGTTGTCTACCATAAGATAAAAGAAGGATGGCTTCCAGTATTCCTTCTTGCATGTGCTTGCCATGTGGCAAGGATTTAACAAGGATTGTATGGGAATGGGGAAAATGACTGTTGGGACCAAAGAGGTTCAACATCATCTAAAAACAGTCTTCAACTATTTAAGGGCTTTAGTGTAAATAACTATTTAAATTAAAATTTCAGCATTCAATTTTGTCTAGAAATAGACATGTTACTATATTACCCTTGAAAGAGTAATTATTCAAGCCAAACAGTTTCAAACTATTTATGGGCCTTCTTGTAAATAAAGTCTACTTTTTGTATTAAAAAAAAATACTTAAAAAGGGTTAAATTCCTTTTGGGCCCCTTAGCAAAAAAAAAAAAACAAATAGACAAATGAAAATCTTTCCAAGATTGTGTGTTAGGTCAAAAGCAACAAACTATTGAGTGTTGATGGGTTATTTGTAAAGAAAGCCCGTTATCTGTACAAATCCTTGCTGTATCAAACCGTAAATAAGGCTTTTAACTTTATCTTACACTTCAAAGACACTTTTCTATCAAGCTTCTCCATTGGATTTCTACCAAAATTATACCTTCAATTAATCTTCACCTTTCAATGCATATCTACTACCAAAGTTTCAACAAGATTTTTTTTGCTTTCTCCCCAAATTTTGCAAGTCAATCTCCTCTCCCTTCTTTACCTCTTTGTCTTTTATTTCTATCCATTCATCAACTTCCATTATACTCTCTCTTTTGTTGATTTCTCTTTTCTTTGGCCCTTTCCCTATCTTGTCTGATTTTTTTTCCTTTTTTCCCCATTATTTTTATTGAATCTAATTGTTTACATGGCTATGTTACAGGATTTGGTTGGGGATTAATGTTATTCTATGTTTTGTTGGAAATTGAAGGTATTTTTCTCCTTACAAAACTACAAAAGTTGGCGTATAGAAATTTTTTCCTCTTTTTCCTTTAATGCTACTTAATTTTTCGTAATATTGTTGCAAATTTTATGCTTTTTCTTTTTTCATATACAGTTTCATCCATTTTCCATTTTTTTATTCTCCAAAATTTTAGTGGATAATTCCTCATTTTTCTGCTTTATTTCTATTTATACTGGTTTTCTAATCTTTTTCATTATTTTTTAGTGTATGTTAGAAGTTGTCTAATCTCTAACAAAAGGTACGATTATTATTCATTTTTTTCCCTTTACAAGTCAGATTATTCCAAATAAACATTTTCTTATATGTTTTACCTTGTTTCCATTTGCCCTACCCATTCTCTGGATTTGGTAAGACCGCTTTTCCTTTATCCTCTTTATTTGATTGATGGCTTGGTGGACAGATATAGATAAATGATGAAGAATGGCTTTTTGAACCCCCTTTATAAGGTAGTTATGATTTTTTTTTTTCAAAAGATTTAAAAACAAGATTGTCAAAATTTTCTTAGTGACATGTTAAACTCTCATGATTTCATCAATTACAAAGTAAAATAGTCTAAAAATTTTATTTTTTTTAATAATTTGTTTTCCTTTTGGTTTTATCTGATTGTTAATATTTAATGAATAATTATTATTCAAACTTTCCTTTCTGCATTGTACTTTCTTAATTTTCTTCCTCACTCATGTACTTCTTATTGTATATTTTTGTAAATATTTGTTAAGTTTGCATACGTGTGACACTAATAAAATGCAAAGGTAAAAAGGTATTTGTATTTTTTGTCTCCAACGTCTTGCTGAAATGAGTTCTTTTGCAGTAGTTTGTTGAAACATAGCCAGGAATGTTGTGAATTGTGTTATTTGAGGACATGCATGAAAGCTTAGTACAAAGCATTGATTTATTTATAGTTGTCGATTATCTGCCTTTATGTATGCATTGACACATACACACAAAGACATATATATATATATATATAAATGTTTGCTATTGGTGTGTTTAAATGAGATGCTTAAGTGATAACTGCTAAATAAAAGACATGCAACTTTGCCTTTATTTGTTCGATGTTTGTTTGTATTTGATAGAAGAGTCAAGTGGCCAAAATAATTTGAGCTGTAATGCCACTTGTCAATTAAAATGGTGAGTCGACATGACGTTTTATTTGGTTTCTTCAGTTGAACTACCAAGTACTGATTTTATTTAATGTGTTTTGATGGTAAACGTAGAACTTCAACTTGATTTAGTCATTATCTTCCTGGAGTTATGTGTTATTAACAGTGATGGATAGTTTTATCCATGGATTTATTTGATTAACTTTATCTCAGGAAAGAATTTGAATGACAGGAACTTCAAGAATAAAATATACATCGGTTTGGAAACTTAGACACATGATTTCATCATTTCATATAGGCTATGATGGTATTATAATTTTCTTGAGTTATAATCCGGGCATGGATGTAATGAGTTTGTTTCTTGGCCTGGCAACCTTGATGGCATTTGGGATTCTCCCTTGAAAGTAACATGATTTGCAGCCATGACAGTGCTTTTCTTTTCTGCCTTATTTTTAAAGGATCTGAGCCTCTCTAATTTCCAAATTCTTTGACTTTAGTATCTACCATTTATATAAAAAAAAAGAGTTCATTTGTTGTAGCATTACCCCTTTGCTTGTTTCGCTGACAATCCATTTGCTTTGAAGGTTTGTGTGTAATTTTTTTGGTATTTGGGCTCTTATCTATTGGATTTTCTTCTTCTTACCCACTTCAACAAAATATTGTCTATAAACAGTTATTTATTGTTCTAGGGTTTGGTTGTAAATTAAATCCATAATCATCAGCTTTTGTTGAGTGTGTTTTGGCTATTTTGGGCTGAAATTTCTCTTCTTAACCTGTTGAACAAACCATGAGTTGTTCGTGTTGAAAATGCATATTCCTATTTTTGAGACAGATGTCCTATCTTCAAATTGTGATGCAAATTTAACTCATCTTTTGTGGCATCTTTTGACCGGTGTAATATTTTCAATTCGGTTAATTATCTTTACTACTTTCAAATTACAAGAAATGAATTAAAAATATAATTCATCAATCAAAAAAATTTATTGCCATTAAAGAAAATCTCAATACCTATTATCAATTCACTCTAATGTGCAATTATAATTTCAAATTTATCAAAATCAATCACATAAAAAATTATTTCTTCAGCCAAGAAGTAGGGTGGGCCAAAGCTGTGCCTTGCGCAGCTTGCCTCACCTAGTTTGGCTTATTAAATAATGTCCCTTTTACCACCTTGAAATGTGCAATTCACATCTGTTACACTTGATTGTATGTTTGATATCTCAAACTTTACTAGTCCGAACTTAGAAATTTTGATAATTCCGTAATACTGAATAGGATGATATTCAACCTCATACATTTATCTAATAATAATTACTATAACAGTAACTTTTATGTAATGCATATGTCAGAGGGCTGTGTACTTTTAAGTCAGTTTCTTATTAAACTTTGTTTTGTTTTTTGTTCAAAACTATCTTATCTTATCTTACCATGCATAAAGGAAAAACCCCCAATTGATATGGTGGCCTTTCCTTTGGTGTCTAATTTAATTTTAAATAAGTTAATGTTTTAAATTAAAAAAAAAAACTACCAACAAGTTAAAAATTAAACTTCCCACATATTTAGTTTGTTGTTAAAAATTTCCTCTTAATTAATTTAAAAATGTATTTATCTATGTACTAGCAGAATATCTCATGCTATGCATGGGATGGCATATGTCTATGTAATAATTAATGATGACAACATAAAATATTTATCATAATAGAATCCTAACTTTTGTCTATATGTTTTTCCTATTTAAATATTATTGATTATATGTAGATAAATTAAAAAAATTTGAATATATATATCAAATGTTATCAAGTTAGTTTTGTACTTTGTTACAAGAATTTTTTTAATTAGCTATAAATTAAAAAGAAATGAAGTTAGAAAGACATGTGCAACGCTCGGGGAGATGATTATGTTCAATTTATGTTTGTAATAAAATAATTTTTAGTGGTATAAAGATAGATGGTACGTATTAGTAAGTAAACCAATTAAAGAGAAATAAAGCTAAGTAACAATATTATTGTTTTCTACAATACCAAAACTTAAAAAATAAAATAACTAAGGAACATTTTTGTTGAGTATTTAATCAAAACCTTTATGTTTCTATCCCATAAAAATTGATTGAAAATTAAATTTATAAGTTAATTATTAGTAAATAATTATATAATATATCTATACAATTGTAATGACATTAATGTCACTTTGGCTTATACAACGTGTTCTATGCAACGAAAGAGGATAAAATCCATTCAATATATATTTTTTTTGGAATAAATGAATTTAATTTGGTTAACATAAATGATCATAAGTAACACAATAAAATAAAAAAAAAATTTGTTAAAGTTTTCAATTTGTTTGTATTTTTTTCCTTAATCAAAGACATTATTTTTGTTGTTGAAGTTAATTTATATTATTATTGTTACATTATTCTATTTATTCATAAGAAAGGTTTATTGCAGGTTAAAAGTGATGCTAGAATTAATTATTTTTTTTAACCAGGGATTATAATGAGAAGATGTGCCAAAATCTACTATATAATCACAGGATGAGTACAAATAAATAGAGTAAAAATTAGTATGAAGAACAAAATGACATATACCATAAAATAACCTTCTATGGAGTTTCAAGCAAGTAAATATTTTTCACAACTTAAGGTTGAAAAACAAATTAGTATTAACAAAATAAATGAATTAATCAAAAAAAAAATCTAAACTTTTATGCAAGAAAATTCTAGAATGCTATAAAGAAATTCCTATGATACACAACTAAAAATAAAGCATTTTTAGCATTAGAAATGCAATCACCCATAATGGCGTTTTTAGTATAGAACTAATAAAGAATAATAAAGATAATAATTTTTTGTATTGTGATAACTCTAGTAAAGTAGAGTTATTTTCCTCTAAACTGTGGCATTTTGATAGCTTAAATCCAAACTTTAGGTAGTTAATTGAAAGTTTAAGTTAATTTCTTTCATATGCGTTTATATTTTGTTCTTATTAAATATGTTAAGTTTTTATTAAAATTTTAGCTTAGTTAATTGCTGAATTGTGTTAATATTATGCAGGTAAAAAATCAGAGGTTCGAAGTTGGGATGGACAAAGCTCAGAGGACCAAATTGTAATTATCAAATAATAGAAGGATTGCAGGGACGAGAGTCTAGATCGTGATATGGAATTCTCCATATCGCGATCTGGATTTGAAAAAATCACTTAAATGTTTAGTGAGTTGAGAACGGGATCTCGAATTATCCATATCGCGATCTCGACTCGCTGGTGGTTAAGTTGTGAGGGCAATTTTGTAATCTTTCAGCACACAATTCCATAATGATTTTTGCCTTGTGTAATGTTATACTATTTAAGCTACTTTTAAAAATTGTAATAAAAAAGTAGGATTAGAATTAGAAAGTTGCTAGGATTGATTAGGATGGCTTGAACTTCAAGTCTCTTCTTTAATGAAAATTTCTCTTTAATTGTCTTTTAGATCTAGTTTTCATTTCTTAGCAAGTTTAAATTTTGATTAGATAGTTGTAGTGGATTTATCATTAGTTTCAAGTAATAATTTTACTTGCTTTCCAGTTTAATTTAGTGAAAATTTCTTTGCTTGCAATCTAATCCTTTCTTTGAAGAATTAGGGTTCTTGTCAATTTCTTATTTTTTAATTAGGAATTCTCAATTTCTTGCATTAATTTCTAGATAATTTTTAGTCGGCTTTCTTTATTATCATCAAAAATCCAAAAATACTTAGATTTCAATTTTAACTTGTTTCAATTTCTAGTGTACAAATGGTTTCTTTTATTCTTCAAGGTTCTTAATTGTAGTTTTTTTAAATGTTGGGTAACTAACTTGCTCTTAATTTTAGCTTTATTTCGGTCAATCTAGGATAGAATTAAATGCTTTTAGTTAATTGCTTTAGTTAGAATTTAGTAGCTAGTTTCTTAATTTCATAATTGCATAGTTTCCTTACTTGTTTTAGTAGATAAATTAGTTTAAATTGGTCTTGTTTATTTGAGTTTAAATATGAATTTGATTAGTATAGTTTCATCTCTCCCTCATTGATTCTTGCTTAATTATACAAATACCTGTATATCTCGGTATTTGCCTTCCAACAATTCTAGTGGGAATGATCCCTACTCCCCTTACTACTAGTTGACAATTGTATACTTGCGGGATGCCACATAGTTAGTGGTAGGAGATAGGTGTTTTCTATATATTTTAACTCGGTGTTGTAAAGAGCATCATATTTACATAAGAATACAATTATTGATCACAATTGTCATAAATAGATTAGGTAGGCAAAAATTATTAATTCTCTTAAATTGGCTGTGATTTTAATAACACTTTTTATTCAACTATTGCTATATAGTATAGATTGGTTTTAGAGACTTCTAGGAAGAAAATCAATAATAGGAGTTTTGTAGTCTTTGTGAGAAAAAAATTAATTATAGAAGATAGGTAAGTATAAAATAAGGATTTTGAACAATTAAAAGTAATTAAAGATAACATTTAAATGCTCAAATTGAATTCATACTTTTAACCTTATTTAAACTTTTACTTTTACTACACTACATATCCACATATTAAACTTTCTCATAAAAAACCTTTTGCTTTAGTATATATATATATATATATATATATATATGAAAAATTCTACGGTCCCTTTTAAGGAACCATTCCCTTGTGCTTTAAGGGCTTGTACAGTACAACACTATGTACTTTAAAAACTTGTACTGTACAAGTCATTAAAGCTAAGAAAATGGTTCCTTCAACGGGATTGTAAAATTTCTCTATATATATGTATATATGTATGTATATATATATATGTGTGTGTGTGTGTGTGTGTGTGTGTGTATATACATATATACATATACACACACAAAAGTTGATAACTTGTGCTATGCACGGGAAGATAAATACATTAGTTTTATGTCACTAAGTAAAGAATCATATCAAAAATTCAATTCATTTGGAAAAAGTTTCACCATTGAACTATGTATCATATTTGGACGGTGTAGAAATTTTCAAATCTTGATGAAAACTAAAGTTGCTTAATGAAACGGTAAAAACTTATTATTTTTGTACAAAATATGATTTGAATTATAAACGGATTTGATTTTTAATATATTTTAAAATTTTATTTTTAAGGGTAAACAGAGGCTTTTTCATTTACCCTTAAATAGAGAGAATTCTTATTTAATAAAATAATATTAGTGAAACGAATATTAAAACCAAAGAAGATAATTAAGGACTGAATTTGTAACTGTTATGCCATTGTCCTATAAAAATTTGATTATTGAATTTTAGTTACCATGCAAATGATTATATTACTTCATCATAAAATTATATTTTAGTTTTATATGTTTGTTTGATATGAGAAAATTACCAAAATATCGAGAAGACATAATATTGAAATTACTTTTTAGTAAATATGTTTATATCCTCATTTGGTAATAAAATATGAATAATTAATAATTAATGAACATAATGTTGTAAGAAAATGAAAAGAAAAATATATTACTTTTAAAAATTTGTTTCTTTTTTGTGATATAGTACAGTATGAATTGATAAAAATTGTAAATTTAGTTCCTCAACTATTTTTAGCTCTCACGAAGATCCTTCATTTTTTTAACTTTTTATCTCTCAACTATAATTTCATACACAGTCGGAGCCACATTAAAGTGAGATTGGTAAGGGAAAGTTTTCAAAAGTTTAATTTTATCTTATATTACACTCCAAAATTTCTCAAATGTTTCTATTTCTTATATTTCACACCTCTCTCTAAAAATTTAAATTTCTTAAATCATACAATTAAAATGATGGTACATTCAAAATTAAAAATGTCACTTGGAAACAAACATAAAAACTTTTGAAATTTACTATATAAACTGGACATAAAATTAATATTTTAAATTCATTTTCAAGTATTTGTCATATAAAAATTGAGTATTGTGTGGTTTCTTCAATTTTAAATAGTCATCTATTATATTTTGCTTTTATTTCGTAAAAGGTTAGGGCAACCACCATTAGATTCCTAAAATAGCATGTAAAATTATACATTATATTAAAAAGTTATTTTGCCTTTTACGATTACTAAACACCTACCAAAGCCATTCACCCCCATAAGGCCATAGTCCATGGCTCCGCATTATTTCATACGACGAAAGTCTTTAAGGTTCTTGCTGATCTCAAGAAAGTCCCCCTTCCCCCATATTTTATTTATATTTTTTCATCATCAACTATTTTCGTAATCTCACAGAGGTCTGTTAAGTGGTTTTTTTTTTTTTTTTTTTGGTTTTCTATCTAAGGAGTCATCTAGCTGTGATGTAAGAAATAACTAAAATTTGATAGACAAAAGAGGATTAAACAAAAAAATTTTAGGGTACATATGAGGATTAGAAAAATACCTGAGGAACAAAAAAATTGAAAAAGTTTACAACAAAGTTTGGGGTACTTCTTGTGATTTAAAAAAATATGGTAAGGATGAAAAAATTAAAAATATAATTTGAGGGATTTCCATGAGATTTTTAAATTAGTTTAGAAATTAAATTTTACAGTTTTTCCTTACCATTTTTTTTTTATAGAAGTATTATAATTGGGTTGTAAGAATGAAATTACTCGTACGTGTAATTATGTTACATTATTTTCAAATTTATTAATAATAATCCTATATGTAAAGTTTTTACAAATAAATAAATATATTTTTTAATTTATTATAAATAATATAACTTTATATTTAATATGTATTGTAAATAATTGACACTTATATAGTGATCCATAATATTTAGTATTGTAACTTTTTGTGAATAAATCAATTTAAGAGGTAGGTTATATAATAATAATGTGAGAGTTTTGAATAAATGGCATATAGAAGTAGTTAAAAATAATATCTAAGTATTAATTTTTCTTTCTATATTACTTTCTCTTAAAATTCTCTTTTCTTTATAGGTAGTTCAAAACTTTCCATCTTCTTTTATCTACATGTTTTCCTTAAATTTCTCTTTATAATATAATTATTTTATGATAAAAATACAAAAATATGATAAAAGTATTTATTATGAGGCACACATAAGGGTGTACAAAAATCATTAATATAATCATAATGTTAGTGTCTTGAGTAAATAGTAGGAGCTAAACATAAGATCTATGTATTAATATGAATCAAATAGTTAACTTAAGTATTTCGTTTTTACTTTTACTATGTAATATGAAGAATAGTTATGAGGATAAGATATAGGGAAATTCTACGGTCCCTTTTAGGGAACCATTTCCTTTTTCTTTAAATATTTGTACAGTACAATACCATGTGTTTAAAAAGCTTGTACTGTACAAGCTTTTAAAGCAAAGGGAATGGTTCCCTAAAAGGGACTGTAGAATTCTCCCTAAGATATAAATAATTAATTTGAATTTAGATGGTAACTTAAATATTTTATCTTTTACTTTTACTAATTAGTATACAGATTTCTTAATATACTTGCCACTAGTCATCATGTAGTAGCTTTTCAATAAAAACTCCCATTGCTGTACTTTATATATAGTTTTTTTTTTTGTTAAATAGCACATACATAAAGTGTGCAAAAGTCACTAGTATAGTATGTATGATTAAGGGTGTTCATTAGATTAGTGTTCCACTTTTGACTTTATTTGTTTGACTTTTGATTTGAAAATTTCAAAGTTAAAATCAAGTAATACAAATATAAAGTTAATTAAAGTCGAATTGTTTAAATTCAACTTATTCGACCGATAATTCGATTAAATCCAATATAATTCCTCTTTTATATTCTGATCCCAAAATTTAGTGCATTATTCCATAAATTCTATATCATTCCACATATATTATTCCACATTTTCAAAATATGATATAGTAGAAATACAAGATAATAATGACAAATTCATAAATAATAAATGATAAGAAAATTATAATCACAACAATCTTCAAAAGTAAAAGTAAGTTTCAACAATGGTAAGTCGTCAATTCCTTAAAATCAATAATTATTGATTCAATTAATCCATTATCATCTTTATGTAATTATATCTTAAAATGACTGTTGTACCCTTGAACCCAAACCTACAGGTTGAAACAGTAGCAAACTGTTTAGGACAAAAAAGTGAAAAAAAAAAAATACAAAAAACATTTTATTTGGGCTAAAATAGTTGGCAATCATGTAGATCCATCCTCATCTCATCAACTTATCTCATACGCCAACTATCCACAGTGTGAGATTGCAGAGACTCTTAAACGACCACACACACCTCTTTCTTGACTCTTCCGTCTTCTCTCCCTCTCCCTTCTGTCTTCACCATCATCATCTCAATTCTTCTGTTAGAGACTTATTTCTGCTGATAACGATTGCCTGGATTTTCTTCTTATCTTTTTACAAATGATTTTCGGGACCTAGCAAATCAGCTCGTAACTTGGCAGGGTAATCCTGATGGCAATTTTTAAGGGTTTTCCCTCTTAATGCAACTGGGTTTGCAAGGTTCTTACATAATTTGCTTGATTTTTAACGGATCTGATTCTTCTGCTGTAGCTCTAGATCTGTTTGTCCATGTGTTTATTTCAATTTTTGTTCTTGAACCAGAGAAATATGGAACTTTTATTTTGTCAATCTTTGTTTTTTGGGACAAATATGGTACTAAGTTTTTTTCTAATGATTTTGAGTAATTCTTTGAATGGTTTTCTATTACAGATACTCTTGCTTCCTGCTATGCTTTATGAAGAAGCTGGAATTAGATTCTAGGAGAAGGAGAGAGAAAGTGGAAGAGCTGAATGTCAAAAGTGTATTTGATTATCTGAGTTTCGACCCTCTTTCAGTAGCACCCAAGCCCCTTATTTATAGAATTGCATAAGGAGGCATAAGGTTAACTCTATGCTAGACCATCTGAAGCTGAATTACATAATTGCCCTTAGTATAATGAGGCTGCCACGTAGGCACTTCTAGAACAATCTAGGTAATATGCTATGTGTCATTAATCCACATCATCAATAGTCCCCTCGGCTTGGTGCCGAGCCTCACGGATAGGGGCGGAGCCAACAACGACTGTTCACAGTCCCAACCGATAACAACCAAGACTTTTATACCGAGCCGAGGTGCAGAACTTCGGAGCACTTTCGTACCCCACTTGCCGAACCGAGGTCGTAACGACTCTTGGGATCCTCGGCGGTCGTAACTGCAGCATTAACTCTCAAGGGTGACGCTTTCGTTGAGTCCCCATGCACTGAATTCGCATTTATTGCACTGCATTATTCGCCCCGATTTTCCCTCAATGCCTCTCCCCCGGACTCCATCCATGCCCGGAGGCTCGTCGAATCCAACCTCCGAATAAACTTCAATAACCACCCTGCCATCCTATCAAACAATATTCTGGCCTGGGCAGGACTATTTCCTACCCACGACATCTACCCGAGCTACGACCCTCAACACAGGTCATCATCATCATTTCTCACTTGTCATTTTCTTTATATCATTATTTTTTCTGACCTTTCATCTTATGTAGAGCTCGGAGCATTCCTCAGGGGGTTGGTGTCCACCACACCTGCCACCAGTGCAGGCACTTCAAACCAGCCCTCTTCGTCAGCAAGCAGATCCTCATCCGCCTCCATCAACACGCCATCAGGGAGTGCCGAGGTTACACCTTCAACCTCCGCATCCCTGAATCAAACCGAGGCTGTCAGTCCGCCTGAGAGACCAATCGGGGAGGTAACTCTGGCTATTCGGCCTACCGAACCCGAGCCGACTCGGGTTACAAAGAAAAGGACTAGGGAGGCTGCTGGCCTCAGGGAGGGTCCTTCTTCAGCCATGACCCTCTCGTCCACGCCGAGGTCCCTCGTTCCAGTAGCGAGGGTTCGGACCCCAGGGACAGGCTCGGGAAACGTCCCTCTATCCAAACAACTTATCACTTCATATGTTAAGGACCGTCGAACCTCATTCGTTCCCACTCCTGTTTCTATTCCTCTTTCACTGTCCGGAGCTAACACTTTACTTTTTTCAGGTGATAAAAGATACATTCCTGAGGAGGAAAGGAAATCTGCAGGGTCACAGGATGTGCCCTGGGGTCGGTTGTCTGTCGACCCACTTCCAGTGCCTTTCACCTCGGGGAGCTCTAATCTCCGCCCCACTCTACCGATCGATGTAAACGACCGGGCTCAATTCCCGAGAGTGACTCGGGAGAAGGCAAAAATGGTGGCATTGCCTCGGGATGTAGCCTATGTCAAAAGGCTCACCCCTCAATAGAGGCTGGACGAACTTCACGTCAGCCTGATGAACGTAAGTCTATCTAACCCTTTGTGAAATTCTAACTTTTTTTTTTTTTTTTGCACCTCGGACTTCAACTAATCATTTTGCAGGCCATCACTATTTTACTCACCATGGCTGAACGGTAGGCCTCCTTCAACACTGCTTTTAACTCTATGAAGCAAGAGTTAGCTCACGCGAAGTCCAGCATAGATCAGGCAGTGAAGGTTGTGAGGCTGTCAATGCCAACGAGATGAAATGCAATATCGAGGCGGGCAAAAAATATGACGAGTGGAAGGCCGAGCTGATCGAGGTGAGGGACAAGCTTCGGCAATCTGAGCTGGAGAAGAAGACCCTTGAAGTGGATGTTGGTGATCGAGACAAGAAGGTTGCAGATCTGGAGCAAAGGGTTCTTCAACTTCAAGAAGAAGCTCAATTGGCCGAGGCAAAGTTTGCTTCTCGGGAGGTGGAGCTGCGGATCGAAGACAGGAATCAATTCGTGGCTTCGGCTGAGGCGAACGAGATGTTGAAGAAGTTTACAAAAAGGTCTTCTCCATGGGGTTCACACTGCCTGTGACCACTTGGTGAAGAACCCTGATTTGTACGAGGGGCTGCCATACGATGCTTCCGTCACCGAGGAGGTCATCAATGGCCTACAAGCTCAATTCAAAGCCCCCTCTCTGATTCCCGAAACTTCTAAAATGACTCTGCTGATCCAGGGCCCAAATCCTGAAGACGAGTCAGAGTTACCTACGAACCAAGCTTCAACCTCCACTGTCGAGCCTTCCACTTCCGGCGCTCAGGCTGATGTAATTTTGTTGTAATAGTTAGGAGCTCATTTTGTAATAGTTAGGATTTTTTAATGAAATTCCTAAGTTTTGATAACTTTGTCCCCTTGATAAGAGCCTTGGCTTCTTTGCTTCTGGCCTTTTACCTAATTTTCAATTTCTTTATTTTCTGCATTTAAAACAGAAGTTTTATAATATAAGCAGGTAACAAACTTTCCACGCTTAAGCATTCCATCATAAAAGATTGTCGAAGACTCCCTTTTATTCTGAACTTAGGCCTTGTTTAGACCCTTCCGAACTGAGGCAAAAGGATTAAGCTTGGCTCCTCATGTTTGCCTTAGCTATTTAATTTGAGTCAGACTTTCCAAAGTCCAAAGGATGATGTTTTGCTTAAGCAAGGCAATCAAGCCTCTTTGAGGATCGGATCCTCTTCAATTTCATTATGCTTGGAGGGGGTTGCTTAGTTTCTACCCTTAGCGGGAAAACTGCTTGGCCTCGGCTCCCTCAATCATTTGCTTTTTTGTTGAACTGGATCTGAAACACTGAGAGTTGGACCAGCTCGAACATCTGACTGTGCCTTGTCCGAACCTCTGAGGGTTGGCGCGGCTTTGTTTTTGCTTGGGGGGGCTACTAAGCCTCTGCCCTTGAGGGGAGACTGCTAAGCCTCGGCCCTCAATCATTTGCTTTTTTGTTGAACTGGATCCGAAACTCTGAGAGTTGGAGTAGCTCGAACATCTGACTATGCCTTGTCCGAACCTCTGAGGGTTGGCGCGGCTTTATTTTTCCTTGGGGGGGCTACTAAGCCTCTGCCTTTGAGGGGGACTGCTAAGCCTCGACCCTCAATAATTTACTTTTTTGTTGAACTGGATCCGAAACTCTGAGAGTTGGAGCAGTTCGAACATCTGACTGTGCCTTGTCCGAACCTCTGAGGGTTGGCGCGGCTCTGTTTTTGCTTGGGAGGGCTACTAAGCCTCTGCCCTTGAGGGGGGACTACTTGCAAAGCCTCAGCCCTCAATCATTTGCTTTTTTGTTGAACTGGATTCGAAACTCTGAGAGTTAGAGCAGTTCGAACATCAGACTGTGCCTTGTTCGAACCTCTGAGGGTTGGCACGGCTTTGTTTTTGCTTGGGGGAGGCTACTAAGCCTCTTCCCTTGAGGGGGACTGCTAAGCCTCGGCCCTCAATTATTTGCTTTTTTGTTGAACTGGATCCAAAACTCTGAGAGTTGGAGCAGTTCGAACATCTGACTTTTGAAAAAGGACTTTCATTATATTCTTTGATAATATTTCTTCAAATTTACAATGTTCCATATTCTGGGAACAGGATCCCCTCTCATGTCAACCAACTTGTAATAGCCGAGGTGTGAGCTTTTATTACATGATAGGGTCCTTCTCAGTTTGGATCTAACTTCTTAGTTCCTTTTACACGGCTTGCTTCATTCTTCCGAAGCACCAAGTTTTCGGGCCACAGATACCGACGCTTGACCCTGGCATTGTAGTGTTTAGCCATGAGGACTTGCTTGTACTTGACTTCCCGGATGGATGTATCTAATCTCTTTTCCTCAAGTAAATCTAGGTTAGCTCGCAGGGCCTCATCGTTGAATTCTAAATCACACAAGGATACTCGAGCCGAGGGTGGCCCAATCTCTGTCGGGATAACAGCCTCGGACCCGTAGGCCAAGCTGAATGGAGTGTTTCCATTAGCCGTTCGAGGTGTGGTCCTGTATGCCCATAGGACACTAGGCAATTCCTCAACCCAAGCACCCTTGGCTCTTTCAAGCCGAGTCTTGAGTCCTGTCAGTAGGGTCCGGTTGCACATTCAGTCTGTCCATTTGCTTCCTGATGAGCGACCGAGGTGAAGTGCTGTTTGATGCCGAGGTTAGCGCAGAAGCTCTTGAAAGGCTCTCATTCAAATTGCTTCCCATTATCAGAAATGAGTACAGCAGGGATACTGAACCGGCAAACAATGCTTTTCCAAAAGAACTTTTCTATTGCTTTTCCTGAGATTGTAGCCAGGGGCTCGATCAGCTGCCTCGATCCACTTGGTGAAGTAGTAAACCGCAACTATTAAGAACTCAAGCTTGCCTATCCCTCTTGGAAGTGGGCCCAAGATGTCAATTCCCCACTGAGCAAATGGCCATGGACTCTGAATAGGAACTATATCCGAGCCGGGTCTTCGGGGTATTGGCCCATGTATTTGACACTGGTGACACCCCCACACCAAAGTGTCTGCGTCAGAGTGTAAGGTCGGCCAGTAGTACCCAGTCAGCAAGACTTTGCGAGCTAAACTCCGATGACCAACGTGACTTCCGCATATGCCCTCGTGCACCTCTCGTAAAACATAGTTAGCTTCGGATGGCGTGAGGCATCTCAGCAAGGGGCACAAGTATGCTTTTTTATACAAGATTCCGTCAATAAGAGTATACTTGGCGGCTCTGTACTTGATCTTTCTAGCTTCGGCTAGATCTTCGGGGAGCTTATCATTATTCAAATAATTTATTATGGGTCCCATCCAACCGAGGTCCGATTGGACACAATAAGAGACTAGATTCTTTCAGAGAAGTCAACGGACCTGCGTTCTCGCAGTTCTACCAAAATCTCTTTCGTTAAATGGGAGTATATTGCCGAGGCTAATTTTGACAAAGCATCAGCATGCGTGTTTCTGGTTTGGGCAATCTTAATGATATCCACCTTTTTAAATTTTTCAATCCAGCTTTTGACCTCGGTTAGGTACCTTTTCAAAATCATGCCTCGAGCTTCGTAATTTCCCAGGCTTTGGTTTACAACTAGTTGAGAATCTGAATGTATCTTTAAGGTTCGGGCGCCCATCTGGTGGGCCATTTCCATCCCGCAGATGAGGGCCTCATACTCAGCTTCGTTATTTGTTGCCTTGAATCCGAACCTGAGGGAGTAAGTGAGATAGTCCCCTTCTGGGGATCGAATTATTATCCCTGCCCCGGCTCCGGACTCACACGAAGCTCCGTCAACATGAAGCTCCCATGGGAGATCTTCTCTCATTTTCTGTTCCTTTACTGGATCAGTCACCGTGATGAGGGTGTCAATCCTCTCGATGCCACAGTTTTCTGCAATGAAATCTGCCAAAGCCTGAGCTTTGATTGCGGTCCAAGGCCTGAATTCTATGTCAAATTCAAACAGCTCCACAGACCACTTTAGCATTCTGCCTGAAGCATCTGGTTTACTCAAGATATTTTTCAAATGAAGGTTGGCCAAAATTATTATCTTGTGACCATGAAAATAGGGCCTTAGCTTCCGAACCGACACCACCAATGAGAAGGCTACCTTTTCAATGGGGGTGTAGTTTCTTTCTGGACTTTGAAGCTTTTCGCTTATAAAATATACAGGACATTGGTTGCCTTGCTCATCCTGCCTCAAAAGAATCGAGCTGACCGCCGATTCGGCGATCGAGATGTATAGGTATAGCGGTTCTTTTTTTTGTGGAGATGCGAGCTTCGGCAAGTTGTCCAAGTATTCTTTAAGCTCTTCAAAGGCTTTACAAGCTTCTTCGGTCCATTGAAAGCCCTTAGTCTTCTTTATGAGTCTAAATAGAACGGTAGGCCCCTTTCTGCTGATTTGGACAGGAATCGATTTAGGGCCGCCATTCTACCGGTGAGTCTCTGAACTTCCTTCACCGAGGTGGGAGTTTTCATATTAATTATGGCTTGCACCTTTTCAGGGTTCACCTCGATTCCCCGGTGAGAGACAATGAATCCCAAGAATTTTTCGGAGGGGACCCCAAATGTACATTTTTTGGGGTTCAGCCTCATTTGGATGGATGTTAATGTCGCGACTGTCTCCCTAAGATCTTCCAAGGTTTCTTCATAGGTTCGGCTCTTGACTAACATGTCATCAATATATACCTCCATGTTTCGTCCTATTTGGGACTTGAAGGTTTTATTGACGAGACGTTGATACGTGGTTCCAGCATTTTTGAGTCCGAAGGGCATAGTACTGTAGTAGTACGTGCTTTGGTCAGTGATGAAAGAGATTTTTTCTTCATCTTCTGGCCATGTATAGTTGATGGTAGCCCTTGAATGCATCTAAAAAGTGTAAAATGTTATACAGAAAGTGCAACAAATGAATCTACTATTGTATCGATCTGGGGGTACGGATAACTGTCCTTTGGACATGCTTTATTAAATCAGTAAAATCTTGGCACATTCGCCAAGAAGAATCTGGTTTGTTACAAGGACTGGATTACAGAGCCAGGTGGGATACAATACTTCTCTAATCAATCTGGCCACTAAGAGCTTATCCACCTCGGCTTCGATTATCAAGCTGCGCTCTAGACCGAAGAGGCGCTTCTACTACTTCACTGGTTTGTATACGGGGTCCACTACGAGTTTGTGGTCAACAATTTCCCGAGGGACGCATGGCATGTCTTCGACGGTCCAGGCGAACACGTCCTTGTATTCGTCTAAAAACCTGAAGAGAAAGCTCTTAAACTCTGCTGGGAGGGTAGCACAGATCTTGATTTTCCGATCAGGGAGGCTTGGATCTAGTGATACCTCCTCAATTTGAACCTTGTCTTGGGGCACAATTTTTGCTTTGCCTTTCCCCTTCGGCTCTGGGGGTCTCGGGGATTTCAGTAGCTCTGAGCCGGGGCTGTACATTCTTTTCTCCTTCCCTCTGACTTATCAAAGGCTCTTCAATGTCATCCCAGGTGGATGAAGCATCAAAGGTTTGCAAGTAAGCCTTATCAGCAATGGACATTGTTTACGATTGGGACCGCAAGGACATCATATAGCAGGCTCGGGCCTCCTGTTGGCTGCCAATGACTGTTCCTTCAGATCCATCCCTCAACATGAATTTTATCCCAATATGGAACACGGAGGGAAGGATTCTGTAGGTGTATTGCGTGGGTCGGCCCAGGATCATATTGTAAGAGATGTCCCTTTTGACGACGACGAAGTTGGTCATCTCAATTCTGTGCTTTAGGGGAGCTCCAAGACACAATGGGAGCATTATCTGTCCCTCAGGCACGACCGAGTCTCCGGTGAAGCCAACCAATGGAGTCTTGAAAGATTTTATCAAAGAATCGTCCATATGCATTTTGACCTAAGCGTCTCAAAAGATTATGTCCAATAAGAGATCCGAACTTCCAGTGTCGATGAACACACGGTTCATTTCATATCCGGCCACATTTACGTGAATTATCATGGGATCATTGTGTGGCATTCGGCTGGGAATAGGGTCCTCGGAGGTGTATCCGAGACTCATAAGTGGCTTCAGTAGCTTCTCCCGATCCTCGCCCGAAGAAATGTTTCGGGCATATTTTTTTCGGGCATTGTTTGAGTCTCCGATCACCGGACCTCCGGCAATTGTGTTTATCTCCCCGGCCACACGGATCTGTTCGTCCTGGTTTGCCGGGAGATTGTTTGAATTCTCGGTCACCGGGCCTCCGGTAATTGTGTTTATCACCCCGGCCACAAGGATCTGTTCGTCTTGGTTTGTCGGGGGATTGTTCCTGTTTTGGCCTCCTCGGTTCTGTTGACGACGTGGCGGGCGAGGTTGCGCAGGATTTCTTTGGTTGGCAGTGTTCCTTTGGAACTCTACCGCAGTTCGGCAGATGAACTGCTGCAAATGTCCTTCTTGGATGGCCTTCTCTCGATTTCAACCTTCAGGTGGTTGCATGCCTCGGTATCATGGCCATGTTGCCCATGAAAAGAGCAGTATTTTGCCGGGTCTCTTTTGTCCGAGGCTGACACCATTCGAGGGGGTGGCTCTGGGAGGCCCAGTTGTTGTACTTGGTATAGAATTTCCCTCCTCGATGCATTGAGAGGTGTAAATTTAGCCTCAGGATGGCTCCTTGTTCGTGGAGGTCGGTTCCCGACATTGTTGCCCGGGAAGACCACCCGGTTCACCAAAGGTGTGGCTCTGGAATAGCTCAACCTGTCAGCGACCCTCAGTTTTTTTGATGATGAGGGGTTCGGAGTCTTGAGGACTTTTTCTCTTTGTGTATCGTAGAGTTCTCTTTTTGTCCTGTTCTACTCTTCGCCCCGTATGAACTCCAGTACTCTTTCGAGAAGTTCAGAATAAGAGCTCGGCATCCTTTTGGCCAGCTCGGCGTTGAAGTTGCCTGGTTTGATGCCACTGCAGAAAGCAGCTACCAAAATTCTCTCATAAACATTTAGACTATTTGATTTGGACCACCTCATCATTGAAATTTACTAAGAGACTCATCAGACCTCTGCCGGAAGTTCATGAGGTGCGATGTGTCCTTTTGCAATATCGACTTACTCCTGAAATGACCAAGGAAAGACTTCGCCAGGTCATGGAAAGTGGTGATTTAGTTTGTCGGCAACTCCTGGAACCATTTTTGTGCCGGACCTCGAAGAGTGGTGGCAAACAACTTGCATCGGGTCGCGTCACTATAGCCATAAAGGCTAGTGATCGCCACCACGTGCTACAGGTGATCTGACGGATCAGATTCTCCCTTGTAGCGGTCTAGGTCCGGCAGCTTGAATTGCATTGGAAGATGTTCAATTTTGATAGAGATTTCACAATCTCTATCAATTTCCGCCGTAGCAGGAGTATTCAGGAGTAAATTATTTTTTCTCAAAATCTCTTGGATCTTATTTTCGAGACTCTGCTCCTTGAGCTGTTTTAAAATAGCCGAAGAGGGTCCTCTTGATCCAAATTTTTTCGAGAAAAAAAGTTTATGTGCACCGAGTCTCTCGCGCATCGGTAATTTCTTTGATGCGCTCGTTGATGAGTGTGACTCATCAGATTGTTCATTCGAGTGCGACTTCTTCAATTTGTGACGTAGGTCGATGGGGCTCATTGCATTAACCGGCTCTTTCCCAGGCCGTTGGTCGGGGTCACGTTGCTGTTTGGCCTATGGAGTGGCTACTTGGTTTCTAGCGCTCGGACGGAGTTTGACTCTTGCGCTGTTCCACGAACGCTTGGAAAGATTCGAAGTGGTCAGCAATGTACTTCAGGACATCATCATGCTTTTGTTGAGCCTCGGTTGGTGTACCGACGTTTTTTGGTTCGTCGGTATGTACCACGAGGTGCGGATTGCTCGTCTCGGCATCCTTGCTAGCAGTTCTGCGTGTTCCACGGTTCTTCATCCTCCTCAAAGCAAAAACAGACAATTCAGACGATTGAGAATTGTTTAAAAGTGATGGAAATTTGTCGTTTCCCACAGACGGCACCAATTGAAGATCAAGTTGGAATTTGATTCTAGGAGGAGGAGAGAGAAAGTGGAAGAGTTGAATGTCAAAAGTGTATTTGATTATCTGAGTTTTTGACCCCCTTTCAGTAGCACCCAAGCCCCTTATTTATAGAATTGCATAAGGAGGCATAAGGTTAACTCTATGCTAGTCCAGCTGAAGCTGAATTACATAATTGCCCTTAATGAGGCTGCCACGTAGGCACTCATAGAACAATCTAGGTAATATGCTATGTGTCATTAATCCACCTCATCACTTTACTTTTGGATCTACATACTTTCTTGGGTTTGGTAAGTTGTGTATTCCTTATCCTTTTATTTTGTATTTTATCACATGTTTATATGAACTTCAATTTGATTTATTTGTTGGATTGAACATTTGCTCATTTTGTTTTGGGTTCTTTTTTCTTCATTTTTTTAATCTTAATTTGTTTCAATTTTTTATTGCGGTGATAGCCAAGTTAGGCTCCAAATTGCTGCAGCTATCAGTATAGATTGCTTGCTGCCATATTTTTACATGTGAAAAACTAACTTGCTTTATTTTTTTGCTGAAGGTTGAAGGTTTGTGTTATTCCACACCCTCTTTTTTGGTGAATTCTTCATTTTAAATTTTACTCCTTCAAACAAAAAGAACAATGAAAAGTTCCCTAGATTTAGGAGTTTGGCTAAAGATTGAAGCAAAAAATCAGTTTTTGCTGGTATATTTAGGAATTTTTTGACAAAATTTTCTTCTTACCCCTTTGAAAAAAACACGGGCTATTCTTGGTGAAAATCCATATTCCTATTTTTTAGAGCGACATTCTTGTTGAAAATCCATGTCTCCTATTTTTTAGAGCGACATTCTGTCTTCAACTTATGATGCAAAATTAGCTCCATTCTCATGGAAAACTGGTCCTTCGACCATATATAATTTTCTTTATTAAGTTAATTTGCGAACAGGGCAAGTACTTTAGTTTCACATTATTTGTGATGATATTTAATATTTTATTTAGTTGTATTTCAGGCATTGATATAACAAATCACACCACATAGTGGCGGGACAAACTTGATAGCATTTTGAGGTGCATTTTTTTCCTCAAATAAAGCTGTATTTGCAACCAAAGTGGTCCCATTCCTTCTTTGACCACTATCTAATAAATATATGAGTATTTCTCTATAGCTGTAGCCTGTACATGTCTTTTGAGACAATTGTTTTGCTACTTTTTTCCTGGAGTATTGGTTGCTCTGTCAAAGGAGTATTAGCTTGTACTTTTAGCATCGATTGTCAATAAAACACGATCTGTTTAGTCTTTATAGGTTGACTTTGATTAATCCTAATGACATGTTTGCTGTGTCCTTTTTGTCCTTTTGATCAATGGCCCCTTTTTTTTTTTTCCTTCGCTCATTCTAATTAACTTGTGTTTAGAACAGTGTAGGTGTTCCAATGGATCTTACATATAGAAACAAGATGAACTGTATGTAATCCAAGAATCTTTTCATAGATTTATTTGGGAACTCTTGGATCACTTGGGGTTACAATCCTTGTGCTTTCTTGAGAAGAAGATTTATGGTGCGTTTGGGAACGATGGATTTGGAAAGAAAGGAAAGGAAAAGAAGAGAAAGTTGAATTTTCATTTATTTGGGAGATTTGTTTTTTTGGAGGAAGGAAAGGAGAAAGGAAAGGAAAAGGAATGATACCAAATTGGAAGGAAATGGAAGGAAACTTACTTTTAAACTTACTAAAATGTTAGAAAATACCAACTTTATTTTCAAAAGACAATACAACAAAATTTTATTTATTTTCATATTCAAAATCATTTCATTTCTTTCCTAAATTCCCAAACAACATCAAAATTTATTCCCTACTCTTCTCTCTTCATTTCTTTTTTCTTCCTTCCTAAACAGGTTAACATAGTGTTAGTGACCTCGATGTTGGTCGTGAGGAAGATGTGATTTTTATAATGTCTTTTGTCATAAAATTCTCAAATCACACTACTAAAATTTCAAAATTTGTGTACTAAAGTCAAATTCAAATTCTCAAGTGAAGAGTAGAGTTTCCCTTTCTGCTTTCATGATGTCAAAAAATTATTACCAATTTGACAATACTTATCTAGAATTTCAAGAAAAATATTTATCTCTTTAACTTTTAGCTATTAATTAATTTTTTCAGTCAAACCAACTCTCTTGGGTGTGCCTAGGTTGTGCCCTGCACAGTGAATATCACCTAGTATATTTACATATGTAAATTTTAATATATGAATGTGTATTAGTGAATATATTATATATAAATGTTAAAAATAATTTACGAAGTTACAAAGTCAATTTACATAGCAAAATTCGATTGAATTATTAGCCTATATTAAGTGATATACTATAATTATACAGCACTCCTTTTGTTTCAGTTTTTTTTCCTTCGCAATTTAACTTTTGGATTAAATAGAACAATTTTGTAGCTAATAATTTATATAGGTTTATTTTTAATGAAATTTATTCAATGAAAGTGGAATTTACATCTAATATTAATATATACAAAATTTAAAAATAAAAAAATAAAAAAAGTTTATATAAGATTGTGTTATGAAAACTTAATGTGTTGACCAAAAAAATTAAATAGTGACAAATTCAAAAAGACGAAGGTAGTAATATGTATATGATTATCTAATTTTATCTATACTATGAACAAGTTAATAATGTAATTAATATATTTGTTGGTAATAAAAATGTTACACTTTATGTAGTATAAGTATATAAATCAGACATTATGTAAAACATATTTTTTTTACAAGTATAAGTTGTACGAAAACTAGAGCATTATGTATAGATATATTATATATAGATTAAAAAAAAAAAAAAACTCATCTCTTTTCCAAATCTTCTAGTGACTTGAACTGATGATTAATAGATTATAGGGGAATGTCTTATCATTTAAGTTGTTACTTCATTGTTAAATATATATTATATACAGATATTTCAATAAATATTTAAGTATATATAATTGATTAAGTCTAGTATTTATATGTATTAAAAGGAAATAGTAATCTATTTAATTAGTTAGGGTTATATTTCACTTTACGCCTTTAACGTTTAGGCTCACATCACTATAGTCCCTAATGTTATTTTTTAGGTAATTAAGTCTTTCTATTAAAATTTACTCAGTTTTGCTACTCATTTTGAGAGAAATACCTTTATAACTTTGTTTAAATTAAATGTTATCTTTTTACAAATATTATTATCTTTTGTTTCTTTACATTTTTATTGATTCATTTTACTTTTTCTCTCATTTTGTTGTATGATTTAACCATTTTTCATGAAAATTTTGAGGGTAAAAAGGTCATTTTAATTGAAAAATCTAACACCGTTAAATTTGACCTATAGTTTAGAGACTTAAGTGCTTAAAAGTTACGTGAAGGACTAAACCCTAAATGTTAAGGGGTAAAGTGAAATTAACCCGATTAGTTATTGAAATAAAAGTGTTACATTAATAAGTTGTACATTATATTAATGTATAAGTGCTTAAAATTTTACATAATGTGAAATATTACATTGATAACTTAAAACAACTGCTATACAAAGAAAAGATTTTTATGCATTAATGAAAAAATAATAATATTATTTATTAACATATTTAATTATTAAGAATTAAGAACATTATAGCTAAAATATTATGTACGCATATACATTAATATATTATTATCACATATGTTAAAATATTAAAAGAAATATAATTGTTCAACTTATTTGACCGATTAAGTCGAACTATTTGTACGATAGTAAACAAGTCAAATCAGTCAATTTGTATATCGGTATTTAACCAGTAATTTGATTTAAAAATTAAAGTTAAGTTGAATCGAGAAGTCAATTAATTAATTGATTTAGAATTAAAATTAAGCTGAAAGGCCAATTACTCGAGTCAAAATTTTTTTTTATTTTAATTTGACTCAATTTAATAGTTTAACTTGACTGATTTTTGGAAACTCCTACAAAATTAAAGGAATGTGTCGGCTGTATAACCTCCATTGCCCATATATCTCTTAAAATAAATAAAATCAGAAATCATATGTTTTTTCTTAATGGACGAAACATTACGCTCGTAGCACACAACATTTTATATTTATATTTAGATAAAACACTTTATCTTTTAAGATAAAATTTAAAGTTCTTTAGTTTGTCTAGTACTCCCTATAAACACAAATTTTGAATTAATTCAATAAAAATAAAAGTTGAGCAGCAAATTCAAATTTTATAAATATTTTTAAAATGGGTGATAATATTTGTTTACAGTCAAAAAAAAAAAAAATCTGTCTTCGAATTCTATTTACAAAGTAAACTTGATCCAAAGATTAGGAAACTTGATCTTGGACTAACATGGTTTTTCTAATACTCTGGTTGACTTAAAATTGAAAGAAATTTGCTTGCTACTCGAAATTTTTTTTTTTACGTCAAAAGTATATTTCATTAAAATGAGCTTAAAAGCCAAAACAATACCGTATGATATACTTTTCACATTCATTCGTGTAACCTCCAAAGAAACACAAGGAGAAGATTTGCTTCCACATAGAAAGAACTAGTGAATTTTGCTCTAACTTAGAGGCTATATTGTTAAAAAAGCTTGGAATAAAGTAAAATGAACATTTTAATAGCAGGTCACTCGTGTAAAATGTCTTTGAGGAGTGTTGGTAATCTGACCTCATCAAAATCCTTGGCCTCGATTCTTGAGTTTGTCTACGATGGACTTGCTGGATTGAAAGATTACATGTTCCCAACCTGCCTTTGCTTAATCAGAGCCTTCCTTATGTTCTTCACTTAATAGATTATTTGATCCTTTAGATGATGATGAAGAACACGGAATTAAATGTTTTTGGCACGATGATTCTAGGAGTTTTTTTGTTAAAGGGTAAATTTCTCTTACACCTCATATGGTTTGACCGTTTTCTCTGCAACTCCCTTATAGTTCAAATACTTACAAATACCCATATGTGCTTCCACTGGGTTTCGCTTGGAGCAAAAATGGAAAAGAAAAACGGTTCCCAAAAGGTCCAGGTGGGGTAGGAGGTAGATGGAACCCACTTCCCTATGTCAAAGGAAAGATGGGATTCGAACCCATAATACAATTTTATTTTATATCGATTTAGCAAATCAATGCATTAAGCCATTCAGTCATATCTCTAAGTTGTTGATCGGAATAGAATTGGATGTGTCGTGTTTGGTCCACTGAAACTGGATTGGCTAGCGAAAAAGGATAAAAACCCACATGGAAAGACTTTGCAATAGCAAAAAAGAAATATACTAAATTAAATAAAGAAAACGAATTATCAAGACAAAGACAAAAAAGACTTTCAAAATGCCTTCACCCTCCTATTCAACGGGGTTATTAGAGAAGTAGCATTCTAGGAGTTGTTTTCGGGCATTCTCAAAAAAAAAAAAAAAAAAAATGGTTATTATACATGCTAACCTCATCCCTTGGAAAAAAAAAAAAAAGGTAGCACAGAAGAAAGGAAAGATTTAATCATTACCAGCAAAACAAGAAAGAAATTATTTTATGCGGCAAAGCATCTGGACTACCTATATAATTAAGGGAACTATGAAAGTTGGTGATTTTGACCCAAGCACGTCTTTCACTAGTCTTTGATTTTTTGATAGAGACCGATCTGTTTTTGTTGGCAAGTTCGGAAGAAAGCTTTTATCAGATTGAAAGAAAATTAGACCCCAAGGAGTCCTTTTTTACTAATTTAGGGGTTGTGGGTGAAGGGAGGTTTACAAACAACCGAGGCAAAGTGGTTTATGATTGAATCTCAGAGGCATTCTTATCATTTGATAACTTCCAACCAGTACCTTGGGAGATTTTTTTGAGGGTATCTTTTCCTCAACACCGCTTTGCTTGGTAAAGTTACAAACCTAGGAGAAGGAATCTCTGTTTGGTTTTGAATGCCCTATTCTTTCCTTGTTTCAATGTTTGGAGGACAGAAAATACCTTCACTAATGGAATGTTAAAATTGTTAGTTATACCGCTGTGTTTTCTTCTTCTTAAACGTTTTCTTCTTCCTTAAAAAACCAAAAGACCATAAAAATCAAACAAGGAACAAAATGAAAATCAAGAATAAAAGTAAATGATGAAAGAGGGAAAAGAACTGAATAAAAAATAAGAAAAAAAGTAAAAATCAGAAAAATAAGAAAATGGTTTAGATGGAATAAAAAGAAAAAATAATTATGATAAATTTATTAGAAAAAATAAAAATAAAAAAAAAGAAAAAAATTAGAGGATTAAGGTTGGGGTGGCAGAATAGGGGTGGAAGGGGTTGAGTGGCACAGAGGCGCGGGTATGGTGGATTGGATATACACAAAAAAAGGCTGGTGATGGTTATTTTTTAACTTGCAAGTGCATGTGGTCAATCAGGTAATATCCAAGCGAGTCAAGTATCATTCCTATGAAAATTATGTATCAAATTGTTAGCCTTAACACTATTTGAACAATTGAATTTTATAAAGTTGAAAGTAACTAAAAAGTAAACAATTGAATTTTATAAAGTTGAAAGTAACTAAAAAGTAAATCTACCTAAAAAAGTAAAGCAATTTAAAGGTGAAATTCTAGAGACACACTTGGTTGTTCCAATATAAAGGGGCTTCTAGTTTCTCATTAATTCAGATTACCCGTCCTAGTACTACTCTTGCCCAAGTACGTTTAATTTCGGAGTTCTGATAGGATTTGGTGCGGTAGTGCTGGTATGATAGCACCCTCTAATTAATTCCTACAATTGAAAATTGAATTCCCTAAATTGTCTAATGCTCGATCTCGCGCAGCATCAACTTTCTTCCACATAATCATCTGTCTCATTTTTTAGCACAAACAATGAAAGATAGAAGGCATGATTTTAATCCTGGAATTTATATGTGATAATTTATTTCTAGCGTCCACTCAATTTGAGAAATTTATTACATGGTCCTAAATCCATAATTCAGCTTCCCGTCTCCTGAAAAATATATCAAATCATTTGATAATTGACCAAAAAATCGAAAGCATTAAGAGCATAATAAATATATCAATAATAATGATCAACCAAAGAATAACTAGATTCAGATTTCATATTTTCACAACTAACTTGTCAAAACTTAGTTTCCACACTAAAACAACAATATAGAAGATGAAAGAACAATAAAAGTTGAATTAAACAATATCATAAAAGTTAAAGAATGATATCACTATAAGAAAAAAAGCCATCATCATTGGCAATAACAGTTTCTATTAAATGTTCCAAAGTTGTCACTAATGGTTCACAGTGACAACTTTCTGTTCCCCACAAAATCGTCACTAAATTTCGTCGCTAAAGATGTTAGTGGCGAATACCATGGTGTTGTCACTAAAATAAAAGGCTTTAGTGTTGACTATCTGTCATTGCTAATACATTATACCGTTCCCGACGGCCATTGTCTTCACTGACTATGTATTATCAGTGACAAAATTCTGTCACAAATATGTATGTATATTAAGTGACAACACCCAATTGTCACTCAAAATTACAAGGGAGTGACAAGAAGTTGTCACAAAATTGTGGTGCCAGATCTTTTTCCCCATGGAAGAATCATTGACAACATTCACGTCTTGTCACTAGTTTATATCTCAAAGGATACCATATAACATTCAGTGATATAAATTCATCACAACAATAGCCCAATCAACACCTAACATTTTGTTGTATATATTAATTATAAAAATGTAGAACATGTATTTAGAATATGACTAAAACAATCATATTATAAATCTGGCTAAAAGAACCTGCTTGTGGGTTAAACAAGCAGCCTAAAGTACTAACAACAAATGGTCTAATACCGTCTTACATAAATTTGAACTGAAAAGTACTAAATGGCAAAGTTTCCATCTAAAAAAAAAAAAAACATTTTCAAGTTCTGACACTTTAGCAAAGTCAATAGGAAATGTAGCATTAAGATCCATCCCATTTACAGTATAAAGTATAAACACAAAAAAGCTTTACTTTGTTAGCTTGAACAAGAATGCTAATCTTCCAAAAAAAACCATGTTAATCTACAAAAAAGGTGCCATGTGAATCTGCCAAAAAAGAGAGAGAGAGAAAGGGTCAAGTGGCAAAATTCATACAAGATTACAAAAATTCAAATCAACCAAACATCTCACGCCATATATAGAAGAAAAAAAATGCACTCCAAAGTCCAATATAAAGGACACAAGCATGAAGCATCAAGAGACAATGTAAAAAGACAACTCCAAATCATGAGACAGTGAGGAATACCATAAAACCAGCGAGACTAACAAATATGAAAACTTGGGAGTTTGGGCTTATAATTGAAAAAGAATATAAAAGAGGAACATAAGAGTTTTATTAATACAGAAAAAGAACTTATATATTTATACTCAAGTATCAACAATTATCTCAATTGTGTCTTGATAAATAATTATCAAGTGTTTCAATCCTGTAAGTGTGAGCAAAGGAAGGATCAACAAGGTTTACCAAACGAAAACGAATAAAACAAGCCATCAGCTTGTTCACTAGTAGTAAAAAGACAGGGAAAATATAAGTTTTCAATCGCCCAAAAAACTGAAAATTTATAACCTATAACATTTAAACTAACAGGGATGTCATAATGCTTCAAACAAGTTGATTCACAGGAGCATTGTAAGACATATCGTAAACCATTAACATATTTTATGAGACGTTCTTCGCTCAAATAATTTGCCAATAATGCATCCTAATCCAACAGGCACACTTCTTACCAAAATATTCTTCTGGGACTACAAGAAGAATTATTCAAACTCTAACAATCATGAAAATTATCTTTGAACAATTTCTTACAATACCACATTAAAATGAGTAGGATTTTGAAAAGGTATAAAAAATGAATTATTGACTCCTCGAAGAAAACAGCTATGTTGAATACACATAGTCTCTGTGTTAGCATAAATGAGTATTTCAAAAGAGCTTCTATCCCATATTGGAAAATTTATTGAACCTTACATAACTTTTATTGATTGACACTTTAGTGGGCCTTTGATGACAAAAAAACTAGTGTTGGGCTCGTGCACATGTGAGGAGGGTCGAGTTGGGCCAATCCAAGTTCAAACTGGTGAATTTGCCCCCCTACAAGTGGGTTAGATGTGATCTAGTCCAATTTTACTTTTTTTATATTGGAATTGGGCTCACTAAACCCAAATTTTAGTTTTACTAAAATTATCATGTTCATAAGTTTTACTTAATATTCCCACGATTTACCTTTTTTGATAGAATTTTAACCGAGATAGAATTCTACTTGGTCAACCCTGATTACTAGGTCTTCTCAACATACCCCTCAACGTTCTTCTCCAAATAAGTAGACCAGAAAATTCCAACATTCTCCTCAATGTTCATCTCCTGATAAGTAGACCAGAAAATTCTAACATTCTAAAAATTGTCCTATAAATACAGCCCTTCAGCAGTTGCTTCAGTACGCGCCAATTAACTATCAAACTTCCTCGCTCTCACTGCTTAGTTGCTGGTTCTGTGATTCTACTCTACTGTTCCTGCTCTGTCAACTTCACGGAGGAAGGTTTGTTTAATCCTGTAGAGACGTTTCAATTCTGCTGTAATAGACTTTTTAGGACAGTGCAGCTCTTTGCACGATTCAAGTTCTTTTGTTATTCCAAATTATCCAATAATCTAAAGAATGAAACTATGGCCTCCAATGCTGCTACTGTAAACCCCATTCCTACTAATAATGTTCAATCTTTGCAATATGCTGTCGTACCTGTTTCAACAGCTGCTTCTGTTACCCTTCCGTTTGCCAAACCTTTTTCAGACATATCCAAAATTGAAACCTTTGCAAACAAAAATTTCAAACAGTGGCAAGAATGTGTGTTTTCACTGCTTGATGTCCATAGAGTTGCACATGTGCAACTCCATCCATAGCCTAGTCCAGATCATGATGTCAAGATACAAGAAGCATGGCAACATGCCAATAAGGTATGTCGCCACACTATTTTACAGACTATATCTAATGAATTGTTTGACGTGTACTATAGTTATAAGGAAACAAAAGTTATTTGGGAGCATTAATTAAAAATTCATTACTAAAAATGATACCAAGCAAAAGTTTGTGGTAGAAAAATTTTATCAATAGTAGATGACTGATGAGAAGGAAATGAAGGTCCAGACCAACGAATACCAAAAATTGCTTGAATTGATTAGATTTGAAAGTCGAAGAGATCTCGCTACTAGAGAAGTTTGCTGATGAGGTGCTGATTAAGAAGCTGCTAGACTCGTGGAATGACTACAGAAACAACTTGAAGCCCAAGTAGAAAACCTTTACTGTTGAGGAGCTAGTGACACACATACCAATTGAAGACACCAACAGAAAAGAGTCTGCTAAGAAGATGACCCTCAAAGAAAATTTAATACAAAGTAATAATAAGAGGTACGAAAATAAATCCAAAAACTACAAGCCTAATAATCCCAACTTTAAGAAAAAGAAAGGCATTTGTTTTGTTTGTGGAAGACCAGGTCATTATGCTGCTCAGTGCAAGTATAGAAAGAAAAATGACAATGCAAAGGCTAATACTCCTAAGGCTAACCTAGTTGAAAGAGATGAAATTATTACTGCAATCATTTCTCAAGTGAACATTGCAGTCAATATGGAAGAATGTATGGTAGACTCAAGGTTTACTCAGCACATTTGTGCAAATAGAGAAGCATTTTACCTCCTATACTCCAATAGGGGATGATGAAGAAGTGGTCTACCTTGGAGACTCAAGAACTACCAAGGTCTTGGATAAAGGCAAAGTTCTCTTGAAACTTACTTCAGGAAAAACTTTAGCCCTCAAGGATGTGTTGCACGTTCCAACTATTACAGCAAATCTGGTTTCTATAGCCTTGTTAGGAAAAGTTGAGGTGAAAGTGTCATTTGAATATGATAAGATTGTAATGACCAAAAAAAATGTGTTTGTGGGAAAGGGCTATTGTAACCAAGGACTTTTTGTCTTGAACGTTTCAAATGTTATCAATGAAAATGCATCTTCTTCTACTTATATTATTGATTCAATTTCTTTATGGCATGCTAGATTAGAACATGTTAATGTTACATATATAATGAAAATGCAATCTCTAGGCTTCATATCTGGCTTAAATTCAACTAGTATTGGATGGCTAAGTGTGGTTTTGATTTATCCAAGGCCACGAAAGAAGTCGAGAAAGACAATATGGAATAAATATTGATGAAAATCTTGGCCTCAATATGACACAAAAGAAGTTGTTCCAAAAAGGTTAATATGTTCCTGCATCACCTCTTAAGCTCATGCGTATTTTGGCAAAAGAAAAAAAATCCAAGCGCAATTTCTCAATATATCACCATGGAGGAAATCAATGATGAATAGACAAAATATAACCCCCCACGTGGCTCGGTCTTTGATCACTTACATATGCCAGATTCTCATACCTCTGTTTTTAGTAGATTAAGGATCAGAACAATTTCGAAAGATTCGGCCAAAGTGCAATTCCGTATTTAGTAGATTGAGAAAAGATTACAACTCAGCTGATCAACTTTTGCAAAGTTTGGTCGATAACACAAAGGTATATGGCAAGGTTCCTTTACAAATGGGGAAACAACAAGAATGGAAAATCATAAAGCAAGAGCCTTTGACACTTGAGCAATGTATTGTCATACGAACAGTGCAAAATGAGCTAGTTGACTTGGAAGATAAGATCAATGTAGACGTCTTATCATTAACTATTGAAGAAGATTTGAGTTCTAAAATTCAAGATAAGATACAAGATGCTGATCCACAACTTAGGGATGACAGAATAGCTACTATAGATGAGGTTAAAGAGATCAATTTGAAAACTAATGAAGAACCAAGACTAACATTCATTTGCAAAAACTTAAGTCCTGATGAAGAAAGGGAGTCTGTCCAACTCTTAAAGGAGTATAAAGATGTTTTAACATGGACATACGAGGAAATGCCTGGACTTGACCTAAAAGTAATGGTCCACCACTTAGTTATTGAACATGGGATACACCCAGTAAAGTAATCCCAACATTTGTTGCGACCAGATCTCATTCCTAAGGTAGAAGTGGAGATTAATAAACTCATCAAGGTTAGATTCATTAGAGAAGTAAAATATCCGACATGGATTTCGAGTATTGTCCCTATGAAAAAGAAAATGGACAAATTCGTGTCTATGTCGGATTTTGCGATTTGAAACAATCATGTCCAAAGAGATGATTTTTCTTTGCTATTAACTGAAATAATGATTGACGCTATTACTAGACTTGAAATCTTGTCCTTTATGGATGGATCATTTGGTTACAATCAAATTCAGTGTCACCAAAAGATGAGGAATGCTCAGAATTTCATATGTCTAAAGGCATATATTATTGCATAGTAATGCCTTTTGGGTTAAAGAATGCCGGTGCTACATATCAACTTGCCATGCAAAAGATTTTGATTATATGTTGCACAAGAATATAGAATGTTCTATTGATGATATCGTTGTGAAATCAAAATTGAGAAAAGATTATTTGCATGATGTTCGCATGGTCTTTGATCGATTGAGAAGATATCAATTGAGAATGAATCCTCTCAAATGCTCCTTCGGAGTTTTGTCAGGAATATTCTTAGATTTCATTGTGAACTATCATGGCAATGAAATAGATCAATTCAAGATAAATACAATTCAAAAAATGCCACTGCCTAGGAATTTACATGAATTACAAAGTTTGACTTGCAAGGTAGTCTTGCATTTATTATAAGATTCATTTCAAATTTTGTTGGGCGATGTCAACCAATCAATCGACTCATGAAAAATGGGACTTCCTTTGAATGAGATCAAGCTTGTCAAAATGCATTTAATAGTATCAAAAATATCTTTCAAATCCACCAGTGTTAGGAGCTCCAATACCTAGAAAACCATTAATTCCCTACATTGCTGCACATGAAAAGTCTATTGGTTCGTCACTTGCTGAAGATAGTGAGGAAAATAGAGAAAGGGCTCTGCATTATCTGAGCAGAATTCTCACAGAAAAGGTGTTGAAGTATTCACCTATCGAGAAGATTTGCTTAGCACTCTTCTACGCGATATTGAAATTGAGACATTACTTTGAAGCATAAACTATGCGTCTCATATCGTGTGCTAACCCGGTGAAATTTGTAATGTCAAAACCTATTCTGACTAGAAGGTTGGCAAGATAGTCGATTATTTTCAGTCAATATGAAATCATCTATGGGCCATCAAAGAAATCTGTCAAAGGACAAGTACTTGCAGACTTCTTAGCGTATCATCCAAAACCTGCTGATTGGGAAATTTCTGAAGATTATCTGATGAAGAAACATTTTTTGCTGAAATACTTCCACCATAGATGTTGGTCTTTGATGGAGTGGCAAGACGTGATGGAGCGGGGCAGGGATTGTGTTTGTTGCTCTCGAAAGACAAATCCTACCATATTCCATTGTACTCAATGAGTTATGCTCTAATAATGTTGTTGAGTATCAAGCTCTGATGATGGGACTTCAAATGGCAATCAAAATCAAAATAGCAAATTTAGAAATTTGTGGAGATTCTAAATTGGTCATTAAACAACTTTTAAGAGAATATGACGTCAAACACGAAAATTTCTTGCCTTATTTCCACTATTGTTTAAGTTTGATAGTTTTCTTTTAAGTCATGTCCCAAGAAAAGAAAAGAAAATGGCTGATGCACTTGCCAATCTGGAAACAACTTTAGTCCTATCTAAAGATGAAACAATTGACTGGGAAGTTCTAATGTGTTGCTGCTGGATAATACCTCTTTTTCAAGTAATCATATGGAGGATACAAATATTATATCTGTACTTGAAATTGAAAGAAAGGATAATTAGCATCAATCGCTAATTTATTACTTGGAATATGGAAAGCTACCTAAAGAGCCTTGACATAGAACTGAGGTGAAAAGACAAGCTCCATGCTTTGTTTTCTATAAAGGTACACTTTATTATTGTTCTTTTGAAGGCGTATTCCCCTGTTGCTTAGCAGATAAAGAATCCACTCAAGATATGGAAGAAGCACATTCTGAAATTTGTGGAGCTCACCAATCTTGGCCAAAATTGCATTTTCGCATCAAAAGAATGGTGTATTATTGGCCAACGACGGTAAAAGATTGCACGAAATATGCAAAATGATGCAAATCATGAAATTTCATGCAAACTTTATTCATCGGCCACTCGAACCTGTACATCCGACGGTACTGTCATGGCCGTTTGATGCATGGGGACTAGATGCAGTGATGGTCCATTGCCTAAGTCATTTCATGGGCATTTCTATGTTCTTGCTACAACGCATTATTTTTCAAAGTGGGCTGAGGCTATTCCATTAGTCAAAATGACAAAGGAAAATGTGGTGAATTTCATAAAAACAAATATAATTTGTAGATATGGAATGCCACGATACATTATTATGGACAATGGAAAACCCTTTGATAATAAATTGATGAATCAATTTTGCGAACAATTCTGCTTCAAGCAATACATATCTTCAATGTACAATGACACGAGTAAATCGACTTGCTGAAGTATTTAACAAGACACTTTGCAACTTACTTAAAAAGTAGTTGCTAAGTCAAAAGGAGGCTGGCACGAAAGAGTCGAAGAGGCTCTTGAGGCATATCGAACAACTTATTGTACGCCTACACAAGCAACTCCATATTTCTTGGATTATGGGGTCGAGGAAGTTTTTCCCATTGAGAAACAAATTCCTTCTCTACGGATAGCGATCCAAGGTCTTTCAAGTCTTGAGGAAAATGTACATCTGCGTCTAGTAGAGTTGAAGGCATTGGATGAGAAAAGACTTGAAACTTAGCAACAGTTAGAATGTTAGCAAGTGCGTCTATCTAAAACTTTCAATATGAAAGTAAGATGTCGCTTATTTCAAATTGGAAATATTGTTCTTACTATTTGCAGACCTATCATAACTTCTCACAAAATGAGAAACAAGTTCTCAAAATGGGATGGATCTTATGTTGTACAAGAGGTCTACACAAATGTTGCATATCAGATAGTTGCAGAAGATGGATTTCGAGTTGGCTCCATTAATGGAAAATTTCTAAAATGGTATTCTTTGTAAGCAAAAAATGAAACAACCACCAATGGTGTAGCACGTGGATAATCTGCTAAAACATCCCACTAAGTCCAAAGTGGTTAACAAATGGATGTTCCTGACCTGCATGAGTTAAAACTATAGATTGCGACCTCCAATGGTGTAGCACGCAGATAAACTTGTAAAACATCCCATTAAGTCACTGAAGCAAAGTGGTTAACAAATAGATGCTCCTGGTCCACATGAGCTAAAATTATGGATGGCACCCACCAATGGTGTAGCACGTGGATAAACTGCTAAAACACTCCACTAAATTCAAAGTGGTTAACAAATGGATGCTCCTGGCCTGGATGAGCTAAAACTGTGGATGACAACCACCAATAGTGTAGTATGTGGCTAAACTGCTGAAACATTCCACCAACTCTAAGATGGTAAAAAAAAAAAGGTGCTCCTGGCCGGCATGAGGTAAAACTATGATTGGCGCCCACCCTCCATTGAAAAAATTGAACTATGTTATGAATTGATCCCTTTTCAGAGGGTACACAGGATACTTGGGTTAAAATTCCAAGTTTAGTCAAGACAAACAAAAACAAACTCATGGCCCGCAAGAGTATACACTGTGAATGGCTAAAAAAAATGATGATCTTTCTTTTTGAGGTTGATAAAAAAAAATCTTCCTTTTTAAGGTTAATCAAAAAAAATTATAATCTTTCTTTTCAAGGTCTCCCTAATCAAAAATAAATTTTCTAATTCATCTTTTAAGGTCAATTAGGTTGAAAAAAAATATCATCCTTCCTAAGGTTGATCGCAAAAAAAAAAAAAATGATGATCTTCCTTTTTAAGGTTTATAAAAATAAAAAAAAAAAGATCTTCGTTTTGTTCAAAAAAATGATCTACCTTTTTAAAGTTGATTCATAAAAAAAATAAAAATAAATAAAAAAATCCCAATTCACCTTTTAATGTCAATTAGATTGAAAAAAAAAAAAAGATCTTTCTTTTCAAGGTTGATCAAAAAAAATTCCTAATTCACCTTTTAAGGTCAATTAGGTTGAAAAAAAAAAATCCTAATTCACCTTTTAAGGTCAATTAGGTTAAAAAAAATAAATGATCTTTCTTTCTAAGGTTGATCTAAAAAATTCCTTAATTAACCTTTTTAAGGTTGATTAGGTTGAAAAAAAAAAGATCCTCCTTTTATTGTTGATATGGAAAAAAAAATGTGCTTCCTTTTAAGGTTGATCAAAAAATAAAAACAAATAAAAAAAGACCATCTTGAAAATTTTTGCAAAAGAGACTCTTGATGCTAAGAAATTTGGTGACAAGAAAAATAATGTGGCTAATTTTTGTTGTAAAGGCCTATATGCATGGATCTTTTACAATAAATCCAAATCCTTTTAGGATTCTGCTAAATAATTGCATATATTTCATGTTTAGTAAGATTTCCTAATCTCCAACTCTAATCCAAAAAGAATTTGTATTTCGGAGATTAAATTGGCAAATACTTCAAGTCTAATCTCTTTGTATTACAATACAATTGGTTAAAACTTGAAATGGGGTATTTGTAAGCAATGAAATTTTGCTAATATAAATTTTATTTGGTATATAATAGCCTAAAAAAATTGGTTATTTTATTATTATAATTTATGTTCCAATACTACTCAATAATTAGTAGCTAAATTTTAATAATTATTCATTGACTAAATTAATGGTCAAAGATAATTATTATAAATAAATCTTATGGATTTGGTGTTTGACTACATTTCACTCAACTATTATTATCAACTTTCACACATGGCAAAATTCTCATTGGCTAAAAGGAATTACAATTCATATATAATTACAAAGACAAATTTCATAAGTAATTAAAGAATTATCCTACAATTGAGATAAGTATGTTGTCTTTGTTGTTAAATCAAACACTTAACAATTGTTGTCATTCTTGACACGTGGCGAATTCTTATTGGTCAAGAAAAATTTGAACTCATACAAAATGACCCATGATTAGCCTATAAATAGAGGTATTCACCTATCAAAAATTTACACACAAAAAACAAAAGTTATAAAGATGCTACAAAAAGGTCTTTAAACATCCTTCCAAAAAATACAATAAATTGTGTTTTCTCTTCTTTTAAAAGATCAAAAATCTTTTAATTGAACAACATCCTTCCAAAAAATAAAAACACATAAAATTGTATTTCCCTTCTTTTAAAAGATGAAAAATCTTTTAATTGAATAACATCTTTCCAAAAATACATTAAATTGTGTTCCGATCTTGGTTTCCTTCTTTTTAAAAGATAAAAAATCTTTTAATTGAAGAACATACTTCTAAACACATATTAAATTGCATTTTCCCTTCTTTTAAAAGATTAAAAAATCTTTTAATTGAAGAACAGACTTTCAAGTCGCAAGGAAATTAATTTTCAATCTTCAAATCAATCGGAGCATTGAAAAATTGTGTTAATCCAAGATCAAAGCTCTTTATCCCTTGAATTAAATTTTTAGGAAATAGAATTAGAGGTAGGTACTCTTTTCTGTCAAGAAACTATAAACAGAGATTGTATTATTTTTTTTCTGATTATCAAAGAAAGTCAACTTGTTTCTCAATTCTTTGTTATTAATTTAAGTCAAAATTTGTGTTTACAATACTGTATACAAATTATTGTGCCTTCTTCTGCATAGCTTGGTAGTCTACTATGTAGCTTGACCATTTACTGTAAAGGAAATAAGAGGATTTGTAATCTTCCAACAAGTTACCAACTCTTTTTTTTTTTTTTTTTTTTTTAGCAAAAAAAACCACTTAGTAGGTGGGATTCTCATTTATTATTAAGAAAAAAAGTTACATGGAGGCTAACATGAAGCCTAGCTCTCCAACAATGTGAATGAATTCAAAGACAAACCCTTTGAATTCTAATATCTTGGGAAATCTATGCTGCTAGCTCCATTTAATTCTATGAATTGGCATCTAACATTCTAGAATTAAACTAGGGAAAGAGGTTTCGAGGAATGCATGGTTCGCATTGTCCTTGGCAGACTCTATGTTCTCTTACGTCTTCCTTTCTATTTTGGGACAAGAAATTCCAAGTCTTGGGTGTACATCTCAGCTATTAGGAAATTCATTATCTGAACAGTAGCTTGTTTGTTCCATCAATGCCTTTTCATTAGGCATGGTAGAGTCATCCATCAACTTAAACTTTGGCTGTTGAGGAGGAGGCTAGGTGGACATGACGCTAGTTTCTTTGCTGCCGGAACATATGATTGAAGGTTCCTTGTTGCTCGAAAATAATACAATTTCATTAAAAAAGAAGGATGACCTGCTGCTGGGAGGTTTTGCATGGTTCGGCTATGAGCATCTTTGATTTTGTTTTCCACAACGTGAAGATGTGGAGATAACATACTGCCTAGGATTTGATGATGAGATGTTCTTGGCTGGTTTGTTGGGGTGGAATTTCCGTTAGGTTTGATGGCTAGCTCATGTTCATTTGGAGGTTCATCTTGAGCATGGCTTTGTGCATAGGTAGAATCATTGTCTGAAAAGTAACATGGCAATTCTTCCAAAATTCTTGCATGAGAAGAAGGATCATCATTTGAAATTTGAATTTTCAGATCTTGTGGCTTATTTGGAGAGTTCGGTTGGTCCTTGGAAAGTGCCAAAGCTGCTAAGTTCAAGTTTGTTAGTTCCTTATTTTGCTCATGCCAATTTTACTTTGGAGTTCCACCTTCCAAGGGATTTGAATTTTGAATTTCTTGGTTTGTTGGGGCTGGTATAACCACCTTGACCGGTTGTTTCTCTGCCTCCACAGCACCACATTTCCCGCCGGAGGTTCCTTAGGTTGGAGTTGGGGATGTGCATGCTCATTGGTCTGAATTTTTGAATGATTCTTCTTGGATATTTCCGAATGAGGTTGAATAGGTTGCCATGGTGTGGTAGTCTTCTATGAAGGATGAGCAACCATCTTAGAATTTTGTGGCTCTTTTTTTAAAATTAGTAATGTGATGACCTATCTTGTCGCATTTGGTGCAGTAGGATGGGAGATCTTCATAAGAAATTTTTTACCATCTTCCATCATCCCTACCCCTAACCACACACGTGAAGGGAGAATTACCAAGAGGTCTACTTCCACACAGACCATAGCTGTATTAGGGCGAGTAAAGTTTTCCGTTGCCATGTCTAATTTGAGTGGAGTTCCCACCGCTTGTGCAAGACTAAAAACCACATGTTTAGTGAAGAAAACAGTGGGAAGAACTTCAAAAGTGACCCATATGGGGCGATCGAAGGCTCTATGTCCGGTGTGTACAGAGGGTATCGCCACTTGAGAACGCGCATGTAAAATCCGTTAATGAACCAACCATTCTTCAGCCAGCAACGTAGATAGTCCTTCTCCATAGAAAACCATATGAGGTTGTGCTTCTGATCAAGAAAGGCAACCGTGAATTCCTCTTGAATAAATTGTTTGGAAACTCTTTCGCACCATTTCCATGTTTGGTTTCCCCCTTGGGAAACTGCCCACCAGTGCGTAACGAAATGGGGCAACCAACTTTTGTACTTCCTCTTTAGAAAAGTAAATAGCCGGTTCTGTGAGGATACACAAAAAAAAAAAAACTTATTTAATTGAATGTTAATTACTAAATAGGGTTCATGAAAATTAGCTTTATAAAATATACAAGCTGGTCGGATTTGTTGAGCTACTAACTAGTCTTGAGGGGAGGAAAATGCAATTGGAAGAAACTTTGTTTAGTAAGGGCTATGTTGTAAATATTTTAGGACTAAATAAAAATGTGTTAGCCACCAAATAAAACCATAAAATAATTAACAGACATAAAGGTAAGCACCTAAACTAGGTCAAAATGGCTGAAGCATGACAAGGATAAAACAAGCAAGTGGTGGCACAAAAATCAACTGCTTAGGGTGCCAACAAGCAGCTCCTAATTCCATCTCCTGCTGTACCTTATAAGGCTTAACTAAGTACCTAAAAGCACCTTAGAAGTAGCACAAAATTCTGGAGAAAAAAAAAAAGAGGGATAGGGCCGAGAGAAAACCAAAGAAAAGAAAAGAAAAAAAAAAAACTAGAGCAAAATAATGGAGAAAAGAAGAATTGGGGGTTTAATCTCACTTGAAAAGGTAATATTCCAACCATCTATTAGATTAAGAACATGTTGTTAAGGATGCTTTGATATTAAAGTCTTGTATTAGCTAAATAATTGTTAATATGCTTGCTGAAAATAAGCTAGCAGCTGGACATCTTGTGGAAATTCCTTGAAGTTAGGTGAAGACTTAGTATATAGTTGTTACTAGTAGCACTTGTTCTAAGGGGGAGTACTAGTATTACACAGATTTAAGACAGTTGCTGAAAATTAATTCCAGCTTAGTGTGGCTTTGCTTATTTAGTTAAAGGTGATTAGAAACAAGATTTTTATGTATAATCTACTAGTAATATGAAAGATTAGGCTGCTAGGTAAGTGATTGCAATTTGGATAGCATATTTTCCTATGTTTAACACCTTAAAATACACCAAATTATCCAGCTAATGTTCCTTAAAATTTAGGGTTATGTTCGGCCCTCTTGGCAATGATTTTTGGACTGGTCAGGACTAGATTTGAAGGTGATTGCTGGATGGTTTTGGCATTAATTAGGGTAGCTAAATTGGATTTTTATATTGCACCCTAAATGAAAGGAAAATCTGGAAAGAAACCATAGCATTTAAGTGAAGTATAAGGCTGAAATTACTACATAATACAAAGAAATATTGACTAACAAATTATATACACATATAATGGTGATTTTTTTATGTGAGTTATTACTCTAACAAGCAATGAATTGAGTGAAGTATAAATGAGCTTACTGGAATTTGGACATATTTAATCTTATATGGAAAAACTACTTAATTGGCTATTTACTACTATATTATGTAGAATTTTTCACCCTTATTAAGCCTAAGTTAAATGAGGCTTTGAATTCCTTTGGTATGGTAGTTATAGGAGCTGTTTAGATGACAACGTAATAATACCTTTACATGAATGTTGTTTAGGCAACTCGTATACATTAACTTAATACTACAAAATTGATAAAGATTAAGTAGGCTACCCAAATGAAATTTAGGGATAAAAGTTACTAAATTATACCTTGGAATGTTTACACTATAATAAGCCTTAACTAGGCTAAAAGGGTACCAAAATTACAGCATATTATCTAGCAAAAGAAACTGAAATAAAATCCACTTAAGTAATCTAAACAATTGAAGTAATCAACTTGAACTTGCTAAATACTATGTTTCCGAGTTAATATGTTATCTTAAATTGCATTTTAGGATTATCTATCTTACTTTTCAATTTTGTGCAATAACCTGCAACCTAGTATATTTGGTAAATGAACAGGTTAGGGAATAAAGGAAAGACGAAAGACAATTAGGAGCTAAATACCATCAATCGGTGAGTGTTCCTAACTCTTTTAATTTTGATAAAAATGATTGTAATGAATCCATGTTAAAACTGTAATTTTGGGTGTTCAAATGTGCTATTTTCTTACTTGAGTAGCACTTGAGTCATATGTTATGGATAATTACATTGAATTTGTCGAATTTGTATTCTTTATTATCCCAAGATTACTTGTGCATCATGTACCCCTGGTTGTGTACTTTATCGCACCGGATGGGGAACTGAGCCCTTGTCATATGGGGGCTAGACACGACGAGCCAGTAATGGACTTGGTCGAAACGGTCTACCTTCTATGGATTTGCAACCCAAACACCTCGAACGGGACAACCGTCAGTGTTTTGGGCGTGTGATATTTTTTTCGGTATTCTCGAGTTTACCTTTCTTGTGTGGCCACTTGGTGTTGGGTGTTGTTGATCCAGAGGTTTATTATTGGTGGATACATACTCATTTTTGGAATTCATTATTACCATGGAGAATAAGACACTTGGTCTTGTGATGTAGACTAGCCGAGCGTGCGTCCGTTCTATCGTCCGAACTAGGTTTCAGACAGTTGTATGTGTCCATTGTGAAGCTTAGGAGATTTGATTCTACCTCATCTATCAGACAAAAATATTTGTCCGAGGGATATTTCCCCGGACGCCCCTGTGCGTCCGTTGCAGGTACTTGAAAAAAGTTTCCTTTCTGCTTGTCTGTTCGGACAGTGAACGGCGTCCGTGGGAGTTTGTTTCGGACGTTCCTATTCGTTCGAAAGATAGTACAAATCGGACAGTGTTCTGCGTCCGAAAATCCTGTTTCTAGCAAACAAGATAGTAGACCTGCACAGCTTGAATTCAGAGTTTAGTGCATATGTCATCCTCAAAATAAGCTTTGGGAAACATCAATCTCCCCATTTTTTATGATGAAAAACTTTGAATAAACGAATACAACCAACATATATGATAATAGTCAACAGATGTGCATATTCAACAATCAACAGAAATGATTATTCCTAAACCATATTTCTACTCCCCATTTTGACATCATCAAAATAGACAAGTAAGCTCCCCCTGAGAAGTTGCACAGTTAAAAATGTAAAAATAAGCCAACACATATCAAAATAAGCCAGCATTAACACCAATATTAAGTCATCAAAATGTGAACACCAATATTAACACCAATAATGTCATTTATACCAATAACAACTGTCATCCAAAATATAGACTAGAGGTCCTAAGAAGAGTAGAAAGTCTAAGTTGAGTTGTTTTTCTTCTTGGAACGCTTTTCAAGCTTGCATTTCTTGAAGGGTGCATTGTCATCAATAGCTTCACTATCATCGTCTCCAGTGTCGCGGCGCTGCATGATATAATTAAATGTGTCGTCAATGTCCTCGTCATCGCCTTCATCAGTAGCACCTTGAGCGGTGGGTTCTTCACGATCACCCTCCTCTTCACTCATTGTCATGAGTGTCATTGTCATAACTTTCGGAGGAGGATTCAAGAGTGTACTGTGACTGAATATTCACAAATTGAACTTGAGCAGAAGCAGACATGCCCAAGTTAAGTGCTTCTTGAAGAATTTGTTGACGAGTTTCAAGGAGCTTTAGCTTGTGATTAGTACGCTACTGGAAGGAGTTCATCTGAGTGCTCAAAGAACTTGTTGGCCCCAAAAGCAACCTAAGAGGGGGGGTGAATTAGGTTATCTCAAAAGACAAACCTTTTTAAGTGCTTAATAGAAATTCAAACTTTATGCAACAAATGAATACTTAAGCACAAATGAATATAATAGATATTCAACAGTTTAAGCTTAAAGAACAAATAAGAATGAGATAAAGAATATCAAACCAAACTCCCAAGCTTCTCAAGCTTGGAATACATGCACTAGTAGTGCCTCTTCAAAGAAGGTGAGGCAATAACCTTCTTGTACACAAAGTAGGCTCACCCTTGCACCAACTAAGACAGTTCCTCTAGTTGAGCCAAAGGGTTTTACACTACAACCTCACTTTTGTACACTTGTTATCCCTCCACTCTTACACTTGAAGATCACTCACTAGTCTATTCTTGCTCACACTAATTCCCACTAGTTGAGCCAAGAAAGCTAGACTTCTCAAACCAATACAACCCACAATATTTTAGCCTATTTCTCCTCAAATAGCTCTTACAAGTGTTTGTATTGAATGTAGTCTTTTTTTTTTACTTAATTCAGACCTTGGGGTATTTATAGTTGCCAAATATCTGCTTTCAACAACTTCCCAACGGCTATTTTCTGTCTACTGGAAAACTAGCCGTTGGACCTTTCGGACGGCCGATGCCAGCAAGAGTGCGTCCGAACAGACTAAGGTTGGACTTTTCGGACGGCCGCTGCTGAACCCTGCGTCCGACACTGCGTCCGTTCTCTGAGGGTGTTCGTTCGGACGTCCGAGGATGCGTCCGAACATGCGTCCGATAGAAGCGAAGTCTTCTGGAGAATAATTTATCGGACGCTGTTCTTCGTCCGAGGAGTCTTCTGGAAATTTATCGGACGCTGTTCTTCGTCCGAGGCTTGCTTCAAATTCTTTGTGTCGGACGATTACCATCGTCCGAAGCTCTGTGTGGTTGTTTTGTTCGGACGATCATTTGCGTCCGAACCTCCCTATTTTTCTGCACACTTGTCTTTAAACCATTAGCATGATTTGGTCATCATCAAAACATGATTAACATAACTGGGGTTCTTCAATCTCCCCCTTTTTGATGATGACAAAAGACAATTGGACAATTCAAAAAACTACACAAGAGAATTTGTCCATTAGTCCATTATTTCTCCCCCTTTGGCATTATCAAAACATAAAAAAGAATAATGCAGTTAAAGCTCCCCCTAAGTTTATTCTCCCCCTTGAGGACACGGAGAAGGAGAGAATTAATGCAAAAAATTATGATCAATAGCACTTATGATCAAACAATTTTCGCTTATTCTTTACTAAAAAGCATCAAATTGTGACACCTGTCTCTTGAACACATCTAGATGTGTATAAGAGACAACAGATCCAAGTTGACTTAGGAAAATTATCCTAATCCCTGTTGCTGTCTCTTATTTACAGACAAAATTTTGGGGATACAAGTATCCTAGTATTCGAAACATATAAGAGACATATAGATGAGTAATATTCAAGAGAACATAGTTCAACTTGATAAATGAAAGCACACAAAACTTTAGATGTTACCCATTTCAATATGATCTTAGCTCATATGCCTTGAGCACCTTTCATAGATAATCTATCTTGAATTCCTTGGTGCTTTCCAAGCATACCTACATACAAAGTTAAGCAACAACTTTTGGTACCCAAATTTTCTTGGGTCCAATTGGATTAGTAACATGCTTAATCACCCAAATAGAATTTATTCCTAATTTTTCATTTCTCTTAACATAACAATTTTTCTTTATATGGCCATGTTGATGACAATGATTACAAATAATGTTCTTATTGCCATAAAAAGAAGATTTAGATTTAACAAAGCATTAAATCATTTTTTCTAAAGGTGATAAAATTTTTGTTCAAAAATATATTTCTAGTTCTTTTCTTTTCAAAAATATTTTCTTTCTTTGTTTTCAAAGTAACATCAAGATCATCTAATCTTTTCTTCAAAGAAGCTTGTTCTTCCATGATCTTGGTTTTTCCAACAAATTTTTCTTTCAAAACATCATTTTCTTTTGTCAAGGAATTATTTTTATGCACAAGTTTTGAGTTGGCTCTCAATAAAGTATTAACTTTAATTTTTAACTTTTTGTTCTTAGCATATGATTCTTTCAAACATTCATGCATTTTAAAAATAAATGATTCAACATCTTCATCATCATTATTGCATGAATCATCACAAGAATCACAACTAGAGGATACCTCATTATCGCCAAGTGCCATAAAGGCCATTTGAGCCTCCTCATATTCTTCTTCAATTTCTCCATCCGAATTGCAATCATCCCAAGTGATTTTGAAGTTGTTGAAGTGAGGCTTCCTTGAGTCCTTTTCTCCCTTTTGATGAAGCTTTAAATGCTATGCTTCTTTTTCCCTTTGCCTCCTCATCTTGTAGCTTGTTTTTCAACTTCAATTCAAATGAGGTTAGAGAATTGATCAAAGAATCAATAGGCATAGAATTTAAATTTTTAGACTCTTCTATGGCAATGGATTTAGGTTCCCATTCCTTAGGTAAAGCATTCAAAATTTTTCTATTCTTTTCACCCAAGGAATATTCTTTACCGAAATCTTCCAAGTCCTTTACCATATCATGGAACCTACAATACATCTTGTCAATGTTCTCATGAGGTTCCATTTTGAAGGATTCATATTTAGCCACAAGAAGTGACTTCTTTTGCTCTCTAATATCTTCACTTCCTTCACGGATTTCTTTCAATTTGTCCCATATCTCCTTGGCCGATATGCAACCTTTTACTTTAGAAAACTCATCTGCATCCAAAGCATTATACAAAATATTAATAGCTTTAGCATTTAAAGATAAATTTATTTTATCTTGTGCATTTAACTCAAATCTAGTTTTAGGCCTTAATCTATTAGTATTTTCATCAAAAATATTTGCCTCAATAGGACCTTCATAAATAATATACCATAATTCAATATTAATAGATTGAACAAAAATTTTCATTCTATCCCTCCAAAAAGCAAAATTAATGCCATTAAACATGGGAGGTCTAGTGATAGAATGCCCCTCTAAAAACAGAGTATTATTGGTTGCCATGATCTTTACTCTAATGCAATTTAAGCAAAAATAAAGAGACCAATGCTCTGATACCAATTGTTGGCCCCAAAAGCAACCTAAGAGGGGGGGTGAATTAGGTTATCTCAAAAGACAAACCTTTTTAAGTGCTTAATAGAAATTCAAACTTTATGCAACAAATGAATACTTAAGCACAAATGAATATAATAGATATTCAACAGTTTAAGCTTAAAGAACAAATAAGAATGAGATAAAGAATATCAAACCAAACTCCCAAGCTTCTCAAGCTTGGAATACATGCACTAGTAGTGCCTCTTCAAAGAAGGTGAGGCAATAACCTTCTTGTACACAAAGTAGGCTCACCCTTGCACCAACTAAGTTCCTCTAGTTGAGCCAAAGGGTTTTACACTACAACCTCACTTTTGTACACTTGTTATCCCTCCACTCTTACACTTGAAGATCACTCACTAGTCTATTCTTGCTCACACTAATTCCCACTAGTTGAGCCAAGAAAGCTAGACTTCTCAAACCAATACAACCCACAATATTTTAGCCTATTTCTCCTCAAATAGCTCTTACAAGTGTTTGTATTGAATGTAGTCTTTTTTTTACTTAATTCAGACCTTGGGGTATTTATAGTTGCCAAATATCTGCTTTCAACAACTTCCCAACGGCTATTTTCTGTCTACTGGAAAACTAGCCGTTGGACCTTTCGGACGGCCGATGCCGGCAAGAGCGTCCGAACAGACTAGCCGTTGGACTTTTCGGACGGCCGCTGCTGAACCCTGCGTCCGACACTGCGAGGTCCGTTCTCTGAGGGTGTTCGTTCGGACGTCCGAGGATGCGTCCGAACATGCGTCCGATCGAAGCGAAGTCTTCTGGAAATTTATCGGACGCTGTTCTTCGTCCGAGGAGTCTTCTGGAAATTTATCGGACGCTGTTCTTCGTCCGAGGCTTGCTTCAAATTCTTTGTGTCGGACGATTACCATCGTCCGAAGCTCTGTGTGGTTGATTTGTTCGGACGATCATTTGCGTCCGAACCTCCCTATTTTTCTGCACACTTGTCTTTAAACCATTAGCATGATTTGGTCATCATCAAATTATGATTAACATAACTGGGGTTCTTCAGAACTAAGAAGGCTGCAAATGTGTGAGAGGGAAGGTTCGGAGGAAGAAGGACAGGGATCATGGGAGGGTGAGGTGTTTGAGGAGGAGGGGAATAGGGAAGTGCAAAACTAGAGGACGACGCTTGAGTTTTGGCTCTTTCAACTTCATAAGCAGCTTTGGTAAACCATTGGTCATTAAAAAAATGTTGAAGCCCTTTCTCTCAATGTAGGCTTTGTTAAAGTAGGGTGGGAATGGTTTTTTGCCAGTGAATGGGATATCAAGATAATCAAAAACTTTTGTGAGGAATTTGCCGAAGGGAATGTTTTGGCGAGTATCGGTTAAAAAAATCTCTTATAGAGATCTAGATGTGTATCCAAAATCAAGTGAAATTCCCTTGAAAACACAGTAAAATAAGTAAAGCTGCATATTTTTGGCTCAGTACGATGCCTTATACACTTTAGTAACAGTAAATTCGTGACCAAAGTGTATAAAATGTTCAATTCAGGAGTGAGTAAAGAAGTTTTGGCTTCCGAAGCCTATTTGAAGTTGACATTAAAAAATGCTCGGACCTCATCAATATCAAAACAAGTATCCAAAGCAGGCCATTTATCCAGAGAAAAGAAATAGGAAAAATCATTAGGCGACGAAACCTCACATTCGAAAATGATGTTAATGATATTGGATGAAATTTCAAGATTTTTGTTGTTCACACGAGATATTACCTCATGTGCGAACAGTGGGACCCTTCCTAAGATTGGCTGTGAACTGGAGTTCCATGTTGTGATAAACAGGTAGATCAATATGAACTAGGTGACCCCAATTTTATTTTTCAAAACAATATTTTACTATTGGCAGATTAAATTCGTCAAAAAGACCTTGGGAAACAGGTCTTTGGTCAATGATGGATTTACTAAGGAGAGAGGTGTACCGTTCAGATGCCTTGGCATCTATAAATTTTGGTAGAGATGGATCTGTGGAAGTTTGAGGATTTGCCGATGATTCTCCTTGCACTGGAGCTTTTCCTTTCGATTTACGTCCACGGGTTGCCGAAGAACCTCCACGAGATCAAACCATTGTGAATTTTTGAAAATATGAGGAAAAAGAAAAAAAATGAATTTTTTTGGGAACTTGGTAGAAATATCAAGAATTTGGAGGGTAAGTTGGTGAAATGGTGCGCAATAGAGGTAATTAACAATATGGGAATGAAAATCCTTCAAACAATTTCGTAGGAAGATGTGGAGGGAAGAAATTGGGGAAATTTTGAGGAGGAAAATAGATCGCTAGAGAAGGGTTCGGTGTGTAGTGTGAGTCCGAAAAGAGGTAAATGAACTGTTTTAAACAGGCAGAGGAATCGTTCGGACGTCTGAACGATTTGTCTGCGTCCAATCGGGCATTCGAACGCTGAAAACAGACAGCCGAACTTCTGTGCCAATGCATCCGAGAATGTTTCGGACGAAGAAGAGCGCCCGTTGGCAATTCTAGAGAGTTTGAGAAGAAAGGGTGAGAGTAAGGACAATCAAAAGCGTTCGAGACATAGAGGAATGTTTCAGACGTGTAAGAGCGTCAGATAGAGTATGTGGTTCGGATGATCATGAGCGTTCGAACACAGAAATTAAGCAGATGTGAAATTAATGATGCCGAAACGAGTTATGAGAGATTCAAAGCGATCTAAAGCCAAAGGTTTAGTAAAAATATCAGCAAGTTGATCATTGAACACACAAATTCAACAAAAATCTCTTTTTTGCATACTGTCAAGATCTCTAATAAAATGATGCTTGACATCTATGTGTTTGGTTCTAGAATGCATGACAGGATTTTTTGTGAGATTAATTACACTAGTGTTATCACATTTTATAGGCACACAATAAAAAATAACACCAAAGTCTTTTAATGTATGTTTCATCCATAGAAGTTGAGCACAACAGTTTCCTGCAACAATATATTCGGCTTCTGCCATAGAAAGTGAAATAGAATTTTGTTTTTTGCTAAACCAAGACACTAGACAGTTACCCAAGAAATGACACACACCACTAGTACTTTTCCTATCAATTTTACAACAAGCAAAATCAGCATCAGAATAACTAATTAAATCAAAAGTGGAGGATTTTGGATACCAAAGAGCAAAATTCATTGTACCTTTTAGGTATCTAAAAATTCTTTTTACAGCAATTAAGTGTGACTTTTTAGGACAAGATTGAAATCTAGCACATAGACAAACATCAAACATAATGTCTGGTCTTCTAGCCGTTAAGTAAAGTGCTACAAATTGGTTTCCGATCATACCTCTATAGTGTTTTTCATCAACACTATTACCTGCTTCATCTTTATCAAGTTTGGTTGAGGTGCACATAGGTGACCCAACATGTTTGCAATCTTCCATTCCGAATCGTTTGAGTAGCTCCTTTGTGTACTTGATTTGTGTAATAAACGTCCCTTCCTTTGTTTGGTGAACTTGAAGTCCAAGGAAAAATTGTAATTCTCCCACCATACTCATTTCAAATTCTTTTTACATCAAGTACGAGAATTCCTTGCACAAGCTTTCATTAGTTGCTCCAAAGATAATATCAACAACGTAAATTTGAACAATTAATAAACCATTAAAATCAGTTTTTGTGAAGAGAGTGGTATCAACAACACCTCTTTTGAAACCATTTTCAATAAAAAAAAACCACTTAGCCTTTCATACCAATCTCTTGGATCTTGTTTCAAACCATATAAAGCTTTGGAAAGTTTGAAAACATGATTTGGAAAATTTTTGTTTTCAAAACCAGGAAGGTTGTTCAACGCAAACTTCTTGATCAATAAAACCATTTAGAAATGCACTTTTAACATCCATTTGGAATAATTTGAATTTGTTAAAACATGCATTATCAAGAAACATGGGAATAGATTCTAAACGAGCAACGGGTGCAAAGGTTTCATCAAAATCAATACCTTCTTCTTGAGCATAACTTTTTGCAACAATTCTAGCTTTGTTCCTAATAATTTCACCTTTATCATTTAATTTATTTCTAAAACCCCATTTTGTTCTGATTACGGGTTGAGTTGACCACACATTATTTTTCTCAAATTGGCTAAGTTCATCTTGCATAGCAAAGACCCAAGATTCATCATTTAATGCATCATCCACATATTTAGGTTCAATATGAGAAAGTAATGCACAATTACCCTTCAAAGTTTTATGAGATCGAGTTTTTACCTCATCGGATGGATCACCTATGATCAAATCTTGTGGGTGACTAGAAATAAATCTCCATGCTTTAGGAAGATCTTTTCTATTCCTAAAGAGTATCTTCGTCATTTTCTTCTTCTTCACCCAAGTGATTTGTATTGCTCACATTGTTTAGAGAGATCCCTTGATGTTTTCTTCTTCTTCACCCAAGTGATTTGTATTGCTCACATTGTTTAGAGAGATCCGTTGATGTTCTTCATGGATAGTGAGCTTTTCAATCTCCTTTTGAATACCTACATCTTCATCTTCACCTTCACACACATTCTTTGAAATAATATCATTAGTTTCATTGAATGTAACATGCACAACTTCTTCAATCAAAAGTGTTCTTCTATTGTATACTCAGTATGCTTTCTTGTCACTAGAATATCCATAAAAATTCCTTCATCCAATTTTTTGTCAAATTTTCCAAGATTTTCTTTGATTTTTAAAATAAAACATTTACAACCAAAAACTTTGAAATAGCTCACAACAGATTTTTTACAAAATAAAAGTTCGTAAGGTGTTTATTTAAAATAGGTCTTAACAAAACTCGATTCATAACGTAACAAGCCGCATATTAACGGCTTCGGCCCAAAAATATTTTCGTAAGTCACATTCACTAATTATAGTTCGAGCGGCCTCTTGAAGTGTTCTATTTTTTCTTTCAACAACACCATTTTGTTGAGGCACTCGAACAACTGAAAATTCATGTGAAATACCGTTGTGATCCCAAAATTCGGGAAAACCTCTAAATTTAAATTCGGCTCCATTATCACTTCTCAACCAGATGATTTTTAAATTCAACAAATTTTTAATTTTGAAAATAATTTCACAAAATTTTCAAAAGCTTCATTTTCGTGAACAAGAAATAGTACCCAAGTATACTTAGAATAATCATCAACAATCACAAATGCATAATTACTACCACTGAGACTAGCATATTGAGTTGGACCAAACAAGTCTAGATGCAATAATTCTAGGGGTTTAGAAGTAGAAACACAATTTTAAGGTTTAAAAGATACTTTAACTTGTTTCCCGAATTGACATGCATCACAAATTTTATTTTTCAAAAACTTCAATTCAATTGGTAACCCTCTTACTAATTCCTTCTTGGCAAGTTTTTCAATTAAATCCATGTTAAAATGACAAAGCCTTCTATGCCAAAGCCAAGGATCATCTATAGAGGTGGTTAGACATTTTACATTGTTACTACTAATATTGTCAAGATAGATCACATAAACATCATTGTGCCTAGTACCTTTAAACAAAACAACATAATTTTTATCAAGAATTAAACATTCATGTTTGGTAAATAACACATATAGATTTTTATCACATAGTTGACTTACACTTAATAGATTGTAATTCAAATTATCAACAAGAAGCACATTTTTAATCAATGTCTCACCATTGTTACCTACATCATCAATGCTGATTGATTTTGCTTTCGTGTTGTCCCCAAATGTTACTTTTCCACGGTTTTTGGATTTCAGGTTTGTGAAGATAGATGCATCACCGGTCATATGTATTGAGCACCCACTATCTATGAACCATTTTGCATCCTTGGTGACATTCATTTCCTACAACCAAGAAATCAATTGATAATTTTTGAAACCCAGATTTTCTTGGGTCCATTGGAGTTAGCAAAATGACTACAAATCCATATGGAATTCACACCAAGTTTTTCATTTCTCTTGACATAGCAATTATTTTTCACATGACCATGTTGTTAACAATAATTGCAAATAACATTTTTATTTCCATATAAGGATGATTTTGATGTTACAAAGCATAAACCATTCCTCCTAAAGGTGACAAAATTCTTGTTGATCAATACATTTCTATTCCTTTTCAAATCAACAGTATTTTTCTTTTTTCTATGCAAAAGCATATTCAAATCATCCAATCTTTTCTTCAAGGAACCTTGATCTTCTTTGACCCTTGTTTTCACATGCATTATTTTCTTCAAATCACTATTTTCTTGTGATAACCTATTGTTTTAATTCACAAGCTTTGAGTTAGCATTTAATAGGGCATTTGATTTCTTAACTAACTCCTTATTTCTAGCATATGTCTCATTCAAGCTATCCATTTAATTTTAAAATGAAAGCTTCAAGAACATTGTCATCATTTTCGTCATTAGAATCATAATTAGAAGTTACCTCATCATCACCAAAGGCCATAAATGCCATTTGTGCCATTTCCATTTCTTCTTCAACTTCTCTTTCGGAATTGCAATCATCGCATGTGATTTGAAAATTATTGAAGCGGGGCTTTCTTACTTACTTTTTCTTCTTAGAGGACATTTATTTTCAAAGTGACCGGGTTGACCGCATTCAAAACCCTTTTCATTTTTCTTTTTTATTTCTAGCTTGGTCTTTCCTTTGAAGTTATTTGAGTTGATTGCTCCACCTCTTCTCATTCTCCGTTTGTTGATATAGTGTTTGAGAAATCCTTTGGTGATGAATGCAAGATCTCCTTCATCAAGATCTTCATCTTCTAGGTTCATGGAAGCATTTTCATCTTTTTCTTGAGAAGTCTTTAATGCAATGCTCCTTTTTGGTCTTGCTTCTTCATCATTCGCCACTTTAATGAAGCACGCCTTTAGCTTCAATTCATAGGATGTAAGAGAGTTAATTAGAGATTCAATAGGCGTGGAATTTAAATTCTTAGCCTCCTCTATAGCGATTGTTTTGGCCTCCCATTCTTTGGATAGAGCATTCAAGATTTTTCTATTATTTTGGCCCAAAGAATACTCCTTACCCAAGGCTTCAAGATCCTTAATGATTTCATTGAACCTACAATAAATTTTGTCAAATTTTCATGTGGTTCCATCTTGAAGGACTCATACTTGGCAACAAGTAAGGATTTCTTTTGCTCTCAAACATCATCGCTCCCTTCATGGATTTCCTTCAATTTATCCCAAATTTCTTTAGTTGAAATGCATCCCTTGACACGAGTTGATTCATTAACATCCAAGGCATTGTATAGCATATTCATGGCTTTCGTATTTAAAGTCAAGTTTGCCTTGTCTTGTAGAGTGAGCTCATCCCTTGTCTTTTCTCTTCTTCTATTTGCATGATAATCAATGATGGTAGCTTTAACAAAGGGACCTTCATTTACAACATACCATAAGTCAATATCAATAGATTGCAAAAATATTTTCATTCTATCTCTCCAACTAATAAAATTTGCCCCATTAAAATAGGGGGCCTAGTGATAGATTGACCCTCAAAAAATAGAACATTGTTGGTTGCCATAATAGATCTTTTCTCAAAAGCAATTTAAGCAATAGAATGAGACCAATGCTCTGATACCAATTGTTGGCCCCAAAGCAACCTAAGAGGGGGGGTGAATTAGGTTCTTAAAAATTACTTTGCAAAATAATCAACAATAAAATCTTTTAAACTATCAAATGGATAAATAGATATAAAGACAATAAAGTTATGAAATATAAACAGGTAAAGAGAGAAATTAAACAATTAACACTTCCAAGCTACCAAGCTTGAAGTGTTAATCCACTAGAATGCTTCACAAAATTTGTGAGTGAATAATCTTCTAATGTACACAAAGTAGGACAATCCTTGCTCACACTAATTCACTTTAGTCAAGTGAGCCAAGGATTTTACACTTAGCCTCACTTTAGTACAAGATTATCACTCCACTCAATATTTTTGAATTGCACTTCAATGTATACACTAATACAATATTGCTCAATAGCTAATTTGCACTCAAATTGCTTTTTTACTAGCTTGTATTCAATGTGTAAGATATTTTTACAACCACAATAGAGCAGGTCTTTATAGGAGCAATGAAATCTGGTTGTAACTATTTCCTAACGGCTCAATAATAAAAGCACAAAAACTAGCCGTTAAGGGTTTCGGACATCCGATGTATTAGTTGTGCGTCCGACCAAGTGTCCGATCTCAGTACAGAGTGTGTGATGAATGCCGTTCGGACGGCCGAGCATGCGTCCGTTCCATCGTCTGAACTAGGTTTCGGACAGTCTTGTTCGTCCGAAGCAGACTTTGTTCAGACAATTGTATGAGTCCGTTGTGAAGCTTAGGAGATTTGATTCCACCTCATCTATCAGATGAAAATATTCATCCGAGGGACTGATTTCCCCGGATGCTCCTGTGCGTTCGTTGCAGGTACTTGAAAAAAGTTTCCTTTCTGCCTGTCCGTTCAGACAGTGAACTACGTCCGTGGGAGTTTGTATTGGACGTTCCTGTTTGTCCAAAAGATGTAGTACAGTTCGGACAGTGTTCTGCGTCCGAAAACCCTGTTTCTAGCAAACAAGATAGTCGACCTGCACAACTTGAATTCAGAGTTTAGTGCATATGTTATCATCAAAATAAGGTTTGGGAAACATCAACTGCAACGCTTGAAAATAGCCTTGGATGGAATGTTGTGGCATTGAACTCTTAGATTCTCATAATTTTGAGATGAACGCCGTGGCATTGCGAAATAGCTTACTTTAAAACACCGCAACACTGAATATCAGAACTTGATCAATTCAAATCAGCTCTAATTTGCGTAACCTTTATAGTTCAAATTGCCCCTCTATACCTCAAACCTACAAAATATAATACTACATATAATATTCACAAAAATACAAGTAAATACAGAAATAACAATTAAAACAGTAAAACTAATGAAATATAAACTAAAATACAAGAAAAAACTCAATACCTAAATGAAACTTAGATTGAAACGAACAATAAATAACTCTATTTTATAAAGTTATCAGAGGCATTTATAATTATAAGATTACATAGGACAAATCTTTAAAAAGAACCAAAGTTTACAACAAAGATAATTTGTGCTACCCTTAGCATTATCAAATATCCTTGCATGTTTAAGTAAATATAATAGAAAAAGAATAAAGTTTTATTAAAAAAGTATGAAGTATTTTGCCTTTGGCCCAGTAGACTTCTTTTTCTTGTCTGGATGAGCTTTTGGATCATTCAACAGCCTCATTTTCCTATTCATCTATCTTCTACATAGCGCATATTCTCTCTATCTCATTTATATTATTATTAGGGATGGATCTAAAAATATTTTTAGTAAAGGCACAAATAATAATAGTATATTTTTTTAACCCTTAGTAGAGAATGAATTTCTTTTATCTTTGGATCTACATAAATGTCTATGCTAAATTTTTTTTTGAAAGATCAAATAATTAAGATCAAACTTTCAATTTTCAAACGTAAACCCCAATGATAAGATTGAGAATTTAATCAATGAGGAAAACAATTATCACTTTATCATCAAATATTTTATATTTGTACTTCCAACTACAAGTAATTCTCATGTAAAAATTTATTTTTTTGGTTAATAGGAAATCAAGTATAATCGGCAATAATATTTTACAAAAATTTTCTATTCAAATATACAGTTGTTATTAGTGCCACCACTGGACTACATGTGTCTCCTCATTGATTATCCTCTACTTACCACATTTGGACGTTCCAAAAATAGTGTCACCTTTCTGGAAAAGTTATTACATTGTCATACCATATTTCGGTTCTACCAATACTAAACACTTAAACTATAACTTGTTCAATTTTCTTATAATAATTTTGATAGATAACTTAGGTATAAAATCCCTGAAATTGAAATTTGTATAGAAATGTGCCCACCCCATAAGTGATAATAAAATTGGGATAGAGGAAATATGTTTTCTATGCATAAAAAATATGAGCATTGTTCTTTTTCATTTTTTTTTTGAGAGGAAAACCAAACTGAAATTCATTCCATAAAATCTTGTGAGCATTATTCAAGTCAAATGAAAATCCAATATGTTATTGGAAAATTCTACATTCCATTTTGGAGAATCATTCTATTGTGCTTCAAGTGCTTGTACAGTATAACATCATGTGCTTTAAAAGTTTATACCGTACAAATTTTAAAGATAAGAGAATGATTCCCAAAAAGATATTGCAGAATTCTCCTATATCATTCAGGAGTAAGAGTCCTAAGATTTTAAAAGAGTCTTCTTATTCTATTCAAAATGCATATCATGTGCATGATAACAAACTATAAAGCAGAGTATAGTTTAAAGTAAGTGGATTTAATGATACCTACAAATTAGTAAACGAAAATTTAATCCCAGAACTATTTTAAAATTTTCATGCAGTTTTTCTTCCAAGTTCGTCAAGCTATTATTTAGTTATCCCATGAAAGTCTCCTTAATTTTCCAGTAATCCCATGGAGGTCTCTCATTCTGACAAAGTAGTTTTATGACATTGGTACCACATAAAAAGAAAAGAAAGAAAAACATCTTTGCGGGACACAAGAGTTAAATATTAGAACAAAATGCATGAATGGTCACCAAATTATTAGATTATTGCATATAAGGTCATTGAATTATTTGTTTTACAAATTTGGTCACTGAACTACCTTAAATGTGTGCTTGGAGTCACTGAACTATTTATTTTGCAAATTTGGTCATTAAACTACCTTAAGTAATGTGTTTCTTCTATTTTCATGGTGACTGCATACACAGACTTAAGGTAGTTTAGTGACCAAATTTGCAACGAAGTGACTCCAAACACATTTAAGGTAATTCAGGGACTAAATTTCCAAAATAAATAATTCAGTGACCTTGTATGCAACAATTTAATAGTTTGGTGACTATTCATGCATTTATGCTCTAAATATTGTGAAAGCAATTAGGGGATGAAAAAGTTCATAAAAAACATGAGGGACTTTTGAGGGATTACAGAATAACTGAAGGACGAAAAAAGTTTAACAAAAACTTGAGGGTTCTTCTTAAAATTTTAAAAAGAGTTGAGGGACTAAATTGCAATCCATCGGACAAAGTAATAAGATTCTTGGCAGCCTTTATTTTTGGTAAAAACTATTCCTGCCAAGTGCTAAATGTACTGCTTAGTCAAATTTTATCACTTTATAATTACTAGTAATGGTAGTTAAATTGCAGTGTATAAATCAATTGGTGGATTTCCTATTTTGCCCAACTTATGTAGGCAAAAAATTTGTAGCTCTTCTAATCTCGATTAATCTATTTGATGTTGCTTCGAATGAAAAATGTAATTTCGTATTCTTAGTAGTCATGAACATTTATAGACATACTAGCTTAAATAGATATGAGAAATAGTAGTTTCTCCTTAGATCAACTTTTATTTTAATCTCCATAATTAAAATAAATCATACCGTTAGGGAATAGATCAATAGAATATTAATCTACTTTTATATTAATCATGTTAGGGAATAGATCAATACAATATCCTTAATCATACCGTTTCCATCATTCCGTACCATATATTAATTTTCAAAAAGAATAAGAAATGAAAATAAGACTTTCATCCAAATCCAAATAACATAGGCTGTGTGACCTGCCATCTCACAACATATGGAGACAAAAGATTTGTATTATATTTAATACCTTGGGTCATGGGTTATTAATAACTTGGTTTAAATTTTTTGAATCTATTGTTTTCTTCTTAAAATGTTATTAGGCTAGCCCAAGACTTAGAGTGTTACAGTTAGTATCAAAGCGAAATTCGTGTGGTCTCTGTATAGGGTGAGACTGGGTCACGACTATGCAAGAGATTGCCGGAACTAAGTGCTATGTTGATCTAAAGGCGAGAGCCACTTTGTAGAATCCGTACGAGCCACCTCTAGAATCCTATACAATCAAAGAGTGTTGTCCGATGTGAGCCTTGTGAGAACGCAAGAGGCCTTAAGGAGAACTAAATTTGATGACCGGCCATCCCACATCGAATAGGGAGAAAATTTTTGTATTGTATATAATACCTTAGATCATGGGTTACTAATAATTTGATTTAAATATTTTCAACCCATTTTTTCCTCTAAAAAAGTTTTTGTGCCAATTCAGACCTTGAAGTATTACCAAATATTATTATGGCTATGTTTGGATCAACAATATTTTGGTTAAAGTGTTGACACAAAATATGTTTGGATATGAAATATTACTCCAAAATAAGCGTTTGAATATAGAATATTATTCTGAAATAATAGAATACTTTTTTAGATATGGGATATTACTCTAGATATGCATTTGTATAGAAAATAATCAAAATTTTGCTTGGAAATAAGTAATTATATACACATATAATGAATAAAATCACAACATAGGGATTTATGAATGAAACTATAAGTAAACGCGACAAAAAAAAGAAATATCAAACAAGATGTGGAAAGTGCGATCATTGGGTTCAAATAGAAAAAGTTTATTGTTCGAGAACTTCCTTATTGCTAGAACTCACAAAGGCAGTATTTCGAAGTAAATGAGTTTTGGACCAACTTAAGGTTGAGTTTGGGAGTTTACGAAAAAAGAGAAAAGAATGGAAAGTTTTTAATGAGGAGGGAAGAGAACGAAAAAGAAGTTTTCTTCAAATTATTTGAGAGTTTTAGAAGGAAATTTTATTAATATTATTTTTTTACTAAAGTGTCCCTCCTTTTGATATTTTGGTATTATATTTAGAAGACAAATATGATATTTTATAATTAATTATAGAGTAGTCTTACTTTTCCTTCCATTTCCTCCTACCTATGGAAGGAATTTTTTTTTTTTTTTTTTAATTTTTATCCCTCTATCTACCTCTTTTTCTCTTCTTTTCACTCCACTTAAAACTCTCAAACAAATTAACAACTCTAACTTTCACTTCCTTTCTCTTCTTTTCCTTCCACCTTTCCTTCCATCCAAACTTACCCTAAAGGTCTGGATGTCCGAAGTATTCTTTGATAAAGCACTATGTGACCCCTCAGCTATTTTTTTCAGACTTAATGATTCGGATCATCTACAAGTTTGGAAGTCCGAACTTCTGTCAACATTTAAATTAGGGTGACGTTATTGCCAGAGCAGGTTATATTCTGCTGGAGCAAATTTGCTCTTTAGCACACAAATGTCCCTATAATAAAAAGAAAAGGACTTTCCTACTACCCACCAAATTTCCCTCTCATCAACCATCACCGTCTGAGTCTTCTCAATGCACACTTTACCAGCACTGCCCCCAAAATCAACTATATCTCTACCTTGAATCTGCTCAATAGCTGTTGAAGACACGAATATTTTATAAAAACACTCCTATTACTTTTTTGTGTTCTTGCTCCACCAAAGTAAATACCAAAATAAATAAAAGAATGCTTGAACTCGGTGCTTTCAATAACCTCTTGAGATTCAACAAAATCTCAGTTGTCAGATCAGGTCTCTTTAGTCAGTAAGGATGGGAATCCGCAAAATTACAAGCAAATTGAAAATTTCTTGAGCAAATAATTGGCCACAAGGTAAAAGTCCCATTTCATATTCTTCGGAATATTAACTCAGATTTCAATTCAAAATTTGAATAAGCAACCTCGAGAAAAGAAAGAGTCAAAGGAAGACTATTGTTGTAGGTCCTTTATTCTATGTAGATCTCTTTCTCATCTTCAACCTCTGATAGGCTCCTAAATGTCATATATTTTTTGTGTTGTTTACCTCTATTTTAATGTAATTTGAGTAATAATTGAGTAATTATGACCTAAAATAGATTATTTTGAGTTTTGTAGGGTTTGAGTTAAGAATAACTTAAGATGGGTAACAAAATTGGAGGAAACCATTCACTAGCGTGGTGTAAATCGGATACAGTTCGGAAGATCAAGCATAACTCTCTTGTTTGAGCTCCGATTTCTGTGATTTTGGATGATTTAGAAATATAAGGAATATTAGTTTTCTACAACTTTGGTGTTTTAAGTTTTACAGGATTCTATAAAATTTCATTCAAAATTGCAAAGTTGAAAAATATGCACTGGCGAGGAGTGCTTTTGATACAGTTTGGTAGATTGATCATCACCTTCCTGCCCGAGTCCAATTGAGGTGATTCAAGATGTTGTAGAAATATAAGAGATAGAGACACAACTTTCATGTTTTGAATTTTTCCAAATTCGGCCTGAATCACGATCAAAATTGAGGTGGAAGTCGAAGCTGAGTCTGTCATGTGCGACAGAATTGCAGTGCATGTGCTGCTCCAGAAGCTCGACTTCTGGTTCTGCCCAGCGCACATGCACGGCAAAATTGCAGCGCATGTGCCCCAATCGATGGGTGGGCTACAAAACTTGATTTATTTTGCAAGAAACATCCTCCCATGGGCCCGGCTGCATGGGAAATTGTGTACTTATCATCTCGGAACCCCAAAACCCTAAAAACACCTACAAATACTCCAGTATGAGGGGAGTTGAAGCAGGGACATATCGGATAACATCTGATTGTTATCAGCTATTAGTTAGATTAGCCATTAGAATTGAAATTCATTAGATTAGACTAGGGTTTTCTTTATTTTTAAGAAGGATTGAAGAGGAGATTCAAGATTGACAACCTGGAACCAAGAACTTGTGATTCTTCATTAGCGAAGCATGCTTAAACCTTTTCTTATGTTATTTAGTTCTTGTTCTATGATTCTTTTATTGTTTAATGCTTTCTAGGGTTACATATTTTTCCTTGCCTTCAAATTTAATGCTTTCTTTACTTGCTTTCGTAGATTAATGATTAGAGTAGTTTATTTGCTTTCGTAGATTAATTATAATTTTAGTTCTTAGATTAATTTATTCAAATCTCTTCCATAATGATTTCTTCAAATAGTGGTCGAGTCAAATAACTGGTAATTGCAAAACCAATCCTTGTGGGTTCGACCCCCACTTCCGCTATATATTATTGATGCCGTACACTTGCGGTGCATTATCTAGTTAATAGTTGGATTAGGAGATTATAAATTTTAGAAGATAACTAGATATTTCACGTATCAATTTTTTGGCACCGTTGCCAGGGATTGGGTCTTTGGCAATATCGGTATAATTTGACAAGAATACTACTTTGAAGTGTAAATTAGTTTTATTTGTTTTAGTTTCGTTGTGTATTTCCAATATTTAAAAAAAAAAAAAAGGATTTTCCATTCTTGTGTTTTGTGTCACTTTTATTTAAAAAATCCAAAAAGATTTTCTCTTTTAGTAGATAGTTTTGGCTAGCTACTAGTTTAAATTCTCCCATTTTCCTGGTTTGTGTGCTTTTGTGTTAGTACTTGTTTTTGTTTTTTTGTGTCGGTCTTATAAGAACATGCAAGGAATGAATTGGAATAACTCATGCCAATGATATTCTCATCCTTACGATTATGGAGGAATGACCAATGAGCATGTTTTTTATGAATATCCTCCCTACCCTTATGATTATCAAACGGGATGGTCAAACTATCCAAATTCTTTCTCAAGTTACCAAGGTTATCCCTATTCTTTGCGCTCCTTACACCCTCAGAGCCTTTATATGAATCAATAGAGCCCCAATTCTTTCACCAATCAATCCAAGAGTATGATGAGGCAGGATCAATGGACTTGTAGATTGGAATTCAAAAACTTCGAGAAGAGTGTGCTAAACTCTGAGAAGAACATGCTAAATGTCACGCCCCAAAAACGGGACCGTAACACGCCGCGCTAATGGCACACCGGTCCAAAGCGCAAGGCACAAACGAACAGAGCAACAAACATAACCGCAATGTAATAGAACCATCAAACCATTTCTTAACTATAAAACCGAATATTTCATTTTACACAAAAATACGAATTACAAAATTTCTTCTTAGTACAAAAGATGCTACAACAAAAACAAAGTTCATCAATACAAAACCTATCTAATACACTACCCCTCTCCAAACAAAAGAGAAGCTTGGAAGATTATCCGCAGAGTCCTACCAGTAATGTGGAATCTGGAGAAAATCTAAAAGCTGCTAACGCTGCTAAGTGGAGAGTCAAAACACGAGCACCTAATCTGAAAAATTATAAGTCACGTGGGGTGAGCATAACTAGCTCAGTGGATATCATAAAAGCTCTTCAAATGGGGCCAAGCATTGCGATAAAAAGAAAACATAAAGATAATAACATTTGTGAAAACCATAGTTATAAAGCAGTTTCTAAAATGTATCATGCCATTTAAACGTCAGGCATGTCCAAAAATAGCCAAAAAGATCCAATCATTTCAAAACATAGTATGCTAAAGCATAGCATAGCCAAAAAGATCCAATCATTTCAAAACATAGTATGCTAAAGCATAGCATAGCCAAAAAGATCCAATCATTTCAAAACATAGTATGCTAAAGCATAGCGAACAAATCCAAGTACAGTTTCAATCCGGAATATAATAAAATAGCATGAGTATCTTTTAGGCTCAAAGGTATGACCTACAGTACTAGTCAGATCTAGTAATCTACCACACCTACTAGTCTGACCGGGAGGTCAAGTTATCCCATCACAAGCCCCGTATGATGAGACTTGCAAATAGTTCATCACATTCACAGAAGTCACCACGGCGTCCCATGGATGACTATAGAACCGGTTCTCCACAAATCAAACATTAACACATCCAGAATTATATACCTCGGTCACCTATGAGCCAAAACAGTCATAAAATGCTTTCATTTCAAAAGAGTTTGCAAACATATCAATTGATTAACATAAAATAGCTTGGTCCCGATTTCATATATAATAATTCCAAAACTTGGTAAAAGTGCAGTTCCAAACATCATACACATTCTAAAATCCATTCAAACATATTTCGAAAGTCGTTAAACAAAATACACGAGGAAGAGAATCTATGTTACCCACCTATCAAAGCAAAAACTGCCCAAATGATCACAGAACGCTATCGCCGGCGGTAGGTGGCGTGGTACCTAAAATAGATATAAGAGGACTCTTAGAAGAGATGTAGAAGTTAAAGAATGACTAGGGAAACAAAAACGACGCGAAACGATAGAAAACGACACCAACAGCTCTTTGGTCAGAAAATGACCTTTTCACAATTTCTGACCAACTTCGACAAGCTAAAACCCCAGTCAAAACACTTAGTTAACCCCTCAAATTCGTATTACAGCTAGATTAGGAGATAATAAGCTCAGTTTTCCAGAAAAACCGAAAAACTTCGCCTCTCCCTAGGCCATAAGTAGGTTATCCTCCCTGCCAACAAAATCCAATTCCAAGGTATTCAAGGGACCTTGGTTACAACCCAACTCAAACAACATATTCAACCAACCAACAAAATCCATAAACGGAAAGATTCACCGGAGCAATAGCCGGGACTATATCAATAGCATTCCACAACAATCCATACTCCATAACCACTACAATTAACTCTATTACAACATTAGAGCAACAACCTATGGTTGGAATTCCTCTTTACTACCAAACTGAAATTTTTACCTATTAGCCACACGCATGATTCAAACATGCTTCCTAACCATCCCACTACCAAGGAAACACTTAAAACCATCAAAAGATCATTAAATATGTAGCCTTCAAACATAACCAATTATCCAAATTATCCTAGTTGCGCCAAACTTCCGCTTACTTACAAAATGAAGGGAAATCAATTTCCCTTGGTTTCAAGTCTCAATTCCTATCCAAACTAACCTTAAAACACTCTTAAAACATCATTATGTGCATAGACATAAGCATTCATAGCATAACATTCTAGGGCACATATGGAAGACAAAACCCTAACTCATAATCTTAAAATTTGTAATCTAACCATGGAAAGTTGTTAAAAATCAACCCCAATCACTTCCCAACCTCCAAAACACTAAGATTACAACCCATAACATACATAAATCATAACTTATAAGATGTGTATAACCAGACTATTATCTAGGTATAAAAAATCTTGGAGTTTAGTGTGAAACCCAGTATTTTAATAGCCCATGTTGTTTGAATGCAAAAATACATAAAATGTTACCTTCCAAGTGATTTCTACTTGAAATCCAAGAAAATTTTTTCACAAAATGGAGAAGAGAATTTCGGCCAGCAGCTGGAGAAAATGAGGAAGAAAAACAACAAGAAGAAGACTAAAAAGAAATTCCAAAGTTGACCCAAATAGTACCCCATTGACCAAATAGTCTCCAAGTTGACTATTTGACCCAAAAACTAATTTTTTCTTAATTTGCTACTAAATAACATTATAAATCAGCCATCAAACAACACTCACACACCACAATGCACTAATTACACTTAGTCCAACTTTTGACCCGTTTACCCGCTGGAACCGAAATCGTGTAAACCGAAAAATTTGCCGAATTGAAAAACGAATAAGTTGAAGTACTTTATGACTAAAAATAATATGAAAAACATTTTAAACCAGTTAAAATCAAAGAACAAGGCTATTAAAATACTGGGTTTCACACTAAACTCCAAGAAAAGATGTCTAGATTCTGTGAAGAACAAGCCACATCCAATAATCAGTTACAAGACCAACTTTTTTAGATTCCAGGTATTTTAAATAGTGAAGAACATTGGACTCCAACCTCTCTATCACATGGGTGAAGAACCGGTTGAAGAAGAACAAATCTAAAATGTATTGCAAGAAACTGGTTCCCAAGAGCCTCATGAAATTGAAGTTACAACAACCGAGACACTCAATACTTATGTAGAGGAATCACCAACTTTTTCGATACATGAGTGTGGATTGTCCCGAGTACAACAAAAGAGGTTCTGTTTGGGGTGTTTGTAGAAAAAGAGCCAGTTTTAGAAGGAGTGAAAGAAGAAGGATACATTCTAAAGGAGGTCGGGGAGATACAATCTACTTATGCCGAAGTTCAGTTCCTTGGGGATTTCGGATGCGTTAAGCAGTGGAGCACATTTACTAAGGATTACAACATCCTCGGCAAGCCTCCTTGGCTTTACTAGGGGAGTATTTCTTTTAATTCGGTTTTATTTATTTACGCTTTAATTTATTACGTGGTTTAGTTTAAGAACCCGGTGGGGTAATAAAGGTTTTAAACCTCGTAATTAGTTAAGTTTATGTGTTTTAGATTGTGAATTGCTTTAAGTTACACTTGTGTAGCTAATGACAGTGATGGTAGGTTAATCGAGTATAGTTACAAGTAGTTCACAAGTTTCAACTCACCTCGTAGATATTTATGATGGAATATTGTGCACCAACCGTCCTTCAATGCCAGAGAAGCTTTCCTTCCCCCTTTTGTGCTTTTATTTTCTTTAACATTGGAGACAATGTTTATTTCTAAGTGTGGAGTGGGGAGTTATTTGCATTTATATTTCCTTCAATATTTTAGCTTTTCTTGTGATCTGAGAGCGTTTTAAGATTTTTGAAAATTTTTGTCTGAATTAGTTGAATCTTTAAAACTTTTGAAAATTTTTGCAATCGCTTAGCATGTCTTTTCGATTTTCTACTAGATGATTTTTGAACTAAGTTGTCATGAGTAGGGTAGTCGATGTTAATATTTTCCTATCATGATTTCTAATTTTTGAGCACTGATAGCCCTACAATGTTGTAGCTTTTTGGCACTAAGAGATAATTGTGTACTTGATTCACTTATATTGCACTCCAAACACTCACTTTATTACATATTCGAAGCAAAATTTTAGATAATTTGATTTGATTTAAAGATGAGGGTAGGCATTTCTTTGGACGTTTGAGCCTTTCAAGCCAACAATTACTGTAAAATTTATCCCTAGAACCCTATTTGAGCCTTAATTTGTTTTGCATGAAAGAAGCACCGTTCATTTTTTTTTTTAACTTATTTTTTATCTACCTTTACAAGGATGGAAGGTAGTTGTATGATAATGTTTCAATGAATGATGTACAGTTTACGGTGAAGTGGTGTTAGAAAAGTTTTTGTTGACCATAGCAGGTGGCGCCCATCACTGGCACCTGCGTTGGAATATTGCAGGTGGTGCCCATCACTGGCACCTACATTGGAGTGTTATCAGGTAGTGCCTATCACTGGTACCTATTTAGATAATTTTTTGCGGGTAGTACCTACCACTGGTACCTGTTTTGGTGAAGAAAAAAAAAACGTGATATTTTTACATGATGTTGTAATAGTGAGTAAGGTTGAAATTGAAAAAGAATGATTTTATTATGGGTGTTTGGTCAATTAAGTGTGGGGTTACTATTTGAAGGATGGGTGTTTTAATGTTCAAAAATAAGTTTTATGTTGATGTGTGGCCAGCACTAATTTAAAGCTTTTTTTCTTATTTGCATATCCTTTTTCCCTTCTTTGTTAGCCAATACCCTAGCCTTACATTACAAGCCAAAAGGCCTACCTAATTTAAGTCGAGTCGATTATCTACATTAATGGAGAAATGTAAGAAGAGTAAGCTATGGAGTGTTTAGAAAAACTTAAAGGGTTTGCATGATTTGATCTTTGTGTTTTAAAAGTTATTTCTTGTATGGCTACGCACACACCTACACAGGAATTCATGTATAGGGGTTTATTATCATTTGAATATTTTTCTTAAGATGATTTGGTTTGTGGTTATTTATGTGGAAGATTGATGAAATGTGTTGAGTATATTTGTAATTTATTGCTATGTTTTGCTCGAGTAATGGACGATCAAAAACTAAGTGTGGGGTATTTGATAAGCTCCTAAATGGCATATATTTTATGTGTTGTTTACCTCTACTTTAATGTAATTTGAGTAATAATTGAGTAATTATGAGCTAAAATAGATTATTTGAGTTTTGTAGGTTTTGAGTGAAGCATAACTTAAAATGCGTAACAATATTGCAGGAAAACATTCACTAGCGTGGTGCAAATCGGATACAATTCGGAAGATCAAGCATCACTCTCTTGTTCGAGCTCTGATTTCTGTGATTTTGGATGATTCAGAAAGCTAAGGAAGTTTTCTACAACTTTTGTGTTTTAAGTTTTCCAGGATACTATAATAATCTCATTCAAAATTGTAAAGTTAGAAAATATACACTGGCGAGGATCGCTTCTGACACAGTTTGGTAGATTGATCATAACTTTCTTGTCCAAAGTCCAATTGAGGTGATTCAAAATGTTGTAGAAATATAAGAGATAGAGATACAACTTTCATATTCTGAATCTGCATTTCCCAAATTCTGCCTGAATCATGATCAAAATCGAGGTGGAAATTGAAGTTGAGTCTGTTGGGGGCGTACATGCGTGACAGAATTGCAGCGCATATACGGCTGCTCCAGAAGCTCAACTTCTGGTTCTGTCCAGAGTGTGCACGGAAAAATTGCAGCGCATGTGCGCCAATCGACGGGTGGGCCATAAAACTTGATTTATTTTGCAAGAAACATCCTCCCGTGGGCTCGGTTGCATGGGAAATTGTGTACTTATCATCTCGGAACCCCAAAACCCTAAAAACACCTATAAATACTCCATTATGAGGGGAGTTGAAGGAGAGACATCAGCTATTAGTTAGATTAGTCATTATAATAGAAATTCATTAAATTAGACTAGGGTTTCTTTATTTTTAAGTAGGATGGAAGAGGAGGTTCAAGATTGACAACCATGGACCAAGAACTTGGGATTCTTCATTAGCGAAGCATTCTTAAACCTTTTCTTATGTTATTTAGTTCTTGTTCTTAACATGATTCTTTTATTGTTTAATGCTTTCTAGGGTTACATATTTTTTCCTTACCTTCAAATTTATTGCTTTCTTCACTTGCTTTCTTAGATTAATGGTTAGAGTAGTTTATTTGCTTTCGTAGATTAATTATAATTTTAGTTCTTAGATTAATTTATTCAAATCTCTTCCATAATGATTTCTTCAAATAGTGTTCGAGTCAAATAACCAGTGATTGCTAAACCAATCCTTGTGGATTCGACCCCTACTTCCGCTATATACTATTGATGCCATACACTTGCGGTGCATTATCTAGTTAATAGTTGGATTAGGAGATTATAAATTTTATAACTAGATATTTCACGCATCGGCCTCCTCATTCTCTCTTCTTCCACTGCGTTTCACATCAACACACTGACAAAAATTATTTAAAAAAACCCTTGCAACTAAAACCTTAGTTGTATTTATATGCTTTCAATTAATTAATCAAAAGTGACTAACCTTGGCTCTCATGGTGGATAAATTGGAGAAGAATTGGATTTGTTTTGTGGATGTTGATGGGTGAAATTAGTTAGTAGTCGGTGAATATTTTGGTTGCTAATTGTAAAGGGATAAAAATAGGTTGTGAACTTCTTTTTACTACTGGGGCATTTTTGTCCAAAAGTGCTAATGTTTCTTTGGTAGGATATAATCTGCTCTGGCCTTTAAATTATTGGTCTTGCCCCTATTTTTACAAACATAGAACAATAACACATATAATATCCACTGAAAATTTCAAATGAAAATAAACGATTAAACATTTAAGAGTAAAGGAAATAGTTGGCTGACACATCAAATACATAACATAGATAAGAACTATAATAACAAGTTTCGCATTACCATAAATACCCATAAAGCAAATTGTTTATCCTAATTTCCGTTAATGTGATTCCATGGTATTCTTGGTCTAAACTTTATATTCAAATTGGTTACATTATGTATAGTGCAAATTATCTCTTGCAGACCAAAAAAATTACATACATAGTGCAAATATATAATGAGTAGTGGTAAAAGATGAATAGTCAAATAATGAATATAGCTTGTGAATAGGAGAAATAATTAATAGTACAAGTAGTGGATGATTGTAAAAGAAAATAAATAAGACAAGAAATGCATAATGCAAATAATGAATATTGATTATTAGAATGGTACATAATGACTAGCTAAACAAATGAAAGTTTTTTTTTCGACCAATAATATTTACAAATAATAGGAGCAATAATGTATAATTTTCCATCAACACGAGTAACAACAAAAGAAAACAATAAATCCAAAGTTAAAATTCTCATTTTTTGTTTCAATTTTTTATTATTATTAATTATAAAAAAAATCGATCAAAATTTTTGTCTCTTTCGCACTCCTTTTCTTGGCTTAACTGCTATTTGCTAAAGTATGAAAAGAGAGTATGAATTCTTTAGTAGTTTAATCTTCAAAGTTATGTTTGCAAAAGAACATAATTATTAAGCTAAAAAAGAAATGTTAATCATTTTCCTTGTCAAATTAACTAGTCGAACATTTGCATTATCATGGGAATCATTTAATTTCTTTTGACAAATACAACAAAATCTTAGCCTTAATCAGATACAAATAAAAAAAATAAGAAAGGGTCCTTCTTTCATATACTCATGATATGACTCTTACTTTTGTTTGAATAGGCTAAAGAATGACTAATTTTTTGAAATTTGAAAAGTAAAATCCATACAAGAAAAAAGAGAAAGAACAGAGGAAAAAACTAATGTGATATAGTTCATAGTTATTAAACTCGGTCTGGCATGCTGATTGAACCAATTAACTTGGTGACCTGACATAGGACTAGATTAGATTACACATTTGATTGGATATATACTAAATTCGTTGACTTGTCAATAACTCAGTAGTTCAATAGGAGATTCTCAATTGAGAACCTGGTTGGTTGAACTGAATAGCCTGACTGGTTGCCAATTTGGAGGAAATAATCTTCTGTGAAACTTCGGGCATAGATACGATCATGTTAATTCTTTGATTTGTATAGAAAGCTACATCAACACCACTCGACCACTAGATGTTTTGATACATGTTCAAGCCTAGCAATAATTTATTCCTTACAAAATTTTCCCTATAAACTCATTGCACCTTTCTTCCGCTTTAGTAAAATAATGTAGTGTATAAAACTTTAACGACAATTTCATTTTTAAAAATTATTTTTTGAGAACAAACTGGCAAAATCATTCTATTATTATATAGTGTTTCCTATTTCTTAAGAAAAAATGCACCCATTAACATTTGCCAATATTTTTCCTAATCATTTACCATTGTTAAAATGGCAATTACAATTATTATAAAGTAACCATATAGAACCCAAAATTTTTAAAGTTCTCACCTATAGATTTAGAAACTGAAGGAATAAAATAATCACATATAAAAATATATGTAAGGAAAAAATTTTATAATATCTCAAACAGACAGACTCTGAATAATAAATTTTTCAGAATCTCTCAGGAAAATATTCCAATATGCACCCTATATATATAGACTCCTAAACTTTGGTAGCAGGAAACAACTAGATAATAATTAGCAAATAACTATCGACCCCTAAAATAATTCAACTACTAAAAACTAACTCCACCAAAAATACTAAAATTAAATAGGACACTTCTAAGCTTGGTTTAGTCTTCCAACATTGTCTCCCTTAAGCTGAGCTCTTTGGAATGTCGACTCCAATTCCATCACGAGCATAAATCTCCAATGAAATTTCTATCTCTGTCTAGACGACGTGCAATTCAATCTTGTATTGAGTCTCCATCTTTATTTTTATACGTGGTAGTGGACGAATTTTGTATTTCAAATACGATCTCAACTTAATCAAAAAATTTCAAACATATTTACCCATTCATCTTTGCAACTTTCCAATCAATGGCATCCATACATTTTTCAGAATCCGAAAATTCATACCTTTCCTTTCGCAAAAATTTTTTACCAACAAATAATTCAATGAACCTGCTACCACATATATCAGAAACATTATTCACCCCAAAAATTAAAATTCTAATATGAATTTTACCATTCAGATCTTTTTTCTCAAATATTTTTTATGCCAATAAAGTCGACATTGTTGACTCGATCAAAGAATGCATCAAACGAAGAGCTTAAATAACGATTCCAACATCTTTAATTTTATAATTCATCATATCCACATCACTAAAAACAAATTTTATTTTATCATGGTGAAAATTCGAGACATCCAAAATATTTTCATCAATTAATTCTTCTTTTTCTACCAAAATTATCAATTTCCTCCTCATTAATAAATTCACCATCAATAATTTCTTTTTTTCTACTAAATTAAGAAATTCTTTTTCTTTGACAAAATCATCATCTTCAATTAATCCAAATAACATGTGCAAATCAAAATTTTCAACCTCGTATAAATTTTTATAAATTTCCATGTCATCAACAAATCTATCAATCTCAAGTCTAACGCCCATGTCTAACCAAATTTTGGTTAAAACCATAATTCAACTCAATATCTTGCAAAACATAATACATATGCATCCAAAATAACCGCATAAGGTATACTAGAATGTTCAATAAATTTTTTAAAAAGATATTCGGACATTGTTTTATGAAGAATGTGAAAAAAAATAATTTTGTCTTTTCTCTTCTAACTTTTATCGGTAAAGAATCTACAATAATATAACAGAGAAAATCATCTAAATTACATTGTTTGACATGTTTTTGCTCCCATAAAAGCCAATATAGAGATGTAGTGGGACTTTTACTTATTGGAGTTAATATGCAATACTTTTGATGGTCACCATCAATCAGATCTCTAAATTTATGATAACTCAAGTAAACTAGAGTTATTTTACTCTAAATCATGGTATTTTGTTAGTTTAAATTCTAAATTTTGGTTAATTAATTGAAGATTTTAGTTAATTTTCGTATTATGCGTTTATATTCTAGTTATTGTTAAATATGATTAACTTTGATTAGAATTTTTGTTAAATTAATTACTTAATTGATTTAATATTATGCAGGTCTAAATTAGAGGTTAGAAGTTGGAATAAATAGAAGTAGGAGGGCCAAGTTGCAATTTGAGAAGAATTGAAGATTTGCTTAAAATGGTGTCCATGTCGCAACATCAACTTTTCCAAATCACGACATGGGCACGGAAATAGGCTAATGTAATTTTTACTAAAATGTTGCAACATCACTTATTCCGTGTCACGACATAGACTCACTTTTAGTAAAAGTAGTAATGACAAATTTGTAATATTTCAATAGCCAATTCCTCAGTTTGACTAGTGTAATACTCTACTATTTAAGGTACTTCAAATGTGTGCTAGTAGGTGTAGTTGGTAGTTTTACGTTAAATTAGAATAGAATAGAAAGACTTGATTCTCAAGTTTTATCTTAATGCAAA